>PVIW01000821.1:0-217768 GCA_004026585.1 Noctilio leporinus
TTTTTAGAAAGAGGGGAAGGGAGAGAGGCAGAGAGGGAGAGAGACATCAGTGTATGGTTGCTTTTCACCTGCCTCCAGCCACAGACCTGACTGGAGACCTGGTTTGCAACCCGGTTATGTGCCCTGGCTGGGGAATCGAACCTGCGACCTTTGGGTTCGCAGGCCGGCACCTTAACCACTGTGCTACCAGCCAGGGCCTTCTTCCTAATTTTTGAAGGGCAGTTTTGCCAGAAAAAGAGTCCTTAATTGTCAGGGTTTTTTTTCTTTCAGCACTTTGAATATATCAACCCATTGCCTTCTGGCCTCCAAGGTTTTTGTTGAGAGAAGTTAGTTGATAATCATATAGAGGATACTTTTTTCATGAAAAATTGCTTCTCTCTTGCTACTCCCAAGATTCTTTCTTTGTCTTGGCTTTCAACAGTTCAGTTTCTTTGCTTCTCTTTATGGGTCTATGTGCTTATCCCTTGTGGTATTTGTTAGGATTTTTGGATATGTAGATTTACATTTTTCATAAAACTTGAGGCATTTCCATTCATTGCTTTTTCAAATATCCTTTCTGCCCCATTTTCCTCTCTCTTATCCTTCTAGAGTCCAATAACACATAATGTTGACTTGCTTGATGCTATCTCATAAGTCCATCAGCCTGTGTTCACTTTCCTTCATTTGTTACTCTTTCTGCTCCTCAGATTTCATTATTTCTATTATCGTGTCTCTGTGTTGGCTGATTCTTTCTTCTTCCTCCACAAACTTGCAACTGAATCCCTACAGTGAACTTCTTATTTTAGTTATTGTGCTTTTCAGCTCCAGGAATTCTGATTAGTTTTATTTATTTATTTATTTATTTTTTAGAGAAGGGAACGGAGAGAGAAAGAGAGGGAGAGAAACACCAGTGCATGGTTGCCTCCCACATGCCCCCAGCTGGGGACCTGGCCCGCAACCCAGGCATGTGCCCTGACTGAGAATCAAACCAGTGACCCCTTGGTTCACAGGCCTGAGCTCAATTCACTGAACCTCACCAGCCAGGGCAGTTTTTAATAATATTTATCTCTGTCAGTATGACCATTTAGTTGATACATCATCCTTGATTTTTTCCACTTCTTTGTTCATGTTTTCTCCTCCCCTCCCAGCATATTTAATACAATTGTTCCAAAGTTGTTGTCTATTAAGCCTGATATCTGGCATTTGTCAGGGATGGTTTCTGTCATTTTGTTTCTCTGAATGAACAATGTTTCCTGTTTCTTTGTAAGCCTTGCAATTTTTTTTGTTGTTGAAAATGCGCTTGACTACTAAAATGTTTTAACTCTTGAAATGAGATTTTCCTTTCTCAGCCTTTCTTTGTTTTTGTTGTTGATGATTATAGTAGTTCATTGAACTTTTGCAAATTATTTTGCAAAGACTGTTCCTTGTCATGTGTGATCAGTGAGTTCTCTGTTCTTATAGGTCATGTTCAGCCAATGTTTTGACAGAGATTTCCTTTGGCATGAACAACTGAAACAAACACCACCCCCCAAATAAAAAGAAAAAGAGAAAGCAACTACCTCTCCTGGTGCTTGCAGACTGGCTCTGTGCTGGCACACTTTTTCACCTCTTAGCCAGGCTTGCTCTGTGCCCAGGGATCACATAGATCAAAGTGAAAGCCTAGGGTCTTCTGAGGACTTTTCTGAGAACGCATCTTGCCTGGGCATGTGCATGCCTTTTCAAATTTCCCCATATACCTGGCTGATTTTCAATGTCCTCATTTCTGAAAGAGCATGGATCATCCTTGTTTCTTCTCTGGGCCTTAGAATGTGTTGTGTGTGTCTCCGCCCATAACCTCTTGCCCCAGATGCATGTGTGTTAGAAGTTAGTTGTCTTGCAACCTTTGCCATCAGTGCCTGCCACTCCCCTGTGTGTGTTCTGAGTTATGAAGAACAGAGGCATGTATCTTGTATCAGTCCTTCAAGTGTTTCCTAGACGTACGAGGTCTGTCCCGAAAGTATCGAACCAATGCCGATGTTAATTATATTGACATTGGCTTGGTACTTTCGGGACAGCCCTCGTGGGCGAGCGGATGTCCAGAAGGTTGGCTCTGCATCTTCCAGTTCAAGGGAGAGAACTGGGAGTGCGTTTCCACCTGCTCAAGACCATACTCAGTCCTGTGCTGGGGAGGGGTTGGGGCATGGGGAGTCAAATTTTCATCAAAGCTCCCCGCTCTTTTGGACATGGCTCTGTGTGTGTGTGTGTGTGTGTGTTTGCTTGGTGGCTGTAAATCTTGACAGCTTCCCTGAGGTCCAAGCAAGTTGGTTCGGACAGTTCCTTATCTTCTCAATATTTCTTTGAACAAATGAGAGCTTGGAACATCCTAATTTACCGTTTGCTGACCGTAGCTCTCCATTTAGCATGCTTTTATTGAAGATGCAGCAGTGTTTCCTAACCCCTCGACATTTTTCTAAACTTCTCTGCCGTTAATCTTTTTTTAAATTTAATTTTAGTGTGGTATTACATCCATCCCCTTTTTGCTCCCCTCTGTCCCCCTCCCCACCCACCCATCCCCCCCAAAGTCAATCCCACCTGTTGTCCATGTCCATGGTTCCTTCATACTAGGTTCTTGTCTAAGCTGCTCCCCTTCCTTGCCTCCCCTCCCCCATGCCGTTTGTCTTTTGAGAAGATAGGCGAAGTTTGAAAACATTCTGTGCTCTTGGGCCCGTGTATTCTGTAAAAACAGATGGTGGTGGACTGTAGAGCTTTGGTGAGGTGGTCTCATAAATCCCTTGCAGCTTTGAAGAGCTGCTCATGTGATTCTGTGACCCGGTCTGGCCAGTCAGTATTGAGGTTCTAGCTCAACCCTCCGCCTAGGCCGAGAGGCCCGCAGGCACAACAAGATCACCCTGGTATGTACCTGCCTTTCCAGTTTGGGAGTGGAGAGGTGAACTGAAGGCAGGATTAACAGAACATTCACCTCTGAAGTGACTTGGCTGTATGGCTGCTGTGTGAAAAAACGAAATCTTTTTTAAAAGATTTTATTTATTTACCCTTAGAGAGGGAGGAAGGGAGGGAGAGGGAGAGGGAGAAAAACACCAGTGTGTGAGAGATACATCAATCGGTGGCCTCTCATACATACATCCCCAGCTGGGGTTGCCCCTCCGAAGGGAACGTTGTGACGTTGTAGAAAGAGCAGTAGCCTGGCAGCCCGGAGGGGCAACGACTAGCTCTGGGTCCTGCAGCTAAGAGGTGTCCTGTTTATTTGCCTTCTGCCTTCGCCACCTAGAGGCAACAGAGTCCTGAGGGGCAGAGGCGAGAGGAGAAGGAGGGTTGCTAGACCGAGAAGCCTGTGTGACCTGAAACAAAATCGAAGGGCGGGAGAACCCAGGAGGGCATGGGTGTTGGGGGGCTAGCTGGGTTGAAGGTCTCTGTTGAGGAACAGGACGAGACTGTGCCAACGTTTTGTTCTTGGAAGTCCACCAGGAAGGGAGGGTGACCGGCTTTCCAAGGGTTGGCGGCAGGGCTGACAGGGGAGCTTAGTCACCTGGCATTCTTGTTCTGGATTGTCTCGTGCCTGTGATTCCATGGCTACTTCAGCGGCCTGCCGTTACAGGCATGTCCAACAGGTGGCGATGCCGTGTTATTTTCCAATGCAGGCAGTCACAGGGCTCGGATGACTTCCGGACATTCATCATAGAGATAGAATATGCAAGATTTGGTGAGGTGGAGGGTAAGAAAGAAGGAGCAGTAAAAAAAAAAAAGAAAGAAAGAAAGAAAGAAAAGGAAGGGGAGGCATTTCTAGCTTCAGAAACAGTGTTAATGGTACTGATAAAAGTGAGTTTGGTCTCCTTGCCCACCTTCCCCATACAAGAAAGGAAAAGAGACCTATTTCATTCTAAGACTTGCTAAGGGGTACATGGGTAATTAGGAAGAGTGCTTTGTCTAAAATGCAGGTCTCCTGCTCCTGCCTTAATCTGTCCCCTTCTTTACTGTAGGAGAATGCTTGGTATGCTGGGAAAATCCTAACCAAGTTTGAGGGTTCTTATGTTGGTTCTGTACAGGTGGCAATGACTCCTCTATGCTCCCCAGTTCATGCCCCGCTGCCTACTTGGTGCACTGTCTCTTTGCCCTTCAAGAATTGCCAGTCAGCCCCTGGCCCTTACTGAACAAGGGTCCCATCTCAGGGAGCATGCAAAGGGGCCTCTGTACTTGCACCTCTGGACATTCTCTCGCTCCCCCAGGAAATCTCAGGACTTTCTCCATCTGTTTGTCTATCTGCCTATCTCTCGATCTCCCTATATAATCCCCTTTCTCTCTTTTCTTAGCCTATCCTGAGGAAAGCATCAGAATTTACCATTTTGTTCTCGGGTGAAAGCCAGGCGGGTACCTCTATGTGAGCTATTCTAAGGCTGCCATTTTAGTGTTGAAAGGAAAATCAAACCAGAAGGAAAGTCAGAGAAGTTCCTGCCACACACTGGCTTGCCAAGAACCATATCAACGATGGCAGTATCACTAGATTTCAAAACCTTTGGGCCAGCTTTTCCCCAGAATGACAACTAACCTTCTCCTTCAGCTTGGCAAGCTTGCAAGCAATGTGAGCCTCGTGACAGTGCAGCACAGGTGCTGTCCAGCGCTGATGTGGCCTGCATGGTGCAGGGTAATCACCTGAGCTGTGAAGCCAGCTGCTTTCATCGGTGGGGCATTTTTGCCGGCACCAGCCACACTGACAGGACAAACATCTTTGACAGACACGTTCTTGACATTGAAGCCCACATTGACCCCAGGAAGGGCATCACGTAAAACTTCATGGTGCATTTCAACAGAACTTATTTCAGTTGTAATGTGGCCTGGAGCAAAGGTGACGACCATGCTAGGTTTGAGAACACCAGTCTCCACTCAGCTCATAGGGGACAATACCAAATGCCACCAACTTGATAGACATCCTGGAGGGAGAGATGCAGAGGGGCCCGTCAGTTGGATGACTTGGTAGCAGGATGCAATCCAGAGCTTCGAACAGATGTGATTCCACTAGCATTGCTGTCTTTATGGGTGACTTTCCAACATGTTGTCACGATTCCAACCAGAAATTGGCATACATGCTACTGCATCAGAGTTGTAGCTAATATTCTTTTTTTTTAATTTTTAACTTTTTAAAAAAATTTATTGTTGTTGTATTACATCCATCCCCTTTTTGCTCCCCTCTGTCCCCCTCCCCACCTACCCATTCCTCCCAAAGACAGTCCCACCTGTTGTCCATGTCCATGGTTAATATTCTTAATGTAGGTGCTGACTTCTTATTTTAATTAGATTTATTGGGGTGACATTTTTGCTCAATACAATTATATTGGTGTATGACTAAGCCAAGAACCATATGATTTCACTCATACGTGAGATATAAAGCTGAAACTCATTGACACAGACCAACAATATGGCAGTTACTAGAGGGACAGGGCTGAGCAGGGAGTAAAGGGTAAAGGGGACCAATGTGTGGCACAGCAAAGCCTCCAATGTATTCTTCATGCAGAAACTCTTGTATCCTATTTCCCTCTAGTTAAACCATTTGTTTTCAACAATTATATTTCCATTACTCCTGAGGATTTCATGAGACTTTAAAGTGATGAGTCATTATCTTATTTTTCTTGCTGACAAATTTTGTAACAGAGAAAACATGAGCTTCTTTGACTAATAAACCCAGGTGGAATGGCTGTGATATGTTTGCATTATTTTACAGTGCTCATAACTCGAAAGACATTCCTATTCTCTTTAAACCAGCAACCTTAAGTTAGCTTTAATTTACTAAAAATTAACCCTAGATCATGTGCATTTGAAAAGCATTTGGGTTTTCACTTGATTTTATTGATTCATATAAGTGCTTGTTTGTTTTGAAGCTGATTGCACAGGGCTCCTTCACAATCTAATTTTGAGTTTACAAATTAATTTTGGTCATGCCATCCAGAGGTGGAAAAATACCATTATCTATAACATACATATATGTAGGTGTACCTTAAATACAGGTGAACAGAGAGGCCACTTATCTTTCACTGTAAAATGTTGGTCGTGTTTCAGGTACAATAATACAAAAGTCAGAAGAAAAAATGTATCTGAATTATGTCCTTGACAGATGGACTGTATCTTTTTGAAGCTTTTACATATCAGTCACTGAATGTGTTCCATGTCTCTGAGAGTTTTGAGATTCTGTCTTTTAAGGGTGTCTGTTAAGGTGGATTTATCTAAACAAAGATTCTACCTTTTGAAGAAGGTGGATGGCTTACTAGGAAGCTTAAGAAATGGAAAGAGAACGAAAATTAACAGAAAGCAACTTTAAGTTTGGAAGGCTCAGAATGCAAATAGACTTGCCTCAGAAGGTGTAAATTTAAAGGCAGTCATATACCTCGAGGGGACAGAAGGAGATGGCACTGGAGGTGGAGACTGAGCAAACGATGCTGTTGCTCCCCTCACCCCCACCCCAGACTGAGAAGATGGGCAGGGGAAAAGGGGCCTCAGAAGCCATTTTCATGTCCCCCCACCAATTGTTCACCTCTGTTTATTTAGAGTCCAGAATATGTTTGGAAGCCCCAAGGTTCTAATTAAAATAGGTATAACATTTAGTTGTTTGATTTTAAAGCCACGGTTTTCCAGTTTAGTACTAAGAAAAGCAATTTTTGTGTCCACAGTACCACATAATGGCCAATTCAGTCATAAATTATCCAGGGTAATAATTTGTGGGATGAGGGCCCATAATTTTCCAATGTCAGGAGTTCCAGAAGATGGCTGCTTAGCAACCATTCCCTTTGCACATGAACTCCCAATTTTTTTAAAAGATTTTATTTCATTATTTTTAGAAGGAGGGAAAAAAGGAGAGAGGCAGAGAGGGAGAGAGACATCAATGTATGGTTGCCTTTCACCTGCCTCCAGCCACAGACCTGACTGGAGATCTGGTTTGCAACCTGGTTATGTGCCCTGGCTGGGGAATTGAACCTGTGACCTTTGGGTTCGCAGGCTGGTGCCTTATCCACTGTGCCACCAGCCAGGGCTGAACTCCCAATTTTAGAATTACTCTTGACAGAAGGACAGAAGAGGAATCACTCACCGGATGGCCATTTTGTCTCATAGATAAAACCGGGTGTGTAGGTTAAGACCCACATACAAAGCCAGCAACAGAGGATACCCAAGGAAACCTGGGACTTGATCAGTGCCAGGAGGTTTGTGCCCGGGCCACTGAGGACACTAGAGAGCACAATGGACCCTTGTAGGGACTTGAATCAAATCCAGGAAGGCACTGTACGAATACACAGATTGCCCTTGATCCCACTTATCACATCCTGCAATGTTAACCAATAAAGATTTAAGGCTGTGAAATAAACGAAACATTCGGTTGGGATCTTACAGGATTCAAAGTGAAGAGATACAATCAGCATTTTTTATAAAGGCAAAAACAACAAAATGTAATTCTTTCATGCAAAGGCAGGATTCCTGGCTAGGTTAACACGGGTTAGTTAGTTCCAGCAGGCAAGTGAGGGTAACAGAATTGACAAGGAAGGAAGTCAAGCCCTTAGGTGTCCATGTAGCAGTTGCTGTTACAGGATGTTTTTTTTTTTTGTTTTTTGGTTTTTTTTTAAGATTTTATTTATTATTTTAGAGAGAGGGGTAGAGAGAGAGGCAGAGAGGGAGAGAGACATCAATGTATGGTTGCCTTTCACCTGCCTCCAGATACAGACCTGGCTGGAGACCTGGCTTGCAACCTGGTTATGTGCCCTGGCTGGGAATCGAACCAGCAACCTTTGGGTTCACAGGCTGGTGCCTTATCCACTGTGCTACCAGCCAGCGCCAGGATGTTTTTGACTGGCTATTTCTCGCTGGGCCTTGTGCTGAGTTGAGCAGCAGGCACAGCAGCTTAGTAGCAGCTCCAAGCACTGAGGCACATATGTGCTAAGGCCCATTTCCCTAACAGCCTCCAGACTCTATTTTAAGGGACTCCTTTGCCATGTTTATTCTATTTTATTAGTATTTTTCTTTTCACAGCCAGATAGAGGTCTTTGGAATCTCTGTGAGGCCCAGTCCTGGTTCTCCCTCCCTCTTGTTAGCTGCATGAGCTTGTCACATTTAGTGAAACTCTTTTCACCTCAACTTTGTCATCTGGGATGTGGGTCATGATCACTTTTTTACCTGACTGTTTGGAGATTTAACTGGGATACTCTTCAGCATCCCCTAATATATTATAGGGAAGAGCCTGTGATCCATGCCTTTTCTAAAGATTTGGGTCTTCTGATTTCTCCAGTGTCCAAATGATCATGAACACTTGGCTTAAAGCTCTGATTTTCCCACTTTATGATATACTCTTAAAATGTTATGAAGTATTATACATGCAAAAGAGTATATAAAGCATCTATGTGCAGCTAAAGAATGTTAATTAAATTACTCCTATGTCCAGCACCTTGCTTAAGACACAGAATATTTCTAAGATCTTTTAGACAGAGGGGAAGGGAGGGAGAAAGGGAGGGAGAGAAACATCGATGTGAGAGATACATCCATTGGTTGCCTCTCACACACCCCCAACTGGGGACCTGCCCCGCAACCCAGTCACATGCCCTGATTGGAAATGAAACCAGTGACCTTTCAGTTCCCAAGCCAGTGCTCAATCCACTGAGCCACATCAACCAGGGTGATAATAAAGCATTATTGAAGAAGACCGTAGAAGTCCCCTATATACCTCTGCCTGATCACATCCTTCTCTTATTCCCCCTGAGTTAACCATTACCTTGAATTTTGTGTAATCATTCTCTTTTCTTTCTTTCTTTTTTCCATGTAAGCAAATAGTTGAGAGACATTTCAAACTAGAAATGGGGCCATTTCTAGTTTGGACCTATGGGAGACGGTGCTGCTGTGAACATCCGAGTGCCTGTCTTTCAGGGCACACGTGTAGGAGCTTCTTCAATATATTCCCAAGAGTGGAATTGCGGGCTTCTAAGCTACGCACATGTTCAATTACTAGATAAGGCAAAAAAGTTTCACTACATATCCTTATGCACACTTGATATTGTCAACCATTATATGAGGTCTGTCCTGAAAGGATCAAGCCAATGTCAACATAATTAAAACAATTTGCCCAGCTGACACTGTTGGGACAGACCTCAAAATTTTTGTCAATCTGTTAGGTGTGAAAAGCCTTTAATTATTTGCATTTCCCTGATTACTGATTAGACTGAACATATTTTCCATATTTTATGACCCATTAATATTTTCTCTTTTGTGGAATGCCTATTTGTATTCTATCCATTTTTTTCTATTGAGTTGTTTGCCTTTTTATCCTATTTATTTACAGGAACTCTTTTATATAATCATTATTCTGTTGTTGTTCAAGGCGGGAGTGCCCTTGCCTCCCGTCTCAGGGTCTGAGGAAGACTACATCATCATGGGAGGTTTCTAAATGGTTAATGTGATTCACAGGCAAATTAGAATAAATACCCTCTTGCATCTTTGAACTCTATCTGGAGTAGTTGAAGGACCCTGGCTGGGTTGGGAGGTGAGGATACTGGCAATACTTAAACTGTGGGTGCCAGCCCACGCTCAGCACTCTTATCACTGACCTTAAGCCTCACAATGACCCCAAGAAATAGATAGTTTTCATTTCATCACAGAGGTGAAGTCAAAATACATCTAGAAAGTGCCCCCCTCTCACCATCTCCACTACCCATGTGCCTGACCAAAGCCTCGCTCAGCTCACAAGCATTCTTCTTGGACCCCAAAGCTTACGGTTTCTTCTGCCTCAAGCATTCTTCCCTTAGGTTTAATGGCTCACCCTCCCATTTCATTCAGGTCCTTTTTATTTTGAATGTCACATGGCAGATGTGTTTTCCCTGATATTTCAACCCCTGTCATTTCTGTCCTCTTATTCCACTCCATTTTCATAGCGCTTGCCATGTTGCGTGTTTGTTGTCCGTCTTCTCTTGCTAGAATATGAGTGTTGTGAGAGGCTGCATGAGAGCGGGCTCCTTGTCTGACTTGTATATTCCTGTGCCTCAGCCTCTGAACAGCCATGGAATCTAGGAGGTGCTCACTATAGATATGTTGAACTAAAAAGTGAAAAGTACTTGCTCCAGGTCTTACTGCTAGTGACGGGTGAAGTCAGCATTCTAATCCATGTCTATGGAATTCTCACATCTGCTGGTTTCTCTTACTATACCGAAGCCCTGCCCCTTCCTTCCAAATCTCAAGAGCAGATTTCAGACTAGACTTGGAAGGGATGTGGAAAAACAGGCAAAACCGATGCTTGAGGAACCTGTATAGGGAGAAGGGTTTATCTTTCTCCCTGGAGAAGGAGAGTGGGCTGTGGGCAGAAGGCTGGGAAGAGGCAGAAAAGTGTATTACAGGGGAGCTTCGTTGCTGTCCCTGGTTTAATAGGTGCAGGAAGGTTCTCTGCCCCTAATTCCCCCCCACATACCTGAACTTCTACTCTCAGTGATTCATTTCTTCCAGGGGCTCACCTGAATAGATTGTGCAAAGCAGACTGACCATAGCTTACTGGCCTGAAAGGGAATTCTCTGAATCTTGCAGTGACTCTTTGTGACGTCCTGAGAAGTGAGTTAGAAAAAATTCCCAGAGGCAGAGGGGACTTGGGAAGGCTACAGATCACATTGATGGACTGACGGGATGAAGACCCTGCACCCCCGGCCCTTGGATGAGAGGTGCTGTAGCCCCCTGGCTCCTTTCTATTTAAAGTGTGGTCTCCAGATCAGCAGCATTGGCATCATCTGCTAACTTGCTAGGATGCAGATTCTCAAGGCCCACTTCCTAACTACTGAACCCTAGCTGCATTTTAACGAGCTCCTCACATTATTTATGTAGCTATTCAAGTGTGAGAAGTTAGTGTTGTTTGTAATTCTAATTCTTTGTATTGCTACGTAGTATTCCACTGTCTGAATACACCACAATTTATACATCTAGAAGCTAGAAGCTTCTAGAGCAACCAAGATGCACTGTGGGTGGGGGTGTGGTGGTCCCAGTTTGGTTCCTCCCAGCCTCACTGTCTTCTCAGGATGCTCTCACTTGTGCCCTGCTGTTACTCCTGCTGTCTCCCCTTGAACACAACCCAAGCCTAGACAGACGGGTGGACCCACCCTTTAGACATTCGTCAATAGGAGAGGTAAATAATGGCAAACAAAAAAGAAGAAGAAGAAGAAACAGGTTTTCAAAGTGCACCTTTTTATAGCAATGATAATTTTTTTTTCCTAACTGAGGAACCATCAACACAATAGTTCCTTGGGAGAATATGAAATATGGGTTTCTTTTTATTTATTTTTTAGAGAGGGGAAAAGGAAGGAGGAAGATAGGGAGAGAAACATCAGTCTGTTTGCCTCTCACACGCTCCCCAACTGGGGACCTGGCCCACAACCCAGGCATATGCCCTGACTGGGAATTGAACCAGCAACCCTTAGGGTTCACAGGTCGGCACTCAATCCACTGAGCCACACCAGCCAAGGCTGAAATACAGGTTTCTGATTGTAAAACTGTAGAGAGCACAGCAAAGGAAATGTTTCCTTGAGCCTCATTGGCCCTTATCCTAAGCTAATTAATTCCCCTCTCTCCCCAGAAAGACCTGCTTTGCTCTGTAGTTACTGTTGTGGCTTATTTTTTCACCCCCTGCCACCCAGTTCTGTGCAAGCATCATGGGCAGGGCACTGTCTTTTACCTTGTGCTTCATGGCAATGGCCTACAGCAAGCACCGATGACCTCTGCTTCACTTCTCAAACTTCCCAAGTGACTCAAACCTCTGGACCCCCAATTCTAGTTCAGAATGCACAGGGGGAGTCATAAATACTTGCTGAACCCTAGGTAGTTGGGAAGTTTCAACAGACGCTTTGAACAGTGCCTGGTGCAGGGCCTGGTTACGCCCTGCTCATCGTACTTGTGAGAAGCCCAGCTTCTTAGGATCCCCCACCTTGGGGTCTTTCTGGGGTGGGTCACAGAGGGGCAAGCCCCCCATTTTCCTCTCCTTGTCCTTTTATAATGATGTGGCTGGATAGCATACCCTCTGTAAGTCGGTAAGATAGCAAGACTGAGCATACAAACCATGCAGCCTGAACAGTAAATGGCAGGCACAATCATTTGCTAAGAGGAGTCTCTGTCATGCACCACAGAAAGCCACGTGCCTGTGCTTCAAGAATTAAAGCATTGCAAGGCAGCTCTTAGTCTGGAGAGTATTAGCAGAAAGAAATTTAAAGAAAGGTTGAAGTAATGAATTAAGCCTATTAAGGAAAGCAAGAAAAGGCAGAACTGGGCAGAAAAGCAAGGCCAGATAAGCTGAAGAGGCAGGACAGGAACATTTGGGTTGATGTGTTTTGCTTTTGTGCTACAATTTAGAAATTTGATTTGGAGAAAAGCAGATCTCTGAAGTGGGAATGCAGACTAATAATGTAGAGAGATAACAGCAGCTATTAGATCTGGTTATGGAAAAGAAGGGCTTCTCAAGAAAAATCTGGATATATGGACAATGTACACCTATAAACTTTTTTGTTTTTTAAAAGATTTTATTCATTATTTTCAGAGAGAAGGGCAGGGAGGGAGGCAGACAGGGAGAGAAACATCAATGTATGGTTGCCTTTCACCTGCCTCTAGCTATGGACCTGGCTGGAGACCTGGCTTGCAACCTGGTTATGTACCCTGGCTGGGAATCGAACCAGCCACCTTTGGGTTCTCAGGCCGGCACCTTATCCACTGAGCCACCAGCCAGGGTTTAGACTTCTCTTTAAGTAAGGAATCTTGAACTGCTACTAGGTCCTCTTGTGCTTGGGGCTGTCTGATCTCAGGACCTCAGGCTGACAAAGATGTTGATTAGTATGCTTGGAAAGGAAGCCTCAGATCCTCATTCCCAACAAATTGTCACAGGATGAAAGGCAATGCCAGTGAAATGCTCCCTGATTCTCGGGGCCTAGTTTCCAAACTCCAGTGTGCCTCCGACTCATGAGGGGCCTTGTTAAACAGGCAGACTTGTTGTTTCCAACTCTCAGAGATTGTCACAGGTGTCTCTGACTCAGGTGGTCCTTATTATCCTTTGAGAAACACTGTCTTAGGGGAAAGGTGTTTTTTTTCCCTTAAAAAATGATTTTATTTATTTTTAGAAAGAGGGGAAGGGAGGGAGAAAGAGAGAGAGAAACATCCATGTGTGGTTGCATCTCACACACATCTAACTGGGGACCTGGCCTGTAAACCAGGCATGTGCCCTGACTGGGAATTGAACTGGCGACCCTTTGGTTCATAGGCTGACACTCAGTTCACTGACTCACACCAGCAGGGTGGGGAAAGATTTTTAATGAGCATTATTTCTTCCCTTCTCTGGTTCTTAGTGTTGGTCTCATTGTGAGTTTGCTGGACCAGATGTTCCCCATGGTCTTTTCCAATTCTGAGGCTCTAGCTATGCATATGCAAATTAGTTAGTGAATGTCCTATGAAGTAGAAGTCAGGGATCATGAATACTAAGAAAAATGCCTGGGCCAACATGTGAAAAAGGCCCCAAACAAGCAGGGGTATGGTTGGGTAAGCAGACTGGACAGGGGTTGATGTTGCTAGGACCTTAGAGCTTCATAAGATAACAGTCTACCTGGCTGGTGTGGCTCAGTGGATTGGTGCCAGCCTGGGAATGCAAAGGTCACTGGTTTGATTCCCCAGCCAGGGCACATAACCAGGTTGCAAGCCAGGTCTCCAGCCAGGTCTCCAGCTGGAGGCAGGTGAAAGGCAACCATTCATGGATGCTTCTCTCCCTTTCTTCCTCCCTCCCTGCCCTTCTCTCTGAAAACAATGAATACAATCTTTAAAAAGAACAACAACAATAAAGTCTAATTTGATTTTTGGTAGAGAATCCTTCATCTTTCTTTCAGTATTTTATTTCTAATTGTGTGATGTCACTTTAAAGAACCTCAGGCCAAAAAAAAAAAAAAAAAAAAAAGAAAAATAAACCTGAGGCTATGCTCTTTCTGAAAAATCAATTAATTTAAAATAACTTATAAAGGGCTTTTGAAAAGTAATTTCACTTTTATTTTTATTTTATTTATTTAGTTTTTTCACATCAGACGGGTAATACGCCAAAAGCGTAAAAGGGTGGAGGGAGCATTTATCACACAAGAGTGTGAACACCCAATCATCACACTTATGAACTACAAAAGGATCTAATTTCACTTTTAGAGCTTTATCCTAAAGTAGTCATAAATTTGAACAGAGATTCATTTGCAACTATGTTCATCTTAGAATTATAAATAATCATTAAAAAGTCAGAAACTATTTAATCAAGAGTAAGAAAGGTTAAATAAAGTTAGATACTATGTGTTTGAATATTCTAATATTGGAATATATTTGAATATTGGAATGAGAATGCCAAGAACCATTGGAAATTAATCTTTACTAAAAATATGATAATGAGAAAGAAATTGTACAACTTAGTGTTAAGTTTTTTATAATCTCAATCTATAAAATACATATGTTCATGGGAAGACAAACTAGAGGACATAAAATATAACTTGTAATTTAAAAAAAGATAGTCCTTGAAAAAAAAAAAGAAGCCCTGCCTGGTGTGGCTCAGTGGATTGAGCACCAGCCTGCAAACCCTAAAGTCACCAGTTCGATTCCAAGTCAGGGCACAGGCCTGGGTGGTGGCTTGGGGCCTGGTTGGGGGCACACAAGAGGCAATCACACGTTGCTGTTTCTCTCTCTCTTTCTCCCTTTCTCCTCCTCTCTCTCTAAAAGTAAATAAAGTCTTTTTTTCAAAAAAGATAAAACTTAGGGAAGTGTGTTTGGCTTCAGGAGAGCTAATGGAAGAAGGAGCAGGCAGTCTGTGTGGCTCCACCTACGCATAGAAGGAAAAGTGGCAGGAAATGAATATTTATTGAATACTTAAAACCTGAAAGCTGAAGGGTGACAGATTTCCCTCCACCACCTGGCAAAATTTCTAATGGTGAAATGGGCTTTCCATAGGGTTAATGAGCTCCCCATTACTAGAGGGGTACAAGCCAACAGGATCTTCGCTTCATGGGAATGTCGCAGGGAACATGTAAACATTAGATTGTGGTGCCTGCAATGGTGGCTGAGTATTAGTTGGGAGATGAGAGGGTTGAATCAGATGATCTTAAAGGTCCTTTGGAAAAACAGAGCCAGTGAAGTTAGGTTTCTTCACTTTTCTGTGCTCTCAGCTCCAGACCCCTTGTACTACCTGCCCATTAGGGGCAGGCAGTGTGGCTTCAGAGACCTGGGTAACCCCTTCTGTGGCCAAAGGTAGTGGCCAAAATGCTCAAAAAAAGCATTTTGAGAGCAGGCCAAGAAAAGTGTTAATTGTGAACCTAATAATAGCATTTCCGGCATTAACCACTCGGGAGTGTGTGGCCGTAAGCCTTGATGCAGAGGCTGCAATTGGCACCGTTCCTACAGGTAAGGTTGTTCCTGAGGGTGGAGTGCTCCAGGAATAGCACCCTGAATTCTGGGGTCTTACCTACCTATTGGTATTATCTTGCTCCAGGGTTGGAGCCGTCTGACTTCAGGAAAATCTAGGAAATCCTAAACAATC
The DNA here is from genome assembly GCA_004026585.1 of Noctilio leporinus. Lineage (NCBI taxonomy): Eukaryota > Metazoa > Chordata > Mammalia > Chiroptera > Noctilionidae > Noctilio > Noctilio leporinus. Next base: position 15,512 of record PVIW01000821.1, read on the forward strand.
ACCAGCATCCTGTCTGAGGAGTCCGAACTCTTATGTTTTTCCAACTTGATGTCTTCTGGCACGTAAAAGGATGCACAATTTTAGAACATCATTGTTCTGTGTGTGTGTATGTATGTGTATGTGTGTGTGTGCGTGCATGAGAGAGAGAGAGAGAGAGAGAGAGTTAAAAAAATGAACAGTGCAGATGTTAATGCTCTGAAATTGCCTTGAGCTTAAAAGCAGTTTAAAAGGCTGAAGCACTAAGACCTTCCATTGGGGACTGTCTGACCCTTCGGTTCTGCGTGGCTGGCTGGAAGAGGAAGTGTGAGGACCTCCACTGGTTTCTTCCTCAGGCCCTTGGTGCCACTGTGTGTAACGTCAGGGGGCTGGCTCAGCGGGACCTGGTAAATGGAGTTGGGCCAGAATCTGGTGCCTTGCGTTCATGTAAGACGGAACCCCCACTCCATTGGTCACCCTTCCAATTGGCAGATGCTCACATGGCACGACTAGCTGGACACCAGGGCCTGGTAGAAAGGTAGCAGAGGGAAATGATTAGGAGCACGGCTCGAGCTTCAAGTGGCCCTGGATACCCATCTTCGTTCTTCTGCCTAGGAGCTATGTGACCTTGGGCAAATCAGTTCATATCTCAGTTTTTCCTTCTGTAAAATAGCAACCTAATAGCACCTGCCTCACAAGCTTGTTGTGAAGGGAAACAGTGGCTGGTAGTGCTCAGTAAGTTTGTGCCAGAGTACGGGCTGAATAAGTAGCTATTATTCACATCATCCCATCCCTGTGCCTGCTGCGCTGGACTTTCATCCTTGTCACACTGTGGACGGGAGCTATGGTGCTTCATTGGGGACAAGTTAGCAAGTAGGACTGTCCTGGCCAGGAGAGGCTGCCTCCTCCTTTGCCCTCCCTGGAGGTTGAGACACTTGAGGTGGCACTTTCTGTCCCTCTGGGCTCTGAGTTAGGGCTTGTGTTTTCTGTTGGGACGGGCACATCCGCAGGGCTGGGTCTCCCACCACTCCTGCCTTCAGTGGTGCGGTGCTCCCGCTGGGTTGGAGGATGTGAGCCAGGGGGTAGCAGGCTGTTTTCCTCCAGCTGGGAATTTGGCCAGGGAACAGAGGAAATCCAGGCTGGGCTGGGGCCAGGCTTTTTAGCTGGTGAGCAGCAACAATAGGAGAGGGCCCGGCTGGGATGCCTGAGCGGGAAAGAAGAAGAAAGATAGACTGAGGGGAGTTCCACAAAGCCTCGGGGCCACATGTGCGCTATTTAGACCACAGTCTAGCGTTAGCCAACTGGTTTCTGTACTAACTTCTCTCGTCAGGTCTCCTGTACGTGTTTGAAAATGGTGCTTCCAGGCAGGTCAGTGAACTGGTTATGCGGAACATGCATGCACACTTTACATACTGCGAGCCAATTTGGGGGAATGGTGAGGGGCAGGACTCGGCAGGCAGGCGGTCTGGGTGAGAACCTTTACTCCAGCCCTCAGCAGTTGTTATTTTACTTCTCTTTGCTCCAGTTTCCTCATCTAAAATGCAGGTAGTAGTATTTACCTTGCATGCTTGTTGGGAGGATTGAGTGAGTTAATAGATGGAAAGCACTCAAAACAATGCCCAGCATACAACAGTGGCCACCACGCAAGTGTCTATCATTGCTGTTCAATCAACAAGCAGTTCAATCAAGAATTAAGCCAACAATCAATACTTGATTTGTGCCACGCTGGGTGCAGGACATAAAAGTTGTGTAATCTGTGTCACCTGCTCCCAGGGACATCCAATCTAAAGATGTATTCCAAAGAGCTTTGAATGATGAGACCTTACTCCCCTACTCGTATCTAGAACTGTGAAGTAGTGGGTTGAAATGCAGGTCCAACACTGCCCTTCTCCTGCTACGTAACACAGGAGGTCCCTTGCTGCCCGCCAGACAAGGACAGCCAGGCTCTTCTTGTGTGCCATCAAAGCAAGCGGCGCACTCCCTGTCCAGGTAAGCCATGCCATATTAATTGATGACCTTTTGTCTCAGTTTCTTACCTGTTAAAATGATGGCATATCATATGGACATCAGAGGCGTTCTATAGACAAACCAAAGAAGAATGGTTGTGAATCCGTTAGGCGTCCTCATACTCAAGTGGACTCTTCAGTAGGGTCAGAGAAACTCTCGGGGGTATATGTGTCATTGGCTGCTTTTGAAAAAGTGGTGGAACATCCTGCCCCCCTTTCTTATAGTTCACGTGTACGGGGTGGGGTGTGTGTGTCTGTGTGAGGCTGAGCCAGCGACTGGAGCTGGCATGAGTGGCAGAAGGTGGAACGTGTGTTCTCCTTGCTGGGGGAGTAAAGGGGATTCTCCTAGACTCAGTGGGCTGGGGGGCGGGGTGAAGGGTGAGGCTGTGGCAAAGGGAGGTGAGGCAGCAGGAAAGGGTCTCTGTGTCACTGACAGGTTCATGTGCCAGGTTTGACACTCCCAAAGATCGCCATCTTCTTGAGTGATAGGTGGGTTCCTGCCTCTGTGTGCAGCCACATTGAGTCACCAAGTGTCTGTGTGACCGCAGTGTTGGGTCAGGTTGCCAGCTATTAAGAGCTATGCAGCTGGTTTGTTTCCGCCTCCACACCTGCCAAAAGGATGGGAGAAAGGAGGGAGGAATGAGTTAGGAAGCAGCTCTGAAGGTCACACAGCTTTAGGGTCCACCACCGCCAAGGGCCTGTTTTTGGGAGCTAGAATCTCCAGCCCCTCCTACCGCCTGCTGAGCCTATCTAACAAGCGTGCACTTCCGTCACTACCTTTGTGTGGTGTCAGGATGACCCCTAGTATCATGCGGTATGCCCAGGGCATCAGAAACAAGAGCAGCAGCAGCAGCAGCAGTGTTAACTGAGCCTTGGAATACTTGGTAATGATGCTGATGCCATGAGGGGAGGAGGTGATGTGTAGCATGAGAACATTTTCAGACATTTAACATCGTGGATCAGCTAGCATGCACCCAGTCCTTTCCTGGGTGTTGTAGATTCATAGAAATGTCTCATCATGGGCCTCCAGGAGACTCCTTCCATAGGTTTCTGGCTCGAGAGGGACCGTTCAGCTTAGCAGTCAAGGTTCTGAGCTGCAAGCAACAGAAATCAACTCAAAGGGTACTGGGGAGTTCACTGAATACTTAGAAAGGCTGCAGATCCTGACTTAGGTTTACATAGCCAAGAACAGCACCATCAAAATCATGCCACAGGATTTGTCTGTTAAGGACATTATTATGGCTGCCACACTGGGCACTAGATGTGGTGAGCTGTACCCCTAACACTACTAGCCCTGGACACTGATACCCTACTAGCCGCCATTTTAATTCATGAATCCATTCTTGGTCCTATACCATCACTGTTAAGGTTACGTACTGCTCCCTTGCCTCCAGAGTCTAAGTCCTACAATGTTGTGCACCTGAAACTAGAGGTTCATGGTTGGATTCCCACTGAGGGCACATATCTAGGTTACAGGCCAGGTCTCCAGTTGGGGGCACATAAGAGGCAACCATGCATTGATGTTTCGCCCCCTCTTTCTCCCTCCCTTCCTCTATCTCTCTAAAGATAAATAAATAAAATCTTTTAAAAAATAATGCAAATGCCAACTGTAATTGAAAATTAAATTAAAAAACAAAGTCAAGGTTAGTGTATCTCATTGACTGAGCCTAGGGCATTCCTTCTGGCCCCAAGGGAGGATAGGAAAACAAGTACCAGTCATTTTCTGTTTCTATGGTAGGGAATGGGCTCTGGCCCTGACCAAGGCTCATTAGGAGGAAAATTTTCCAACTGTAAGAAGGAAGTTTAGATTTGGGTGGGTGAAAAATGACAGGTCGCCTTCATGCCAACATAACCAAAGGGATGCAGTTAAAGGGTCAAAGCAGTGGTTTCTCCAATTGTAGATTTGACCTATTGGTGGTTCATGAAATGATCTTAGTGAATTGTAACTGGCATTTTAAAAAGGAAAGTGAGTAGGAAATATCAAGAGAGCCTCATCTGTGGTAAGGCCAAGTACTGGTCCCTGAAATTTTTTATTTGGGTTTTCTTCTCTTAGGTTGAACAATAATGAAATCACCAGCATCTGGCTTTTTTTTTTTTTTTTTAATTTCCAGAGAGAGGGGAAGGGAGGGAGAAAGAGAGGGAGAGAAACATCAATGTATGGTTGCCTTTCACCTGCCTCCAGCTATGGACCTGGCTGGAGACCTGGTTTGCAACCTGGTTATATGCCCTGGTTGGGAATCGAACCAGCAACCTTTGGGTTCACAAGCTGGCGCCTTATGCACTATGCCACCAGCCAGGGCCACCAGGGCCATTTTTAAAGAATGGGATTGTATGCTTATTATCCTTGTATTGAGCCTCCACAAATATGAATCAAATTTGTGGAAATTGCTCTCACAACAGAACCAGGGCCAAACGGTGAAAGTTGCAGGGAGGCTAATGATTATTCAAAGGAATAAGAACCTTGTTCAAGGATTAGACCTGACCACAAAAGGTGCCCTTTGAGAGATATGAGTTCCCTGTTTTTTTTTTTGTTGTTGTTGTTGTTGTTGTTGTTTTTAAGATTTGTATTATTTTTCATAGAGAAGGGAGGGGAGAGAGTCAGAGAGGGAGAGAAACATCAATGTATGGTTGCCTTTCACCTGCCTCCAGCCACAGACCTGACTGGAGACCTGGCTTGCAACCTGATTATTTTGCCCTGGCTGGGATTCGAACCAGCAACCTCTGGGTTTGCAGGCCGGCACCTTATCCACTGTGCCACCAGCCAGGGCCGAGTTCTCTGTTTTTAAGAGGACTTGGGCAGAGCAGGAGTGGGATGCTGTGTCAATAATACTTGTATGGTGATAGTTAGTGTACAGGCCTCTAAGATCCTTTCATCCTCGATTTTCTGCAAACTTCACTTACTTTGCCTCCCTTCCTACCCATGAGTTCTTTCACTTGTTTCCTGAGGTCACCTCAACCCCCTATCAGGGCCAAAGGGAAGCAGCAATCTGTACTCAACAGGCTGAGGCCAGCCCTGGGAACCGATTCTGACAGTCTCCAAAGCCCATGTTCACTGAGTAGCCAGGGGTGAAATAATTCATAATTGTGTACTGCTTGCAAGGTTACTAATTGTTCTCTCAAATTTAGAAATATATATTTTATTCAAAAATGTTTTATTTTTAGAGAGAAGGGCAGGGAGGGAGGAGGAAAGAGAGAGAAGCATCCTTGTATGGTTGCCTTTCACCTGCCTCCAGCTACAGACCTGGCTGGAGACCTGGCTTGCAACCTGGTTATGTGCCCTGACTGGGAATTGACACAGTAACACTTGGGTTTGCAGGCCGGCACCAATCCACTGAGCCACACCAGCCAGGGCTTGCTCTAGCAAACTTTTGTTTCATGCTTATACAGTTACTTGATCCACACAGGTGAAGCTTGGAGTACATAGGGAAGGTATCATTTTGACTATTTACCAGATGAGGTGAACGAGGTTCAGTAGGATTCTGATCTGCTCCAAGAGTCAGGGTTTAAAACCAGGGTTGCTGACTCTAAATCTAGTGTTCTTTTCCTTACACACATCACCTGTACCTCCTGCTATAATGGAAGGAGGGGACCAGCTTGGAGATGCTCCAAATAATCAGGATGAGGGGGCAGAAATGATAGGAAGACATGTCAACTTCCCAACAAATAAAGAAGGTCCTGGCCAGGGAGGGTGGCAACAGAAGGCTGCTTTGAGAATGACTGAGCTCCCCAACCCTGGGGAGTCAAGGCAGGGAGATCATTTGCTGAGAATGTGGAAGAGAGAACCCAAATCTGGCAGGAAGCTGAGGGTAGGTACCTTCTGATGCTGCCATGGACAACCCTTCTGAGTCACCCACTCCTCTTGCAGTTGACCTTTTCTGAGCAAGAACGGCCCTAAAATACCTGCTCAGTACTTCAAGACTGCTGTCGCCTTGAGAGACAGAGGCCAAGTTTCTCTTAGTGTCCTTAACCTCAGCCCAGCTAGTTAAGTCTCCACAGAAGAGTGGTAGGTTTTCTGTGTCTTGTTCTTTAAGCTGAAACATCTGTTTCCTCTCAGCCTCTCTTCTCAGAGCAACACCCTGGGCTCCATGGCACTTGTCTGACACTTTGTCTTTAAAAAAGATTCTATTATTTTCAGAGAGAAGGGCAGGGAGGGAGGAAGAAGGGAGAGAAACATCCATGTATGGTTGCCTTTCTTTCACCTGCCTCCAGCTACAGAGCTGGCTGGGGACCTGGCCCACAACCCAGGCATGTGCCCTGGCTGGGAATTGAACCAGCAACTCGTGGGTTCGCAGGCTGGTGCTCAATCCACTGAGCCACATCAGCCAGGGCCACTTTCTTTTTATTTCTCTCTCTCCTACTTACCCACTGTAACTGCCTGTGGAATGGGGCTGAGGTAAAATATTGTTCTCATCTCTTCTGCTGCTTCCTGTTTGCTCCCTTGACCACAGCACTCCTTCCCCACTCCCTGAACCGATTCTCTCTACCCCCTATCCAAGCTGGCCTAGAGCTCCACAACATGGCCTTGAGGTTTCCAAATAGTCATTTCCTCCTCCGTACATCCCCATCTTTTTCCTGCCTCCTCCATCCTGACTTTCAGGTTCCCCTAGAGTTCTCACAACATCCATCCAAATGATATTAATTAGGTCAAGAACTTCTTCAAACTTGACATGGGGAACCCAAGGCCATAAGGAGGTGTGGTGAGCCATTTCCTCCAGAAGGAGGTTGATGGGCTTTTTCTGTAAAGGTCTGGGTTGTAAATATTTAGGCTTTGAGGGCCACTATGGTCTCTATCATAATTTTTCTTTCTTTTAAAAAACGCTTTAGAAAAGTAAAAATCACCCTGGCTGGTGTGGCTCAGTGGTTAGGTGCCAGCCTATGAACCCAAAGGTCACTGGTTCCCCAGCCAGGGCACATGACCAGGTTGCAAGCCAGGTCTCCAGCCAGGTCTGTAGCTGGAGGCAGGTGAAAGGCAACCATGCATGGATGTCTCTCTCCCTCTCTGCCTCCCTCCCTGCCCTTCTCTCTAAAAATGATGAATATAGTAAAACTAAGAAAATAAAAATATTTAATCAATCAATAAATACATAAAAAGTAAAAATCACCCTTGGTAAACAGGGCTCTGACTGGATTTGGCTGAAACTCGTAGTTTGCTGACGCCTATTGTACAGAATTCTCTGCCAATCCAGCAGTCAGCAATCTTCACTGTCAACAAGTCCTTGTCAACATCTACCTTTAGTCCCCTGTGGTGCAGCCTAAGGCCATTTACCCTTGGTAACAATTTTCTGTAACAGCTTTGTTGTTCTTGTTGTTTCTTATCTCCTGCTGTTCTTGCCCATTTTTCAGAACTTTTCAGAATTTTTCAGTTCTCCTCTCCCCCAACAGCAGCACACTTTGATTTCTCCCTCGCTTTCCCCTCTCCCTGTCCCCCACAGAATAATTTCTGAGGACACCAAACTTGTAAGTGATTAGGAAGTGAAGCTGGGGAGAGCATCTTTGGGGCCATCCAGACTGTTACCTCAGTTCCGTTAGATGCTGAACCTGTGGGTTTTGCAGACTAAACTCCAAGTCTCCTGCTGCTCTTTCCCTGGGATCATTACATGACTTCTTCTTTTCATGCCTCTCTCCTTTCTCGGTTAATTTATCACCAACCGGGCTATTCGAGAACTATGACATCATTTTCCTGTGTCCCTTACACCTTTTTGTCTTTTGAAATAGGCAAACCAGCATGCTTGGCCATTATGCCTGTGATTCACTTGCTGGGTAAAAGTCTGTGACTCAGCTTGATGGAGGGCGAACTTCCTCTCAGATATGTGGACCGTATGCCAGCTGTGTGCGTCCTCCATAAGCACTTATGGTCTTGGCCTGACCTGAAGTCAGGATCACCCAGTCCTGCTAAGTAACTTAGTCTAACAAATTCCCATAATTTTTAAATGGGTTTTGCAATGAGGAAGTAGTCTTCATAATCATATTTTCTTTATCAATGAAAGAAGCCTACAAAGTCCACTGATAAGTTCGGGGAGGTTGTTCACAGAGGAAGAAAACATATCAAATGCTTGCTGTGTGTTAAGCACTGTAGTAGATACCTGTCCACTTAACAACTGACAGATTCATTGCCCAAATAATCATTCTCTTTTTAAAATTGATCTATTATTGTTGTATTACAATTGCTGCGTTCTCCCCCATTGCTAAAAATTATCATTAAGTTTCCACGTGGTGAAACTGAGGCTCAGAGAGGTGCAGTGATTTACTTGGGTCAGCCACATTGCTATCAGGTAATAGAGCTGAGCATTTCCCCTACTATTAGGCTTAACCAGGTGAAATGGCTGTTTTTATTGGCAAACAATAGTCTAATGTTGGCAATTTCATATGGTTTATTGAATGTAAACTTTATTAGGCTAGGAGTGATTTTCTTTTCTTCTTCACTGTTATGGCTCCATAGCCTTGACTACTTATTGCTTGACCTATAGTATTGGGCTCAGTACATATTTTTTGAATGAATGAATGAAAAGGTATGTTTGTTTGTATTTATTTACTTTTCAATTTATTTGTATCGTGTTTTTTCTATTACTATTTAGTCCCCTTATATATCCTTTGCACAGCAATTACCACACTGTTGTCCATGTCCATGGGTCCTTTTTTCTTTTTCCTCAATCTCTCCACCCCCTTAGCTGTCAGCCTGCTTTCCACCTATGAGTCTGCCTTTATTTTCTTGTTTGTTGTTCAGTTTGTTCATTAGATTCCACATATGAGTGAAATCATATGGCACTTATCCTTCTCTGACCTGCGTATTTCACTTAGCATAATGCTCTCCAGGTCCATCCATGCTGTCACAAAGGGTAAATTTTCTTTTTTTTAAAGGCCACAAAATATTCTATCTCCTAGAGTGGAGCTGTCACTCAGAAGCTTGCCATTGTCCCCATCCCCAGCTCCAGTGCCGTGTCTAAGAGATTATGCCAGGGGGAGAAGCAGGCTGTAAACACAGTCCCTAATCTTTTCCCAAATAAATCAATGTAATATGCAAGGAAGCATGGGGAAGTTCAAAATTGAGGGTACTCTCAAAAACAGTGGAGGTCATGGTGAAAGACGTTTGTAGGAGATTTAAAATGCAGGCCAAGTGTTCAGTACTATCTGTGATTTCAGGCATCCACTGAGGGTCTTGGATTGTATTCCTTGTGAATAAGGAGGGCATGACTAGTGAGAAAGAGGGAAGCTCTCAAATCAATAGCCTAACATTCCACCTTACGTCACTGTAAAAAGAACAAACTGAAGTTAAAACAGGCAATAGGAAGGGGATAATAAAAATCAGAATAGAAAGTAATGAAATAGAGAATTAAAAAAGCAATGAAGAAAATCAAGGTCCTGGCTGGTGTGGCTCAATGGATAGGTGCCAGCCTGCAAATCCAAAGGTTGCTGGTTTGATTCCCAGCCAGGGCACATAACCAGGTTGCAAGCCAGGTCCCCAGCTGGAGGCAGGTGAAAGGCAACCATACCTTGATATTTCTGTTCCTTTCTTCCTCCTTCCCTGCCCTTCTCTCTAAAAATATTGAATAAAATTAAAAAAAAAGAAAAGAAAAAGAAAATCAATGAAACCAAAAGCTGGTTCTTTGAAAAGACCAACAAAATTGGCAGCCCTTTAGGCAGAGTTGCCAAGAGAAAAGTAGAGGAAGACTCAAATTATTGAATTAGAAATAAAAGAGGGGGGCATTACTACCAGCATTACAGAAATGGAGAAGAATTACAAAGCACTGCTATGAATGACTTGAAGTCAACAAATTAGATAACTTAGATGAAGTGGGCAAATTTCTAAAGAAGGACAAACTACTGGACTGTGTCAAGTAGAAATAGCCAACTTAACTAGACTTGTAATGAATGAAGAGATTGAATAAATAATACAAAACCTATCTACAAAGAAGAGCAGAGACCCAGATAGTTTCAACACTGAATGCTATAGAACATTTGATGAATAATTAATAACAATTATTTATAAAATATTCCAAAAATATAAGAGTAAGGAATACTTCCCCACTCATTTTATGAGGCCTGTCTACTCTGATATCAAAACCAGACAAACATATCACAAAAAAACTATACACCAGTGTCTTTTAGGAATATGGATATAAAAATCCCCCAACAAAGTACTAGTAAACCAAATCCAGCATCATATAAAAAGAATTTTATGACCAAGTCAGATCTATCCCAGGAATGCAAGTTGGCTAACCATTTGAAAATCAATTAATTTAATACATCCTATCAGTAGAATAAAATATAAATTCTCATGATCTTCCCAATACATGCAGAAAAAGCATTTGACAGAATCCAGGCATCTTTGTTATGATAAAAAACATTCAAGAAAATAGGAATAGAAGGGAACTTCCTTAACTTGATATAGGACATTTATGAAAAACCCACAACTAACATCGAACTCAATAACGAAAGACTGGATCCTTTCTTCCTAAGATCGGTGAGAAGAATGTTTGTTCTTACCACTTTTAATTAACATTGTACTGGAAATTCTAGGCAGGAGAGTTAGGCAAGAAAATGAAATAAAATTCTCTCTAATCACAGATGATATGCTTTTATACAAAGAAAATCCTAAGGAGTCTACTAAACAAGTTGCACTAATAAATGAGTTCAGCAAGGCTGAAGGCTGCAGTACCAATATACAGAAATCAATTGTATTTCTATACACTTGAAATAAAAAAAAGAATTGGAAGTAAAATTAAGAAAATTCCATATACAGTGGCATCAAAAAGATACTTAGGACTTAACAAAATAAGTGCAAGATTCATATTCTGGAAAGTACAAAACATTGTTGAAAGAAATAAAGATCCAAATAAGTGGAAACACATCCTATGTTTTCATGGACAGGAAGTCTTAATATTATTAAGCACTCCTCAGCCTGATCACAGATTTAATGCAACCACTGTCAGAATACCAGCTGGCTTCTTTGTAGTAAGAAGGAGACAGGCTGATTCTAAAATTTGTGTGAAGTTGCAGGGGACCTAAATTGGCCAAAACAATCTTAGAGGAAAAAAAAAAAAACGAACAAAATAGGAGGATTTGCCATTTCCTGAATTTTAGATTTACTACAAAGCAACAGTAATCAAGAGAGCAAGGCACTGGCCCAAGGCTAGATTAATGGAATAGAATTGAAAGTCCAGAAATGAAGCCATATATCTGAATTCAACTGATTTTCAACCAGGGTGTCAAGGCCATTCAGTGGGACATGAGTAGTCTTTTCAACAAACGGTGCTGGGACAACTGGGTAGGCATGTACGAAAGAACCTTACTTGGAACCTTACTTCAATCATTTACTAAAATTAACCAAAAAATGAATCAAAGATCTAAATGTAAGAGCTAAAACTATACAACTCTTTGAAGAAAACACAGGAAGGTTTGTTTAAACCTTCATAAACAGATTTGGACTTGGACAGCAGAGAGGGGAATGGGGCAACTGTAGTAGAACAATTAAAGAAATAAAAAATAGAAAAAAACCCCTTAGATTTGATGAAGGATTCTTAGACATGACACCAAAAGCATGAGCAATAAAGGAAATAAATAGATGAGACTTCATTGAAATTAAAAATGTTCGTGCATCAAAGGACGTTATTAAGGAAGTGAAAACAACTCTGAAAGGAAGTATCTGATACAGGGCTTGCAGTCAGAATATATGAAGAATTCTTACAACTCAAAAATAAAAAGACAGGCCCTGGCTGGTGGTACAGTGGATAAGGAGCTGGCCTACAAACCTAAAGGTCACTGGTTTGATTCCCCAGCCAGGGCACATAACTAGGTTGCAAGCCAGGTCTCCAGCCAGGTCCGTAGCTGGAGGCAGGTGAAAGGCAACCACACATTGATGCTTCTCTCCCTCTCTGCCTCTCTCTCTTACGCTCTCTCTAAAAAAATAAAATCTTAATAAATAAATAAATAAAGACAAATAATTTGATTTTAAAGTGGGCTGAACAGATATTTCCCCAAGGAATATATACACCTGGCCAGCAGACACATGAAAAGATGCTTGGCATCATTAGTGATCAGGGAAATGCCAATAAAAAGCCACAGTGAGCCCTGGCTGGTGTGGCTCAGTAGATTGTGTGCTGGGCTGTGAACCTAAAGGTCGCTGGTTTGATTCCCAGCCTGGGCATATGCCTGAGTTGCGGGCCAGGTCCCCAGTTGGTGGCCCATAACTGCCTGCTGCCACAACTTGCTCCTCCAACAGGAGGTGATAGCACAGTTGTTACCTAGCTATCAGCTTGCCATAGCCATATAAAGTATCTTAAAATCTGCATTATCTCTATTACCTCCTTCTCCCAACTGGTCAGAGAGGCCTTCCAGGATTTTCTAGCACCCCTCCCATCCTCAGGGATAAACAGACAGTAACTCTAGCTGAAAATATGTCTGTGTTTAATATCATTTTTTATAACTGTTTTTTAAAAATATTTTTTATTATTTTTAGAGACAGGGAAGGGAGAGAGGCAGAGAGGGTGAGAGACATCAATGTGTGGCTGCCTTTTACCTGCCTCCAGCTACAGAGCTAGCTGGAGACCTGGCTTGCAACCAGGTTATGTGCCCGGGCGGGGAATCGAACCAGCGACCTTTGGGTTCACAGGCTGGCACCTTATCCACTGAGCCACCAGCCAGGGCTTGTGTTTAATATCTTAATTGCACTGGGATAACAGCTTCAGGACAGGGACTTGGCCATGTTCTGTCCTGTTCCCAGCCCTATCTCCAGTGCTGCACATTGCGGCTGACACATTGGAAGTCCCAATAAAGATATTTTTCGCGAATTAAAGAATGGCTAGGATACCAAGTTTTGTGGGGTTCGGCTAAGGCAGGAGTAGCAGGGCAATGTATGGTACTGAATGCTTGTTACACACATCAACTTAAGAAATGAGGAAAAGCAAATTAAACTCAAGGTAATCAGAAGAAAGGAAATAATAAAGATCAGAGTGGAGATTGATAAAATAGAAAAGAGAAAGTCAATGGAAACAAAAGCTGTTTGTTATTAGAAAATCAGTGGTATTCTCATTGAAACCGGAAAGGCAAGTGTTCGTGCTGCCTGTCGTCCACCAGACTCAATTAAACAGAGACAGGGATTGAATCTTTCGGGCACTTTATTCACAGGTTGGTGAGCTGAGAAGACAGTAGGTTTGCACCCTAACGGACTGTCTTCCATTCTATTATAAACGGCCCTTTTTATCAGGAGAAGAAAGGTGTAGGTCAGGGGTTTGGAATTCAGGGGAAAAGTTAATGAGATAAAAGCTACAGCCTTCTTTCATCTGGGTCCTGGGAGAGGCCATCTCACCCTGGAGTCAAGGTGGGTCACACCTTCAGTTCCTGAGATAGGGCTTTTACATACATTAATTGCTGAGCTTATTAGCTGTTACCTGAAACTGAAATTTCCAACATTTGAGTCCCCCATCATCATTACCCAATTCCAGAGCAATTCTGGGACACCAGCTGGGTGTTCTACAGCTCAACTCAATTCTGCCACCATGTACCAGGAGACAGCATCAGACCCCACAGCCTAAGGGCCCCGTCCCACAGGACTGCCACTCCTCCCTTCAGAGGCTCGTTGCCAGCCCAAGGTGCACTGACCTGTGTCCCTGACCAACGCCTACAGATCCGAGCTTCCAGCCCCTGCCTGCCTCCAACCAGGTTGGGTTAATTTGTTAGAGCAGCTCGAAGAACTCAGACAAGCATTTTACTTACCAGACCGCTGGTTCATTATGAAGGCACACAGCTCAGGGACAGCTAGGAGGAAGAGACAGGTAGGGCAAGGTGTGGGGAAACGTCGGGAGCTTCCATGCCCTCTAAGTGTGCCGTCCTTGGCGCACCTCCATGCCTTCACCCGGCTGAAAGCTCTCTGAATGCTGTCCTTTTGGGTTTTGTGGAGGCTAAGTTACCTAGACGTGACTGATGAAATCATGACCACTGGCAATTGACTCAACCTCCAGTCCTCTGCCCCCCACAAAAGTCACGGGGGTAGGACCGAAAGTTCCAGCTCTAAATTATATGGTTTGTTTGCCTGACTCCCAGCCCCCGTTCCCCTTAGGTGAGTCACAGAAACCAACCCGCTAATGTAACAAGAGACTTTTGATGCTCTCCGCATGTAGGAAATGCCAAGGGTTGTGGGAGCAATGTGGCAGGAACTGGATGAAGACCAAATATATTTTATATTATAAACCACAGTATCACAATCAATAACATTCATTAACCTGTAGCCATGCAGTCAGGAAAAAAGGAAGAAGACACATTATTGCCAATATTAGAAATGAGAGAGGTAACATTACTATGAAAGCTGCCTATATTAAAAGAATAGGGCCCTGGCTGGTGGCACAGTGGATAAGGCACAGGCCTGTGAACCCAAAAGGTTGCTGGTTTGATTCCCAGCCAGGGCACATAACCAGGTTGCAAGCCAGGTCTCCAGCCAGGTCTGTAGCTGGAGGCAGGGGAAAGGCAACCATACATGGGTGTTTTTCCCCCTCTCTGCCTCTCTCCCTTCCCTTCTCTCTGAAAATAATAAATGAAATCTTAAAAAAAAAGAATAGTAAGGAAATATTAGGAACAACTTAATGCCAATAAATTGTACAGTTTAGATGAAAACAATAAAACTCCTTGGGAGAAGAAGCAGAAACTACCAAAGCTCACTCAAGAGGAAATAGATAGCCTATATAACCCCTGAATGGTAAGGCTTGTTAGGAATTGCTTCCTTTGTCTCTTTATCCCTGAATTGGGGATTTAAGAAAAAGATTTTATTTATTAATTTTAGAGAGAGAGGAAGGGAAAGAGGGAAAGAGACATCCATGTGTGGTTGCCTTTCACCTGCCCCCAGCCACAGACCTGGCTGGAGACCTGGTTAGCAACCTGGTTATGTGCCCTGGCTGGGAATTGAACCAGTCACCCTTGGGTTCACAGGCCGGCGCCTATCCATGGAGTCATACCAGCCAGGGCTGGATTTCTATTAAAGGTGCAATTATGCTGTTAAATCCCACCCCCTTTAAAAACACCCCACATTTACAGTCCTGCCCAATTAGGCTAGCTTTAAAACAGACAAGCAAAAGATACCATCTTTCAGAAACAACAATTTACAATTTAGCATCCCTGTTATACATTCAAAGTTCCTAGAAGCTGCTATACCCACTTAAGGGAGGGTTTTGCACACATGTAATTCCGTCTCTGCACAAGCTGCATGTCTCCCTTCCCCACTCTGCTCCCCCACTTCTCAAACCACGTGAGTTCTCAGGTTATGTGTCTGTCTGTGGGTCCATGGGCGGGCGGGCAGGGAGGAGGGAGCGAATGAGTCCCTGTGTGCAAGTCCATCTGGGGGCACCGGGAAATTGATGACTGTCCCCTATTTTATTTTATTTTATTTATTTTTTAATTTTATTGTTGTTGTATTACATCCATCCCCTTTTTACTCCCCTCTGTCCCCCTCCCCACCCACCCATTCCCCCCAAAGTCAATCCCACCTGTTGTCCATGTCCATGGTTCCTTTATGTCCCCTATTTTAAATCCCTTTCATGTAATGTGTTCAGTAAACAGCTCTGACTACTAACAGGATTTTGCGCAGCCCTGTAAGCCTTTTCGTCACTAGCCTCTGGGCAAGACCCCTCCTATTTTCTTGGTGAAAAGGACAAAAGCTAGTCCACTGGGTCTCACCTCACCTCCCCAAACTGCAGAGTAGAGGATCTTGGCTTTCTACCACTCCATGGCAATAACATCAGGGTTCTGGTGGCAGGGAGTTGAGAATATCCACCGGAAGAGCCTTATTTGTTCAGGTGCAGTAGTAATAGTCAGTAGTCACAGTCATCATAATCACTTACATGTCTGGAACACCTTTATTCATGAATTAATTTTATATTTGTATTTATTGGTTTGAGAGAGAACGAGAGAGAGAGGTAGGGAGGGAGGAAGGGGACAAGAGAGAAAAACATTGATTTGTTGTTGCCCTTATTTATTTTTTTCGTTCCACTTACTTTTGCATTCATTGGTTGGTTCTTCTATGTGCTGCTGACCAGGGATCAAACCCACAACCTTGGCACATCAGGATGTCTTAAGCAACTTAGCTACCTGGCCAGAGCCCACAGCTTTACTTAAAAGGGGGGGGGGGGAAGCCATCTGAAGGACTCACTTAGCCACATACCATACCCCTGCAGAAAAGTATAAGGACAGAATGTCTTACCAGGTTCTAGATGGGAAAAGCAAGGCTCTAAGAGGTAAGAATAAGCCTCCTCTAGAGGACAGGCTCCAATTCCAGTTCATGGAGCCACATTCTTACCCCTCTAAGTTAAAAGTTTAGCCACATCCTTGGTTAAAGTTCACTGTAAAATGTTTTTCATTCCAAGCTGTGAGCCCCGTTTTCTTTTGCCCAATTCCAAGATGCTACCCCTGTTTTCACCTGATTCCTCCTCTTGGGGCTCCATCTGTCAACATCTGCTAATAGTAGGCACAGCCTACATATTTCCATGGAAATCAGACAAAAAAGGACTAGAAATATGACATGAAGATGCTTACGCTAGTCACACTGCCCAGCTTCTGTCAGGGCCTCGTGGAGTGGTACTAGGCACTGAGGCCTAGATTGGATTGAAATCAAGTGGATTTCAGTCATACTTTTAATAACTGACTTGGACAACCTTACTTAATATTTGCTCCTGAAAAGAGTGCCTGTTAGTTGTTTCTGTTACTGAGCAAAGTGGGGTTTGCCTTTGGTGTCAGACCCAACAATTACTGTTGAGAAAAATAGGTTTTTATTGACAATATTCCAGCCTTGGGGCGGGGGGGGTGGGAGTTGTGAGCTCTTCAGCTCAGAGCCCTGTTCTCCCACGAGACCCAGCACTTCCCTTCTCAAAAGGCTGGAAGCCAAAAACATGCCCAGAAGGTCCCCAGCCCTTATCTGTCAGCTCTCTCCTTCAGGCTCTGGGGTGCCATGTCATCAGTCTCTGTATAATAGTCCAGGAAAGCACAAACCATGTTGCACTGGGTCATGGTGATGTCCAGGTACTAAAGGACCTCTCTCCACATGTCCCAAGTTTGGAAAGTCCAAATAGAGTCCGGGTCTGCAAGACGGAGTCGTCTGTCAGTCAGCCTGATTAGGTCAGTAGCATGCTGTGCTGGCTTTTTTAATTTTATTTTTTCCTTTTAAACGAGTGGCTATTTAAATATGTATCACACATTAAAAGTTTTTTTCTCACATGATCTTTAATCTGTCCCATTTGGATTGACCAAGATTAAAAGACAAATAAGATATGACAAAACAACATTGGTACATATAAGGCAAAATTTAGAAATCTTTAAAAGTCAGTACAAATCAAAAGGAAAAAAATGAACTCTCCAAAACAGAAATTTGGTCTAATGAAATTAAAATTGAAAAATATCAGAAATACAATGCCCAATAAATGTCAAATTTTATTGAACCTGACATACAAATAGATTAAAACTAAAATAAAATTAATTCTTCCTTTATCTTATTTACAAAGTTTCAAATTAATGCTAAAGTGGGAAGGGGGTGATAAGGTGTGGAGCAAGGCATGTAGCATACTTTCCTGGTGAGGTATGATACATTTTTCTTGCCTTTTTTGAACAAAATATACTTAACCTGAATTACTTTTTTTCTTAAAGAATTTTAAAAATGTATTATTTTTAGAGAGGGGAGAAGGGAGAGAGGCAGAGAGGGAGAGAGACATCCATGTAATGTTGAGTTTCACTTGCCTCCAGCCACAGGCCTGGCTGGAGACCTGGCTTACCACCTGGTTATGTGCCCTGGCTGGGAATTGAACCAGTGACCTTTGAGTTCACAGGCTGGCACCTTATCCACTGTGCCACCAGCCAGGGCTGTGAATTACCTTCTTTATCATTTCTGTGAATGGATTTCGTTAAGCCACTTAATTTCTTTGGACCTCATCTGCTAAGTGAAGGATTAGGCTAGCTGAGTTCTAACTCTGACATTCTATTTTTGATGTACAGAAAGCTATTGGATTTGAGGTAGAAAAGAACTAAGCATGTAGTTACTTGTGTCCTTCATGGAAGGGGGGATATAGGAAAGGGAAACTGAGAAAGTTCCAGATTGAGCAAGACTGAAAGACAGGCAAAGCAATTAAGAAGGGCAGACCAGCTCCTAGCGACTAAACCCTCATCGCCTTTCCTCCCTTTGGAGGATGGGACCCTTGGCCACATCTCTGACTGATTTCCCTACCCCCTTCAGGCTGAGGTCAGCCTCTGTGTGCTCTCAGGGCTTCACATCCAGTTGTCTCTTTTTGAAACCGGACAGGCAGCTGCTGAGGCTGCCACTTCTAGGGAAGCACCTCAGAGAATGTGTATCTGAGCGCTTCTGGGGTTTCTGAAAATAGTCCACGTTTATTCACCATCCACTTGGGTGACTTTAAGAGCTAGAGTTTTATCACTCTCGGCCTTTTGGCTAAGATCAAGTGGAGTATAAGAGCTAGAGTTTCTATCCTGATCTCTGTCAAATATAAGACAATATGCTAGGATTTTAAAAAATATTTTATTTATTATTTTCAGAGAGGGTAAAGGAGAGAGGCAGAGAGGGGGAGAGACATCCATGTATGGTTACCTTTCACCTGCCTCCAGTTGGGGACCTGGCTGGAGACCTGGCTTGCAACCTGGTTATGTGCCCTGGCTGGGAATTGAACCAGCGACCTTTGGGTTCACAGGCCGGCACCTTATCCACTGTGCCACCAGCCAGGGCCAGGATTATTTTAAGGTAAGAAAACAATGTTTAAAAAAAATCCTCACCTGATGATATATTTATTGACTCTAGAGAGGAAGAGAGACGGAGAGAGGGAGACAGGCAGAGAGACATCCATGTCAGAGAGAAACATCAATAGGAAAGAGAAACATTGATCAGTTGCCTCCCGCATGTGCCCTGACCAGGGGTCAAACCTGCCACTTCTGGGTGTACGAGACAACATTCCAACCAACTGAGCTACCCAGCCAAGACATGCTAGCAATATTTGAATGTTCATACCAACCCAAGGAGGTGGGCATCTTTCTCTCCATTTTACTGATTTAGGAACTGAAACTTGGAGAGAGATAGTGGCCTGCCCAAGGCCACAGTGAGGAAGTCACAGGGCTGGGTTAGAAGTCCTGAGCCTGTAACTCTTAAGGTTTAAACCGAAATATAAGAAGTAGGGGAAGGGTAATCAGCTAACCTGTTGTTCCTCTGTGCTGAGTGAGAGCAGAGGTGAGTGGTCCGAGTCAGGTGGGATGGTTAGAGGTCAGCCACAAGGAAGAAATCTATCACCACCATTGTTACCTTCTTAAAGAGCCCTTAAAGCGCTGGTTGCCTGTGTCCCCTATTAATCCTTCTGCAGAAAGTGAAAGTGAGAAGTCTAGAAGGCAGTTTATCCTCTACCAGAACCATTTTGGGGAAAGTAGCCATTATTCCCCTAGGTCTCACTGACCCCAAAGCCCATTTTTTTCCATGGATTGTGTGTGTAGGGGGAGGGAAGGGATCATGAACTTCTACGTCATTTTCCAGGTTTCTTCCAGGCCTGATTCTTACGCGGTCCTCAGCTAGAGTACCAAGCACATTGTTAGTTCCAGCCATATTCTAGCTGGGTGACTTTCTTTTCACGCCTCAGCTTTCTCAATTGTCAATTTGAGATAATAAGATAACCTTATTGTATGGTTGTGAAGATTCACATAGCCCAATGCCTTCTATACAGCAAACATTCAATAAATGGTAGCTGCTGATAAAAATAACATAAAATATAATCCCAGAAATTGCTTCTGGAGTGGCATGATGTGCCAGGTTGCTGTGTTATGGTTTGATGAGCAGTGTGAGTGGTAAGGAGCAGAGGCTCCAGCATGGAACAGCCCCAGTTCAAATCCTGGCTGTGTGACCTTGGGCATGCTACCTCTCTACTCTGAGCCTTCTGTTATGCATTTAAAATGGGGATCAAGGCCTGGCTGGTGGCTCAGTGGGTGGGCGCCAGCCTGCGAACCCAAGGGTCACTGGTTCGATTCCCAGCCAGGGCACGTAACCAGGTTGCAGGCCAGGTCTCTAGCCAGGTCTGTAGCTGGAGGCAGATGAAAGGCAACCATACAGTGATGCTTCTCTCCCTTTCTTCCCTTTCTTCCTCCTTCCATGTCCTTCTCTCTAAAAGTAATGAGTTAAAAAAAATTAAGAACAAATAAATAAATTAAATTAAATGGGGATCACAGCCTTGGCTGGTGTGGCTCAGTAGACTGAGTGCCGATCTGTAAACCAAAGGGCCATTGGGTTAATTCCCAGTCAGGGCACATGCCTGGGTTGTGGGCCAGGTCCCCAGTTGGGGGCATGCAAGAGGCAAGCGTGCATTGATGTTTCTCTCCCTCTCTTTCTCCCTCCTTTTCCCTCTCTCTAAATTTATTTTTTATTTTTTATTTATTTATTTTTTTAATCAACGTATGGTTGTCTTTCACCTGCCTCCAGCTACAGACCTGGCTGAAGACCTGGCTTGCAACCTGGTTATGTGCCCTGGCTGGGGAATCAAACCAGCAACCTTTGGGTTCACAGGCCGGCACCTTATCCACTGTGCTACCAGCCAGGGCTTCTAAATTTAAGTAAGTAAAAATATTAAGTAAATGAATGAAATGGGGATCATAGTACTTCCAAGTTGGGCAATGAGGATTAGTGAGAGGATACATGTAAAAAAGTGCTGAGCCCAGGCTTGGTTGAGGGTAAGTTCTGATTAGTCATTATCATCCTTATTGTCTTAAGTGGCACCTCATTTGACACTCACAGCATCTATGTGGCACAGAAGACTGATTGTAAAATTGCTTGATATTTAGGACTATATTCAGTTTTCAAGTGAGCTTGAGCATGAGCACCTATTGACCTAAGCAGTTCTTGTATCATGAGCTGGCACCTCGGTAGGAATTAGGAATGACTCATCTTTCATTATCCTACTTAAGTTCCTAAGGAAAGAAGTGCAGGAACATAGGCATTGAATTTGACACCAGATGCCCATTATTCTGGCCCTAGCTCTGCCACCCACTGCCTGTGGGCCAAGGAGCCTTTAACAAGGCAAGTGAAAAATGTTTCCATTGCCAAGTCTTACCTGCGTGTGTAGAATACTTTGAATGGTTCACTTCCCTCATTCCCATTGTTCCTGTCTGTAAAATGGACCCATAAATGCCTACTATAGAGGAATGTAAGAGTGGTAAGCTATACATACACACAAAATACTACTCGTAGCAGGGATCTGCAAATTATTTTGGTAAAGGACTGGATAATCGATACTTTAGACTATTGAGGGCCATGCAGTCTCAATGGAAACTATACTCCTGCTTTTGCAGCACAAAAGCAATTGTAGAAAATATGTAAACAAATGAGTTTGGCTGATTTCCAATAAACCTTTACTTACCAAAACAGATGCCAGGCATTGGTTTGCAAACCCCTGATTTCGATCGTCATTCTTGAGCACCAAAGCTAGATGCCAGGCACGTAGTAAGCACTGAGGATAGCAAAGTCAACAAGACCAAGCATTTATCCTGAAAAAGCTCCTGGTGTTGTGGGCAAGTGAGGCACACACGAGAGTGGAGATAGGTAATCAAAATGCAGTATTAGGTGCTTCATAGAGGCATGAATGGAGCAGTTGCTTTGTAACAAAGGCTCTAATTCTGCCTTAGGAAGAGTCTTTTTGGCCCAATGAACCTTATCAAGTGTGTTGATGAATGTTTCACCTCATACATCCCTTGTGCTAATCTTCATTATTTTGCCAAACTCTTATAAAAATGATGCTTAGAACAAATGGTTTTCCTTCCAAAGACATTTGTCTTGTGTTCATTCTTAAGTGCCCCCATAGGGAAATGCAGCTGTATAGTCTTCCCTTTGGTCAGTGGATTTCCTATTGACACCAGGGCAATGCGGGAACCACAGGAGGGGCACAGCGGTCTGGCCTGCCTACGGGGAGGCCTTGGCCCTACACTTTCATTCAGTACTTATGTGGTGGGGGCAGGTCCCCTGACCTCCATCCATCATGTTCAATTACCCTGCTGCCATGTAAAGGGCCCAGCTAGGGGTGGTTTCCAATATCCCTTCTAGTTCTGCAGCTGTGGCTGGTGCACACATATGCCGTGTGCACCTGGCTTGGTTTTCCCTTGAATTTTCTCTGCCTCAGTTTTGTCCTGTGAAATGGTGGGCGGAGTAGCCTAGGGGAATCTCAGGGTTCTTCTTGATTTTAGTTGTACTTAGAGGCTAAGACTGGATCTTTTCAGGGCATGTTCTTTCAGGGGATATACTTGGAGCAAAATCCAAGGGGAAAAGCTCTGGCCAGGTCGAAAAGTGGGGAATGTCAGTCTTGAGTTCACCTCCCTGATTTGGGATGGCTTTCTGGAGGAGTTATTAGGTGTAGTAGTCACCTCCTACTAAGTCCCCTCTCCCACTCCGGCCCTGGCACTAAGAATGTGTCCAGGTGCTTTTTGGTTTTGGGATTCTAATTCTGCTCTAGTGCTGCCAAAAGAAGTCAGCCGGTAGGCAGGCAGGCAGACTTGTTCACGGACCATCCTCTGTGTGCCTTATGACCCAGCGATTTCACTGCCTGGACCTGAGCCCCAATTTTATTAGTCATGGCTGTGAGGACCTAAACAAGCAATTCACTCATGCTGCACCTCAGTTGAATCATCTTTTAACATGGGGATAACGATAGCATCCACTTAAAGGGTTGTTGTGAGAAATAAGTATTGTAGAGAAAGAAAAAGTTAGTGCAGTGCCTCGCACATAAATGTTAGCTTTGTTATTATCCTGAGCTATACAGACACTTGGAGGAACAGAACTTGTGGTTGAGGTTGGGGGTGTGGAGCAGAGGTAAGGGCCCTTCATGCCCATTGTTCTTGTTCTAGCTCTGCCACTCGTTGCCGGAGGACTGCCGCTTCTCTTCTTGTCCTGCCACTGGCTTAATGTGTGACCTAGGTCAAGTCTCTGCCGCTTTTTGGTTCCATTTTCCCAAATTAAGTGATCTTTCTCGTTTCTTCCAAATTGAACCCTTTCTGAGTCCCACAGATAAGAACAGGAAGTTCCCAGAGTGAAGGTGTTATCCAGGTCAAGTGAAGTTAGTTAAGCTGAGAGCAGGGAAGGAGGAACAAGCAGACCCCGAGCAAGTGAGACAACCCCTGGCCAAACCACCAAAAAGGCAGAGCTCTGGGTTCTGCCCACCTTCCTCTTTCTTCCCTTCCCTTCTCCTTCAGCCTCCAAGTGTCAGCCAGCCTTCTTGCCTGGCTCCCCCGTTGTGCAGGGCAGAGGGACAAAGAGACCTGGATGCAGTGAACTCATGGATCTGGTCTCTGCTGTTCTGAGAAGCATTCTTGGGGACCCATCATCTTCCCTCTGTCTGCCTGTCCCCAGGCCCTGCATCTCTGCGTCTCCATTCCCCTCCTTGCTTCTGTATAAGCCTCCACTGCCCTTGTCCGTACCTCTATGTAAGACCCCTTGTAAGGCTGGCCTGTAATTGTTTTTTGTGAACTAGTCTCTCCCAGTTACCCATGAGCTCCAGTGACTAGCTGCATGTGTTTGTTTCAGCTCCGTGGTGTCCAGCACCTAGATGGGTGGCCAGTGCTGAGCAGTGGCCTGCAAGGCGAAAGCCCAGCTTGCTGCCTTCTGAGTGAACGGAGAAACAGCTGAGAGGGGGAAGCATGGGCTGGAGTCCAACCTGCTGCTCCCTTGGCTTTGTGGCTTAGAGAAGACAGGTGTCTTCTCTGGATCTCCAGTGGCCCCTCTGCCCTATAGCACGGATCGAACTGATGGACTTCTGAGGTACCTTTTAGCCTTCTCTCTCTCTCTCTCTTTAATTTTTAAAAAGTGTATTGCTATTTGGTCAGTTGTCAAGATCCGATCATAGTAGCTTTACGTTCTAGCCTTCGCAAGTCTATTTGCATTTGAACCAGAATCAAAGTGTGCCTTAGTACGCAAAATAAATTCTCATCTCCTCCAATCCAGATCCTAAATATTTGGTGGTTCAGTAGCAGCAAAGATGTCTTATATATTTGCTCATGACAAATCTGAAAAGAAACCTCCTTGTGGCTTTGATTCATCTAGCTTTTCTCTCCTCTCTCTCTCTCTCTCTCTCTCTCTCTCTCTCTATTTCTCTCCCCCCTCCTCTCTCTTTCTCATTTCCCCCTCTCTTGCTCTCTCTCTCCCCTTCAGCTTGAAATCACTGGCCAAGCCTCCCTCTGTGCCTTGGTGGCCCCACCCCTTGCTGTGACCATGGAGACACTCAGCAGCTGCCAGACTGCCTCCCTCTCTGAGCTGGTGCCCAACGGTTACCTGGCTCAGGCTTTCCCCAGCTGCCCTGAGGTGGAAAGCCTGTCCGGGGAGTTGGAGCTGGAGGATTCTGAGCACTGTGGCCAGGATGACTTCAGTCCCAGGGAAGACAGTGGTCAAAGCAAGAAGAAAACCAAAGCCAACAAGATCTGGAATTTTGTGAGCCGCAAAAAAGGGGTCTCCAGTCACGGGAAGCGCCCCCAGTCCATGATTTTACTGGGGGCCGCCTCTAAGTCATCAGAGCTGAAACCCAAAGTCACGCTAATGGACCGAATGAAGTCATTCAAGAGGTTGAAGCCTTCCTCTGGGAGCTCTAAGAATCCTGCTCCTAAGAGCTGCAAGGCTCAGGGACCCCACGAGCCCCCACGTAGCCACCGCATGAGGAAGATGGAGGAGACCCCAAAGCCCTTCCGCCACTCCTATGCGGGCCACGTGGAGGGCCTGGAGCCCTTCCTCACAGCCACACCGAGGGTCAGCCAGAAAGTGCTGGCCTCCAAAGACCCTGGCACGGGTGCGGAGGAGGATCCTTCCGAGGGAGAGGCCCCTGAGCGCCCTGGCAGCAGAGGGGGCAGGTGGCCTAAGCCCTACGTGAAAGACCTCTCTGGGGCCCATGAAGCCCCGCACGTGTCACCGGCAAACACCAGGAACCAGGAACTCGAGGCCACCATGGAGGGCTCCAGCTTGGAAGGCAGCTCCGGGGAAAGCCCTGGGCACCTGCGTCGGGACAAGGCCACGCCTTTTGGGGGCGTTGTCAAGTTCTTCAGCAGCATGGCCGAGGTGGCCCGCAAGTGGCGGGCCTTCTCCAGGGAGGAGCCGCAGATGGGCCGCCTCCGCCGCCGCCAGGAGACCAGCTTGGTCCACGACAACGAAAGCTTCGTCCCCGAGAGCACCGCCTCCCAGGCCCCCTTGCGGCTCAGCTCGCCCCGCGGGCCCCCTGAGGCCGCGCCGTGGGGCAGCACCGTGGCCAGGCGCCAGCGCCACCCGCTCGGGGCATCGCAGGCCTCCTGCCCCGTGGAAGTGGGCGTTGAGCGCCAGCAGCTGCCAGGCCCAAGCCTGAAAGCCCCCTGTGCCACTGCCTCCTTCAGCTGGGCGGCAGCCTCTGCTGCCTTTGAATTTCAGGACGACCCCGTCCCGCGGAAAGGCTACAGTTTCCACTACAGTGGCGCTTTCGCCAGAGAGCCTTCCTCCTCCGAGGAGCCCGAAGAAGACACGGACACTGTGGTCAGCTTCCTCGAGGAAGATGACAGCTCTGAAGAATCCCCTGAGCTGAGCACCTGTGCCAGGAGGGTTATCGTCACAGCTGTTTTGGAGAAGCCAGAGGAGAAGCCCAGTGAGGTGGAGAAGCCAGAGGACAAGCCGGAGGAGAAACCCAGCCACACAGAGCAGCAGGAGGCCAGCAAGGTGACCTGTGCCAGGAGGGTCACCTTTGGAACTGTTTTGGAGAAGCCAGAGGAGAAGCCCAGTGAGGTGGAGAAGCCGGAGGACAAGCCAGAGGAGAAACCCAGCCACACACAGCAGCAGGAGGCCAGCAAGGTGACCTGTGCCAGGAGGGTCACCTTTGGAACTGTTTTGGAGAAGCCAGAGGAGAAGCCCAGTGAGGTGGAGAAGCTGGAGGAGAAGCCCAGCAACATGGAGCAGCAGGAGGCCAGCAAGGTGACCTGTGCCAGGAGGGTCACCTTTGGAACTGTTTTGGAGAAGCTAGAGGAGAAGCCCAGCGAGGTGGAGAAGCTGGAGGAGAAGCCCAGCAACATGGAGCAGCAGGAGGCCAGCAAGGTGACCTGTGCCAGGAAGGTCACCTTTGGAACTGTTTTGGAGAAGCCAGAGGAGAAGCCCAGTGGCATGGAGCAGCGGGAGGCCAGCATGACACCCATGGAGTCTAGCCAGCCCGGGAAGCCCCAGAAGTCTGACGTGGGTATAGGCACAGCAGACTCCCAGAGTGAAGCCAGCCATGCCTGTACCGGAGTTGCCAAGACTCAGGTAAGGAAGGGGCTGTGTTTTAAATCACCATTTGAAACATTCCAGACCCCAGAAGTCAGCTAAACTCCCAGGCCCTCCCCACAACCCCACCTTCCACCAGGAATGTCCCCGAAGGAATGCTCCCACCAGGCAGGTGTGTGGGACCTGACCGACCCTAAATCCCTGGGCAATGTCTGCCCCTTCCTTGGGCTTGGGTCCCATAGTTGTACCTCAATTTAGCCTTGAACTAAAACTGAAGCTCTGGGAGTGGCAGCAGAGTGACCAGGGTCAGTTAATGATGCCCAAGGCAGCCATACTCTCCTGTGGGACATTTCCCCTCTTTGCCACCCCTCCCCCACCAACTGGAGCTGAACCCAGAAACAGTTATCAAGGAAGGCCTCTGATTAGGGTGTCAGGATGACCTGGATCTGTGTCCCTGCTCTGCGCCCAGTTGTCTGTCTGTAAGACTCTGACACACATCCTTCCATCTTGCTGGACCTCTGTTTCTCTATGGAAGGGAGCAAGCTGTTTCTCTGTCAGAGATCTCTAGCACCTGCTGGTAACATTTGTTATTTGACCTGAAGAATGCAGGCCCAGGACAGCCCAGTAACATCCCCACACCCCCTGGCATTCATTGAGGGGTAGCTTTATATCCATCCTGCAGGTGCTGTCATATATATTGTTTTCATTCCATTCTTTCTTTCTATTGTTGTTCTCTTACAGTTGCCCCACTCCCCCCCAACCTTGCTCTCCCCTGCCCTGCCCACCCTCACCCCCTCATTTAATTCTTAAAGTAACCTTGTGAGCTAAGAGTGACTTTGCTTATTTTACCAGTGAGGAAACAAGCTCAGAAAGGTTGAGTGAATTATCTAAAGTCCTACAGATTGTGATAGAATTTGGATTCAAATCTCACTTTTCAGTCCAAGTCTAGTACTTTTGTCTATCTACCTGTCTATGGTTTTTAGGGACTGTGAGATGCTTACCACACTCCCCACTCATGGAGAAAGACGAACGTGCTAGAATTGTAGTAGGAGGAACGTGGAGTAAACAGTAGAAGGGATTATATGGCTTTGAGATTGAACAATGTCTTCATATGGGGGTGTGAGACTTCCTCCAGTGATTTTAGGGCAAAGTATTTTCTTTTTTACTATTTCTATTTTATCTACTTTTTTACACTTTTATTTTATTTTACTGTTGTATTACATTTACCCCATTTCCCCCCCCCCACTGCTCTCCCCTGCCCCACCCTCCCCATATTTTATCAGTTTTTTAAAAATTTTGAAATAATTTCCAAGTAAATGGGTGAGAATAATTTTTAAAATTTATTTTATTAAGATAAAAACTTATGTTTTTACAGATTTCATTCATTGTTTTTAGAGAGAGGGGAAGGGAGGGAGGCAGAAAGGAAGAGACACATCCATGTGTGGCTGCCTTTCACCTGCCTTCAGCTACAGACCTGGCTGGAGACCTGGCTTGCAATCTGGGTGTGTGCCCTGGCTGGGAATCGAACCAGCGACTGTTGGGTTTGCAGAAGAATAATTTTAAAAAATTAATTTATTGTTGTTGTATTAACATTTGTCCCATTTTCCCCCATTGCTCTCTCTGCCCCTTCCACCCCATCTCCTCTCCCACCATCAGTCCCCACATGGTGTCCATGTCCATGGACCATTTATACTAGTTCTTTGACTAACTTCTTCCCCTTCTTAGGGCAAAGTGCTTTTAATGATAGTTAATTAAAATTGTCCTTCTTGGTGGTGGTGGTGGAGTGGTCTAGTGTGATAGTTCTCAACCTGTATTGGCATCTCTCACATCCCCCTTTCCAGACGTAAGCAATTAAGCCCACTTTTTCTGAGAAGGACATTAATATGTTTACTAGCATTCTCTTTCTACATATACCATTGTCGGTGAGTTTTAGGGACATAAAAATTGGCAAAATGCTGGAAGTGAATTTCATTGCAGTGGTTTTAAGACCAATAACCAAGAAAGCAAAGAAACGTCCCTAATGATTCCATTAGCTAATAATTACAGTTGGGTACTACATGTCCAAGGTTGCCAGTCACTAGGAAAGGGTTTGCAGAGGAACATATCATCTTGCTAAGGGAACTGTGTGGACTGGGCATAGAGATGCTTTGTGGGCTCTTTCAAAGCACAGGCTTTGGAGTCACCAAGGTTTGTGCATGAGTTGCTCTCTTAACCTGTGAAGTGGGACCAAACACTGCCTACCTAAGAGGGCCATTGCAGGGAACTCAAATGAGCCAAAGTGTTTTAAGGTGCCCAGCCTAGTGCAGCTAGAGAAACAATCCAAGACAGTACTGTAGCAGCAGTTACATAACGGGGTCGAGGGAGCATTGTGAGAGAGAGGGAAAGGGAGAGAGGCAGAGAGGGAGAGAAGCATCCATGTATGGTTTGCCTTTCACCTGCCTCCAGCTAAGGACCTGGCTGGAGACCTGGCTTGCAACCTGGTTATGTGCCCTGGCTGGGAATAGAACCAGCGACCTTTGGGTTTGCAGGTTGGCACTTTATCCACTGTGCCACCAGCCAGGACATCAATGTTAATTCTTGAGGGTGTTTAACTCCTTGCCCCTTTCTCTAGGCCTTTCCTCCCATCCAAATCTCTTATTGTTTCCCCAAGTCCTTGGGGAGGCTCTTGTGGCCACCCAGTGCCTTGTTGCAGAACGGCGCTCCTTAGCAGGCTTCTAGTGCCCTCTGCTGGTTGATAGGAGATGCTGCTGTATCTTTCCTTGGGCTGTTAAAACACCAAAGTGGAAGGGCTGGAGTGCAGGGAAGAAGCAAAGTGAAACAGGGAAGCTGAATATCAGGGCACATTGACATAGTTCCAATCACTTTGTTCTCCAGATGATGAGGTCACTGAGTCCTGACAAAACAGTGAAATTCAGTTGGTCCCCAGAGTTCAGAGTTCCAGTATTGGCCCTGCCACAAATGCTGCTGATGAGCTTCTTCCCTTTCCACATTTTAGCAGCCTTCTCTGGTAAGCACAAGTCCTTAGCCTTCGCTCAGACACCTTGCGCACCTATTATAATGCAGAAGTGAGATCACGGATAGGAATGCAGTGCACGGGGCAAGTAGCGAAGGCCACAAGATCACCGTGGACCATTTTATGGAAATGGGGTGTAAAACCTGGTTCTTTGTGTTTCCCAGGGAACGGCCTTTGGCCAGACCCCTCCAGAGTGTTTTTATTTTTCAAGTTGATTCACTCAACCTTCCGTAGCTAAGTGGCTTCTAAAACCAGAGCTTTTGCTTCGACCCACAAATGGCTGCTGTTAAGCCTCAGGTAGCCCAGGAGATGGCTCAACAGCTTGATGCCAGGAGGCGGGAACGTGGCCTCTTAAGCGCCAAAGGGGACTCAAAGCCCTGTTACTAATTCTGTGCCTCATTCCTTGCACTGAGAAAAAGTGGAGCGCAATCTTCATAATTCCGGCTAACATTTACATACCGCTTATTATGTACCTAAGCACTGTTCTCAGCCTTTTCCCTGTAGGAACTTACTTGATCACACAACTACCCTATGAAGTTAGGGGCGATCTTTCAGATCACTATGCTAACAAGACCTGCCTTCCAGGGGTGTTTGGAAGACAAAGTGACTAAATACACATTGAAGTGCTTATGTAACTGTGTGACTAAGAGTCACCGCACAACAAAGGTTAGCTATTTGTGTTAGTTATTAAAAGCAAATGTCACAGGAAGGGACGGTACCGCAAGACTGTCATTAGTTAACACCTTAGTGAGAATTAGTAAAATAAAGGCTAAGGGAGGAAGAGGAATAATGTATAAGCATTCTTTAGATTTGTAGAGGACATTATACTTTACAGAGTGCTTTCCCACATAGAAAGTCATTTGCAAAACTACTCTTAATTATAATTACAATTGTCATTATTCTCATAGAACAGATGAGGGATTTGAGGCATGATATATGAGAAAGAAAGCATTGAAGTTGGAGTCAAAATGCTTAGTTTCAAGGTCTTAGCTCTCTTACTTTATTGGATATGTGACTTTAAAAACCATTTTTTAATAGATTTACTTTATTTTTAGAGAGAGGGGCAGAGAGGGAGAAAGAGGGAGACATTGATCTGTTGCCTGTCACACGCACCCCAACTGGGGGACCTGGCCTGCAACCCAGACATGTGCCCTGGCTGGGAATTGAACTGGCGACTCAGAGGTTCACAGGCCAGTGCTCAATCCACTGAGTCACACCAGCCAGGGCTGGATAGGTGACCTCTGATAAGTAGTTTAACCACTTCGCTTCTTGGTTTCCTCCATTTGTCAACTGAAATAAGGAGTCTCTCCTACTTCTTTCCTAGAGTAGAAAGAAAACGTAGGTATATTGAATACCTACTACATGCTTTTATTTCTGTTCTCATTTCATGCCCCCTGTATCCCTGCTGTATTGATATCATAACCACTACCCTATGCTATTATGCTTCTGCCTACAAATGATACTCATAAACGATACTTATGAGCAGCTAAGGCAGTGGCTATTGTCCACATCCTACAGCTGAAGAGGCTGAGCCCTGCGTAAGGGTACAAAATGAGTTGGTGGTAGAGGCAGGATCAGGACACAGGGATACTGACCCTTCTGTCAGTGCTGGAGCGCCACTGCCTTCCGCTCCGTTGTAGGATTTCTTGAGAATTATTCACCTCAGTGAATAATTCTCCTCAGTGTCTTAGCCGTTGCACATTTCAAAGCTGATGGCACAACCTATTGGCTGTGAAGGAAACTACAGTCAGGTTTAGCCAAATTGCCGGCTCTTCTGCCTCTCTTCTCTGTCCTCACCCCGCATCCAGCTAATCCCTGCCTGCACTGGAGGTTCAGCTTCTCCTTCCTCACCGCCCCCTGGCAGAGTGCTGCAGAGGGGTGCACTGTGTAAGTGGGCAAGGCTGCCACTCTCCTATGGGTGCTGTTGTCCGGACCTTCAAGGACGCTGAGCAAAGACGAGGAAAAGTCCCAAAATGGGAACTACATCAGGCTGTGTCGGGACACACCAAATGGTGAAGTCGATGCTACAGGAGCTCCAATTGGGACAGCCAAGTAGTAGATTTTCTTTGAAGGCATTATGGGCTACAGAAATTGTAACCTTAGTTCCAGGTGGGCCTTAGCCTAAGTACAAATGGTGCCTCTCACCTTTCTTGTTTGTCCTCAGCCACCTCTGGGGGCCCCTACCCCTGTCCTTTAAGCTTCAAGCTACTTAGTTTGGGTCCCTCACCAGATGCTGTTTCCTACTGTATTGGGTAGAATTCTGTCCACCCAAGTGTACCTTCAAGTCCTGAATCTCAGTTTCCCATGAATTTAACATTCTTTGGAAATAGGGTCTTGGCAGATGTCATCCAGATGAGATCATAATGGATTAGGGTGGGCTGTAATCCAATGACTGATACTTTTACCAGGAAAGGAAAGCTTGGACACAAAGATGTGCGGCCTCAGGTTCTTTTCCCCATCTGTTCAAAGATTGTATGACATACAAGAGGGCTTCTAGCTCAACAGTATAGATTAGGGTCAGGGAGTGGTAAAAAGCAGCCTTGAGACCGTATCTGAGAATTCTTACCAATTCAGTGCAATCTTCTGTACCATCTGAAGCTCTGTTTTCATCACTTCCCAGGAAGTAACCTTTGCTGTGTACTATAAGAATGAACCGACTGCCCCAGCTGGTGTGGCTCAGTGGATTGAGTGCCAGCCTGTGAACCAAAGGGTCACTGATTTGATCCCCAGTGCGGGCACAGGCCTGGGTTGCAGGCCAGGTCTCCAGTAGGGGGCGTGTGAGAGGCAACCATACATGGATGTTTCTCTCTTTTTCTTTCTCCCTTCCCCTCTCATCCTCTCTTCCTTCCTATCTCATTGTCTTTCTTTCATATTTATATATATTCTCACACATTTTAAAGTACTTTATTCTGGGCTTTATGTGCATTATCTCACATCCTCATCCTAGCAACTCTGCAAGGTAGGTATTATCACTGTCCCTTTTATGCAGATGAGGAAACTGAGACTCAGACAGATGATAAATTCATTTGCCTCAGGCCTCACATTGAGTAAAGGTTAATGCCCATAGCAAGTGCAGAATCCTCACTCCCCCAATCCCAATACAAACTAAACATAAACAATGCCCAAGAAAGGAGAAACAGATAGATGCTACTTCCC
This sequence comes from Noctilio leporinus, assembly GCA_004026585.1. Classification (NCBI taxonomy): domain Eukaryota; kingdom Metazoa; phylum Chordata; class Mammalia; order Chiroptera; family Noctilionidae; genus Noctilio; species Noctilio leporinus. The sequence goes on from PVIW01000821.1 coordinate 47,865, forward strand.
TGAAACTAATTGCCTGATTTTTATTTTCACTGCTACCTGATGTCATTGTGGCTGTTGCTGGTTGGATCTCTGCTTGCACTTTCGATGCTGTGTTGTAGCCCTGCCTGGATTTGAGTGCTGTTGAAACCAACTATTGACCTACTGCCCACCTCTGTTGAGTTTCTAATTCTGATCAGTTTTCCTTGCAGACTTTCTTCCCCCCTGCTGAACCCCCACCAACGACTCCTCCCCTCAAAATCCTCCTGGCAAGATGCCAGTCTCTGCCTGTCACACAGAGCGTCGCCTTGGAGCTGGATCGCATGTGCTGGGCGAGAGCCGGGAAGCTTTGTACAGGTATGTTTTCCGCCTTGGTTGCTGTGGCAGGCGGGCAGGCCTCGCAGGCCTCAGGCATTCACGTGGAGACTGTGGTTGACATTTGCATGCCTTTGCCCTCTTCTCCCGCTAGTCCCTCAACACCTCCCTCACTGGCATCTGAAAGCTCACCTTTAGGGATGCCTGGTTAGAGACTTTTCCCTCTCCAGTTTTTTCTTTTAAAATGCAAATCTCCTCACTTGGAGGGCCATCGAACTCTGACCGATATCCCATCTTCCCAACATGTTGTTTTTACCCAGGCCTTCTATGCCTCATCCTCTCCAGGGCTGTGAAGGAGCCCTGTTCCTTCTGTGCACTTTTGTAACCAATCAAGGTGGGGCTTGTTCCTGCGGAGCCTTGGTGTATGACCCAACAATTAGTGTTGAGGAAAATAGGTCTTTATTTACAATGTCTCAATGAGAGGGTGCTGGGCGCACTTGAGCTCAGAGCCCTGTTTTCCCATGAGACCCAGCACTGAAGGAAGGCGCTGACAAATAAGGGGTCTGGAGGTACGTTGCCATCAGCCACCGTATAATAACAGTCCAGGAAAGCATGTGCTATGTTACACTGGGTCATGGTGAAGTCCAGGAAAGGCACAAGTCCTAAGAGAGTGTCCTCCCCATATGCCCCAAGCTCCATGAGTCCAGATAGAGTCCAGGTCTGCAAGGCCGAGTCCTTGGTGGCTTCGGAGTCAGCGAGAGCGGGCACGATCACAGCAGCAGCGCGCCTGCTTTCCTATGGCCCAGGCCACATGGCTGAATCTTGACAAGGAACTGCTCCTTCTTCTCACACGCCTGCTACAGCCTGCTGCCGTGTCATGCTCTAACGTGCTCCTTCCATCCTGCTTCTTCTCATGACAGATTGTGGGGGGGCTTCTTCAGCCCTTCAAACAGCATGGCCCCTTCCTTATGGCTCTCCCTTCTAGCTGATTGCACTAATTTTAAATGCTGACTCGGAGCACCATACTTTGTTGTTACTAAAAGTATCTTAAGCTGTATCATTCATCTTTTTTACTCAGGTCCCAGCACTGCTTCCCTTCCCGGACAGGCTCAGCCAGCTCTTTGCCATTGATATGCAAAGTGTCTTAAATCACACCATCTGCCATTTTAAGGCCTTTTACCCAGTGGTAGCACAGCTATTCTGTAGCTACCAGCCTGCCATAGATATACAAAGTACCTTAAATGCTGTATTATCTATCTCCTGGCCCCAACCCCCTACCCATGAGCTGTGAGGACTTTTGGGGAGGGCTTCCTGCCCTGTTATACTTTCTCTACAGTATTCTTCTTTTTAAAGATTTTATTTATTTTTAGAGAGAGGGGAAGAGAGGGAGACAGAGGGAGAGAAACATTGTTGTGTGAGAGATTGGTTGCCTCTCACACACCCCCGACTGGGAATTTGGCCCATAATCCAGGCATGTGCCCTGACTGGGGATCAAACGGGCAACCCCTTGCTTCACAGGCTGGTGCTCAATCCACTGAGCCACACCAGCCAGGGCTCCACAGTGTTCTTATATATACACCCTCCTTGTCTCAATGGGACTGATCCCATACTCGTCATCGAAAAGTAAAGCTCTGTCTTCTGCTACATTTGGGAGAATCCTTGTTCCCTTAGCCATAGGCGTAACACCATACCCAGGCCCTACCTCAGTCCTTTGACAGAGACAGAATTTGCCCAAGTGCGGACACACGAGACCTTGAGGCGTTTCTCCCTAAAGTCGGCCATAGTCTTCACAAGCTTTCCCAGCCTGGGTTCCCTTTCCCATGCCCTTGAGTTTCTGTCAGCCGCAAAGGCTGCTCTAGGCCTGCTGCTTCTCATCTCTTTCATTCTCCTTACGCGGAGGGTGTGTGGGATGATCTGACGTGGAGCTTATTTCCAACGCTGCAGTGCCTTGCCAGCATGGCAGGAAGTTAAGAGCTGAAGAAATCACAGGCTTGGGTGGGTCTTTTGTAGCATTATCTCCCTCAGAAATACCCAGAAGCTAGAGAGGTGGTAAAAGGAGAGAAAAAATTCTGAAAACATAGAATGAATTCTTCTCTATCAGAAGGAGCAGGGTCCTTAGAGGGCCCTGTTGTTTTATGAATGGGGAAACAGTCTCAGAGAGGGGAAGGGACTTGCCCAAGGTTATAAGCCACTTCCTAATTGTGAGAAGTACCCGCCTTCATCCAAAACTCAAGTCATGGACCTGGAGACAAAGTACAGGGAAAGCAAGGCTTTAATGACCACCTTGAAAGATTGCGAGTGTCTGGTGGGCAGGCAGTGGGCAGGTCCCTTCCCCTGGTTCCTCACTGGCTGAGTATATAGGAGGTACTGGCTTCCCGATGGTATCTGAAAGATGATTGGCTGTCCCCCAGCTCTTTGTCCCAGAGGCCTTGGTGGGAACTCCCCTGCCCTCTGCCTTGTTTCCTCGGGACCCTCTAACCGTCATTTCGTGGTTTGGTAGTTTGTTACACTGCTTGTGCATGCCAGCCCCTAATAATCTTCCACCAGTCCTAGAGGCTGTACTGTTCTGAAAATGAACGATTAACGCCCTTGTTACTTACAATAACAGAAATATGACTTAGGGCTTCAACCTCCTGACCTCCCACCATGCGAGAGTGTGGTTTTCAGCTCCACTTCTAGAGCACAGTCTGAAATGTTGGAATGCCAAAACCGGGGTCCGGTCAAGCTCACCTGTATTGGGATGGCCAGCCAAGTCCTTCCCCTGCTGAGGAAACTGCATGGGGCAGATGCAAAGCAAGTCATCAAGGTAGCAGCAGGTGCCTGCTGTGTTTCTGAGCCCTCTGCCTCGAAACAAGGAGCTCGCACAGTCCCCTGGTGGGGGCAGGCCAAGGCACCTCATCACAGCTGTTTCCCTGTTCCCTTCTCCCCTGTTTGGAAGTGAGCCTGACCTCTGGCAACGCTGAGGCTTTGTAGCCGCCACTACCACTTGACAGCCAGGTGCCTCGGCCGATTGTCCGATTGTCAGGAGTACGCAGATGATGGTTGATCAGGTAAGGGCCCAGCCAAGGCAGGGTTAATAATACCTGTTTGGGGACTGCTATGGATTTATTTATAGGCCATGGTGGGAAAATGTGCCCCTGAAATTAGCACTGGTCCTGTCCCCACCTTAGCAGCCATTCTCACCTCTGGAATATAAGTGACTCCCATGTTGCGGCTCTGCTCTTCAAGATCCCAAAAAGACACTTGGGCTAAAAATACCCCAAGGAAGGACGATGACATCAGGACCCCATTTGGGAAGCCAGTTGGCCTTTAGCTCCTCTTACATCCCTGACCCTGCTGTCAATGGGGGATCTAAAGATGGCATTCCCATTATGCACAGTACCTGCTTTACCTTCATCTTGATAAGAGCCTGAAGGAATTGTGTTTGTTTCCTAGTGCTCAATCTCTGCCTTTCTACCTTCCTCCACCCCCTTTCCCCCCAGCCCCCGTAGTCCCTTTCTCTGGAGATTTCCCAGGTAGAGAAGTGGAGTGTAGAGAGTTGGAGTTGAGGGTAAAACTTTGAAGTTGGAGAGAAACCAGGTTCACCTTTCTGTTCCACCACCCAAGGCAAGGTGCATAACCTCCCAGGACCTCAGTTTCCCCATCATGGTGAGGAAAGAGTGAAATCAAATCGATAGAGGTCCCTGCCACAGTTCTTGACATACAAGGGCAGTCACTGATGGTTGGTTCCTTGTCCCCTGTGCCCAAGGACTTCCCCAGCATGCACCCTCACGTGCACTGCTGCGGGGTCCCCCAGAGTCTGCCCTGAGACTTGAGTTATTTCCTCTTGCTATTGATTATTCATTTCCCCACTCACTCACTCAATAAACACCAAAATTAGGAGGTCGGTGGAGTTTGCCTTCTTGTAACATGGTGTGTTGGAAAAGGCAAAACTTTTAAAGTCAGACATACCTGGATTTGAGTCTTGACTCTGTCACTAACTAGATGTGTGACCTGGAATAAGTCGCTTGACCCCGTTGAGATTCAGTTTTCTTATCTGTAATATTAGGGTAATGATTTGAACCTTCCAGTCAATGCTGTAAGTCTCAAAAGGGCTAACAAGCATGAAAGTGCTTTATAAGCTCTGAGGTGCTATAAAACTAGGCTGGAATGATAATAAAGACAGACCACTTATAGATAGGGTTGTATCTTACACCTATCCAGTTATTTACGTACAGGCATACCTCGTTTTATTGTGCTTCATCTTCCTGCACTTCATAAACGTTGCATTTTTTACGAATCAGAGACAGGAGCCTCAACGAGCAAAAACATCATGACTCACTTTATTGTGATACGTGGTTTATTGCAGTGATCTGAAGCTGAATCCACAATATCTCTGAGGTATGCCTGTGGTTGATAGTAAGTCTCTGTTAATGCCAATATTGCAATTCAGTACTTACTTTCCAAATAAAATACGTGGGAGATTCTTCTGCTTGAAATGACTGGAATCTCTGAAGCAGCCCTGCGGCAGATATGCTCATAGGCACACCACCCTACCTATTAGCTCAGTTCTGCTCTAACCTCCTGAAGCTTGGTGGACTCAAAGGCCTGCTTTGGCAGTGACATTCAGGGCCTCATTCCCACTGAGGCCCTGGGCCCTCCGGCGGGCGTGGCTATGGCTGGTGTTGATTTAGAGCAGCGATTTTTGGCCCTTTGCATCTCATGGCACACATAAACTAATTATGAAAATTCGGTGGCTCACCAGAACGTACATGCTCTCTTTTGCTGATCTGACAACAGCAAGTATAATTTGAATTCCTTCACACTGGACAATAGCTGTTGTGCTGGCTGCTGTCAAGGGAAAAGAGGTCAGTGCCCCTGTCTAAATAACCAGGTATTGCATGTTTTAAACATTCCAGAGGCATGCTGGCTGAAAATCACTGATCTAGATGGTGGTAGGATACAGCTAGAAGAACCTATCACCACGGATCGAATGTCCCTGGAGCAATTGGGAGGAATCTTAAACCAGACAATGGCTTCTGTGCAGATAAGAATACACTGATATGTCTTTGTTCATCATTTGAGTCTTTCTCTGGTGATAGTATCATTTAGCCACGTTTGATAAGCGAGCCAGGTGTCAGAAGACTGAATTCTGTGCTGGGTTTTTATACACGCTTGTGTGTGGAGATGGAGGCAGCTCTTTTCGTTTGTTCTGAGAGCCCTGATTTCACTGACTAACTGGGTCTGATTAGGTATGTCCTTGGTTTCTCCTCCTACTCTGTTCTTTGGACATATCCAGTGCTCACATTGCCTTTCAATAGGTAGGTTGCAGAAAGGAATGAACATTTAGAACTCTTTATGTTGCTCTGGGAATGTTTTGGGAGGGGTAAAAATTAAAGCTGTTGGTGGAAACAAGGTTTTGACAATATTTGTATATTTTAAATAACCAAACTCTTCATGCCATCTAAAACTTCAAGTACTGGAGGATCATCCAGACCTGGAATTCTTATTTTGTAGTTCCAGACAAGAGTCTTCAGTTCTTTCTTTCCCAAAATATTCCCTGAGTAATATAAGAAGCTCCAGGGTACTTAAGATTCTGGCTTTGGATTTCTCCCGATGACCGGCCTCACACAAGCATAACCTTCTCTTCCATTCCCCCATGAACCTCAACCCTGTGGGTCCTGAAAGGTAGACCAGGATGACCATTAGCCAGACTTCTCTAAAGAGCTGAGCTCATGCCCTGGCCTGTGTGGCTCAGTTGGCTGGAGCATTGTCTCATAACCAAAAGGTTGCAAGTGTGATTCCCAGTCAGGGTATGTACCTGGGTTGCCGGTTCGATCCCATGTCAGGGCGCATGTGATCCCTGGCCTAGACATGTGAAGAAGTAACCAATCAATGCTTCTCTTTTGCTTTGATGTTTCTCTCTCTCTCCCTTCCCCTGTCTCTAAAAGCAATGAACAAATGCCTTTGGGTAAGGATAACCCCCCTCCCCCCAAAAAAAGGAGCTGAGGTCTGGCCTCAGCCTATATGCTATTCTCTTGCTACAGGTAACTTGGACCAAGCCTCCAAGACACTAGAAACCTGCAAGAACATCGGTGGATACTGGAAGCCCCAGGGAGCAGGAAACAAGCAAGTTAATGAAGTAAGACCTCTTTTTCATTTCCTTTGGAATTAGCCAGACCTCCAGGACCTTTCATTTCCTCTAAGGTTTCCTTTTTTTTCTGTACATATTGCAAGCATTGGAGCTTCTAGCATACGCCATGAAAACAGTTTTTAAAATGGGGTTTGCACCTATTTGATGGCGACATCAGAGTTGGGAGCATTCACCTTTTTTCCTGGAGGTTAATTTTTTTTCTATGAGACAAATCAAGGACTTTTTATGGCTTCTGCGCAGGCTGCTGCCGTCATTGTCTTTGGCTGCTTTTCCTGTGGCAGATGGGCGAGGTGTGAGAGTTTAAAGCCTGGGTACTTTGCTTTTCCTTTATTACATCCTGCAGGTTCATGATCATCTGCAATGCTAAGCGGTGGCATACTGGTGGGCATTCCCTTGGAGAAGATGTTTCATAAATGCAAATATAACAGCTAGTGCTTAAAAGTTCAGTGTTATCAGCTTCCTGACCTCCATGTGTTCACAGCTATGTCTGTTGAGTACGTATGGGAGCTTTTGTAAGTGAAGCTTTCTTGCTGTGTCTTTGTGCATGTGCCTGCCTGCCGATAAATGCACCTGTGCCCGTCTGCATGTCTGTTAAAGCACCTTTTGGGTGCATGTGTGGGTGTCCATGAGTATGACTACAAGGGTTTTTTTTCTAATTTAATTCTCTGCAAATGTGTGCGCCTGTGTTGGAGTTATGTGTGTATTTTCCACCGTTTTGTCTGAGTGTATTTTGGATTTGCTTTTTCATACATGTTTGGATCTATGGGTCTGTTCATTTGCATCTTTCTGCTGGAGGGCGGGTACAGATGTGTCTGTCTGGGGGCAAGTTTATTTGGACATATACGGCTATAGCTGTGTGGCTGAACCCTGGTGGGCAGTGACAGCTCCCAGAGAAATCTAGTTCAGGAGCCTAGCTTTCACTATTACCACGTCCCCACCTGGTATTTCTGCTCAGAAATAGGCTTTTAGACACAGCAGTTCCAGCCTGTCTCACAGTCACCACCTCGGGACACTTGACCAGGGAGAGGTGTCATGAAGTGGAGGGGAGTTTGTTTTATTTTGTTTGAGTTTGGGAGTTGCAAAGTGAGGCCCAGAGGAAAAGGTCTATGGCACTGGGCTGTCCTGTTCCCGCCCCTTGCTCAGTTGTCTTCTTGCCAGCCCGCCCTCACTTGACTTCCTTTGTCCAGACTTAGGTTGGTCCCTTTCTCCAAATGAAAGGGCAATGACGGCAGGTATAGGCACTTATTTTCTGTCAGCCAGGTCTCCATGCTGGGTCTTCTTTTACTCAGAGAACAAATGATCAGCATCGTATTCTAAGCAGTCATTTGTATTTGCTCCAAAATAGCCATTAGTCAACTATGATGAGGATTTTCCCCCCGGGGAAACCAGCCTTTGAAAGGCCCTAAGAGTTGAAATTCAGGGATTTGGTCCTGACAGGATATAATATCTACACTCAGTGGTTTTAGGGGAGTGATGGGCATCACCAAGAAAATCATGTGTGTGTGGGAGGGCGGGTTCTATGGCACCCACAGGGCTTCAAATGTTGAAGCAACTATCTTTGCAGCCCCACTCGGCCCTTTACTCTCCTGTGATCGGATAGTAATAGTGAAAATAATGGCTTGGATCTCTGTGGCAGTTTACAAAATGCTTTCAAATCCAAAGTTTTATTCTACCTCATGGCAGCCCTGTCAGTAAACACCACCCCCCTTTTGTGCATGAAAATGCTGTCAAAGAGGGACCATGACTTACATAAAGCTACCCTGCTGCTAAATGGTAAAGTCAGATCTTCCGTATGACTCCAAATTAGGATGCAGGACCTCCATCTCTGCTCCGTCTTTGAGAACCCCAGAGAATCCAGAGTTGGGAGCAAAATGGTTTTTCAAGGGACTTATTCAAGATTAGTTAAAAAGAAGTGTTTAGTGGCAGGTTGCAATATTCAAGACTACTAAGAGAGGGTGGGCCCTGAGGGGTGGCACGGGGTTAAATGGGCAGAGCGGAGGACACTGGCCTGGAAGGACGGCAGGTGTTGTGACCAGGAGTGAGTCACTCTCCCGGGCCTCTGGGAGCACTCAGTTCAAGCTGGTCTCTGGTGTGTGGCACCCTGGGGAGTGAAAGGGGGCTACTGTTGATGTGTGCCCAAAGCTTACAGTGAAGAGAGTACTTTTCAACACGCAGTGCCGTTTCAATCCCACAGCTACCCTGGAAATACCACGTTATCTCCATTTTTCGGGTGAGAAAATGAAGCTGAGAGAAAAGAAAGGGCTTTCCCAAGGTGTCAGGTCTGATCTTGTTGGGTCCAAGACCACCAAATGAGGACAGCAGGGGGGGTCCTGGTCTAGGGGCGAAGAAGAGCTTGTGTGGAGCCTTTAGGAGGGTGTGCACGCTTTATTGGCAGCAGCAAGGTTAACGACTGCAGAGGGTACAAGCGTTTCCACACCCACCCTCCTGCTTCCACGCAGCCAGCACTGGAGGATGCTGGTATTCCCACGCTCGGTTTTCCACCCTCCCAGGACAGCAGTGCGCGCGCCCAGCTTCCAGCAGGGGCAGTCTTACCCGCACATTGGAGCAAAGGAGGCTCTATGCCCAAGGGTTACATAGCCCGTGACAAAAGCTGGCTCAAAGTTGCTAAGTCTGTGACCTCCAGAGCCCTGTGTTCCAGAGGCTCTGGGGATAAGATTACCTCCAGGGCTGACTGCATGACTGACCCCATCGGAAGGCCCAGCCATGCCGAGACCAGGGACTTCCTTCCCCTGACACAAGGTCAAAAAGCAAATTGTCATGGTGGGCCTTCTTGTGGCTCCAAGCTTACTATCCTGATATGTATTCTCACTTGGGGAAGATGGCAGAATATCTGCCGTAGGTCTTAAAGCATATAGATCGGACCCTATTCTGTCTTCACCATCCCCACCAGATTGAACTTCAGCTCTTAACCTCAGCCAGGAAAACATGCTATGACAGGGGCTTCAACTTACCAAGTCAGAAAGCTGTGGTGGGGACACACTGCAAGCAAGACCAGTACCCCATGCCCAGCACTCAGGGCAAAATATTATGGGCTCACTCAGTGATTTGTTTTCTCTTCTGCAGCACTCCCATGGCACCATTTTAAAAACCAATCAAACTTTCTCCCACCAGTTAAAATTCGCTAGTCATGATCTGTGTTCTGAATGTTGCAAATTTATAGGGAAATAGGTTTGTTTGTTCATTTATTCACTCGCTCAGAAAACAGACTGTGTTCCAGGAACTGAGCTGGCCTCTGGGATACAGGGTTTAAACAGGCATCCGGGCAAACTGTAAGCCCATGAAAATGCTGAGCAATGTGATACACCTTGAGCAAAAGGCTTGGACCGGTATCTATAGAAGTGCTGATTTTGAATTCTGTTGGAAGACGTCAAGGAAACAGACTTGATCTAACAAATGATCAAGAGATCTGAAACAGGTAGGAGGGCTGAGAGAGGGATATAGACCTGGAGGCCTCTTTCCAGGCCAGGAGAGGTTCAACATGTGAGGACAACTTGGCAAAAGCTCAAAAGAGCCTTAAAGGGCAGGGGTTCCAGTATGGCTGATAACACTTGACATCAAACTGGGAAATTTCAGGAAATGCCAGGGTGATGATTATCTTCCGAAGCTCTGGGGTCTTGGGGATTTCAAGAACGTTCAGAGTTGGAGAAAAGTTCGACATTAGGAGCAGTTTTCATTTCCTTGCTCACGTGGCAGAGGTACGTTATCCAAAGACCTGGAGGATCTTGCATCGTTTGCATTTTCCCAGGAAAGCACTCCATAGAGCCTGTTCTTGTCAACCTTAGCCTTGGCTACCTGTTATGGGGACTTCAGATTGTGGGAGACTCAGAGCGTTTACAATTTCACGTCAATGTCATGAAATTGTCATGCGTCCATCCGTGCTGTGGCTATGAGCTTTAGAAGATGAACCACGCTGTCCCTTTCCTTACTCAGCCGTTTGGCATAAGGCTGATCAGTTGGGTTCTGGAGTCAGTTAGATAGGGTTTTCTAGTTCCCACCTGGCTGGGGTAAGGACCTGCGAGGTTTGATTTTGTTCTGCTCCTGATACCGATGCATTCTATGATTTTTTAGCACCAAATGGGCATCCTACAATTTTATCCTGACACAAAGTACACAGAATTAGCCTCAGACTACGCGGCTTTAAGAGATCAGTCCCACCAAACTGTCCTCACTTCAGACAAGTATCGGGTCTCTGGGTTACTCACACTTCTGGCTACAAATTTGGAGGTTTTGCTACCCCTAGAAGGTTTGATAATTCACTAGAACACCTCAGAAAACTCAGGAAAGGGCTTTACTTACTGTTACTGGCTTATTATAAAGGGTGCAAGTCAGGAACAGCCACATGGAAGATGTAACAGTCAAGGTGTGGGGGTGTGGGCACACTGTCCTCCCAACACCTTGATGTGTTCACTGGTCTGGAAGCTCTCGGAACCCTGTTGTTTAGGGAGCGTTCATGGAAATTTCCTTACGTTGACATGATTGATGAAATCATTGGTTTTGGGTGATTGAACTCAGTCTCAGACTCTTTTCCCTTCCACGAGGTTGTGGGGTAGGGGGTGGGCTGAAAACTCCAGCTCTCTATGCACATGGTTTGGCCTTTCTGGTAACCAGCCCCCATCCTGAAGCTACCAAGGGGCCCCAAACACCAGTGTTTCGTTAGCATATAAAAGATACTCTTGTCATTCTGGAAATTCCAAGGGTTTTAAGGAACTCTCCTGCCAGGAACAAGGGACAAAGACCAGATATTTATTTACTTTTATTATACCACAGGACTCAAAGACCCTTGTGACAGCAGGTCATAGGAAGCATATCAATGAGGAGTCAGGAGCCCTGGGCTCGATCCCTACCCATCGGTCACTTGCAGGTCTGCTCTCTCATCCCTAGGGCTTGGTTTCTTCTGCGGGACATAGAAAGTTTCACTGCATGCTCTCAGGGATCCTTTGAGCCTTAACAAAGGCATGTTCTAGTGGCCAAATGGTCCCCATAGCTGTCCTCATAGAGCCAGGCCCCCCACCATTGTGTGGTTCTTTTCCTTCTGCCCCAGTGAGACCCAGGGCTGGGATTAATGGAGGTGAGTGAGGCAAAATACTTAGTAATCAGGATAAATCACATTTTAATCTATTTTAAAAAATGGAAATTAATGCATGAATCCACTTTTAACAAAGTATAAACTTATATACAGGGTCAGTATTACTTATTTATCCTTTGGCTCCAAAAGGGCTTTGCACCACACTATTCAACCCCCTTCCCTTTCTCCCCAGTCTACACATGTGAGGCCTGTCCCGGAAGTATCGGCCATGCCAATTGTCTTAATTATATTGACGTTGGCTTGTTACTTTCGGGATAGGCCTTGACTATGCCTCACTAGGAATCCATGGTGGAGCTGTATGGAGAACCCCTGACCCGTAGAGATCCCCCAGTGCTGTGGATGAAATGAACCTCCCCAGGTAGCTTGTGGTAGGGGAGAGAAGGCCAGCTAGTGTCTGATAGACAAAGACCTCGATGGCGCACCTCCAAAGGTTTCTATTGATTACACAAGGTTGGGGATATATGTACACACCACAAATCATTGCCACAGAAGAGTATTCAAAAGAAAGGGAGTTGTTAAGTTTAGGTAACAATAGAAAGACTGCGACGATCCACTTCAGGCTATAGCCTGTTAGACAAGGTGATGCCAAGAACTCCAGGTGGCTCATAGAATCTTAGGGAGGGTGAGATTACATGTGGGTTAAGGTTTAATATCTGCTGTGGGTGCAATACACAAGTCACAGGGCAGACTTCAAAGGACATATGGAATATTCCCAAGGCCAGATTCACAATGGGACCCTCTGACCCTCTGATACAGGCATCAAGGCCTGTATACACCCAGCTTTCCTGGCTTTCCAATCAGGTTTTACAGGCTTGGCCTGGTCTGCACAGGCTCCATGCCCTGGCACTTTCCCAGGGAACCCCGACAGAGCTGGATTTCTGCATTACGGCAGCTGAGTTTGGAGCCTGCTCTCTAAGAAAAGTGACTAGCATGTGATAAGAGCATAGCGATTAAGAGCTGGATAGCCTGCATATGAGTGTTAGATCTGCTACTGCTTACCTGTGTGACCTTGGACAAATGATTTCATGTTTCAGTGTCTCAGCTTCCTCTTCCATAAAATATGAACAATAATAGTATTATACTTAGGGCTGTTATGAGGATTAAATTAATTAATACATGGGAATATCTAAGCAAGGGACCTGTCATGTGCTGGATACCCAGTGGACATTTGCTCTTGTTATATTTAAGAAGAATTTCATTGTGAACAAAATGAAGATGAGCAGTGGTACTGCAGTAGGTCACTGAGACAGATTGTTGGGTCATCCTTCCTGCCACTCTAGAAAAGCTTCTGAAAGGACCCTGAGTGTCGTGTTGTTGGAGGCAGAGAGGCAAAGTATGTGACTACTGAAAGTTGTTTCCATTTATTATGATGCCTATGATAAAATGGCTTTTAAACTTGGGTTGAGAACCACTGTTTTCTATTGATGTGTCTAAACATTCCAGAAAGAGATGAGCTGTTTCCTACACTGCAGCTTCAGGTCCACTCTGGGTAGCACAGCCAATAGAATTTCCTGGGATTGTGAAATAGGCTTGTGCTCTATAACCTCCTTAAAGAAGGACACAGTTATATGAGGGCATTGTCCAGGCGCAGAGCTCTCTGAAGTCGAAGAGGATGCCTAGAATTGATTGCTTGATTTCTTCATTATTATCTTCTTGATAAGCATTAATTGAGTGCCTGTCTTGTTCCAAGTTCTGTGCTGAGCCCTGGGATTTAGGAACTGTTAGGTTTCAGGAGGTCAATGAATATAGAGAAGGCCAGCAGCCAAGTGCTGAACATGGTGGTCTATTGAGTATGCAATAAGGTGGGCTGGGGTGAAGTGAGTTTTTTTTTTTCCAAAGATTTTATTCATTATTTTCAGAGAGAAAAGGGTAGGGAGAGAGGAAGAAAGGGAGAGACACATCCATGTATGGTTGCCTTTCACCTGCTTCCAGCTACGGACCTGGCTGGAGACCTGGCTTGCAACCTGGTTATGTGCCCTGGCTGGGAATTGAATCAGCAACGTTTGGGTTTGTAGGCCGGTGCCTATCCACTGAGCCACCAGCCAGGACATGGAGTGTGTTTTTAAGTAGTTCTGAGGCGTGGAATACCTAAGCAGCACAGGATAGACTACGTTGCCCCCTTGTACAGCCTGCAGGTTGGCAGTTGGACAGTGGTCATCTCCTGATGGTCGCCTGAGTCTAGGGCAGCTGGGGTCAGTGGGAGTTGAAGGGGCTTTCTGCGGGTGCTCAGATGGGGGAGTGGGAGTTGATTCTGAGAACAGAGAAGTTGCTACATTCCTCTCTGCAGATAAGGGTACCTTTGAGGACAGAGGCAGTCACTGTCACCAGGGGCACCAAATTTATTGGAGGTGAGGCATCAGGGACACCAGCAGTGACTGTGATGGCTTGCTAAAGCCAGGCCTGGATTCCCAGAACCCACGCCTTTTGCCTAAGAGGGACAAGTCACTCCCAGTCTTGCCCTCAACTCTCATGGCAGGGAGCACAATCTCCTGTAATTTGAAATAGGTCCCCTTCCCCAGTCTATATGAGGGTTCTCCAAAGAAACAGCAACATTACGTATTTGTATTTATAAACATGTGGGAAGAGCATCATGTTAAAGAATTGGTTCACAGAATTGAGGAGGCTGGCAGGTCCAGCCTATAGAGGGTCAGAGGGCTGGAGACCCAGGGGGAGCCAATGTTCCAGGCACGAGGCCCCCAAGCTGAAGAGCCAAAGTAGCAAATAAAGTCTGAAGTCAGTCTGCTGGGGAATTCTCCCTGATTGGATGGGGGCAACCTGCATTACAGAGGACGGTCTGCTTTCCTTTACGCAATAAAATGTTAGTCTCATAAAAAAAAACAACAAAAAACAAACAAAAAAACATCTTCAAGAAATACCCACAAAGACACATTTACAACAGAATAAGAAGGAAATACTCATGACAGTTTCAGTTGTCTTTCTATAAGGGGTTACATGGTCATAGCTGGTATTCATAACCACCTTCTTCCACTATCCATTCCATGTTCCCTTGTCCGCAGGTGATTGCAGTTCTTTATGGGATCTGGTGCCCCAAACCTTCCTTTCTGAAGGGTTTGCGCCAGTAGTCATCCTGCCTGGATTGGGTTGATGTCATTTTCTTTTTTTTTTTTTTTTAAGATTTTATTTCATTATTTTTTAGAAAGAGGGGTAGGGAGAGAGGCAAAGAGGGAGAGAGACATCAATGTATGGTTGCTTTTCACCTGCCTCCAGCCACAGACCTGACTGGAGACCTGGTTTGCAACCTTGTTATGTGCCCTGGCTGGGAATCGAACCTGCGACCTTTGGTTTCGCAGGCCGGCACCTTAACCACTGTGCTACCAACCAGGGCTTGATGTCATTTTCTATTGTGGTTAATCAGAGATGTCTTAAGGGATTGCCTGTACTCCAAACGTAGTCTTCCTTGCCTCCGTTGTGAAGTCACAGATTTCGCCTTGGTATGCAGGATCAGTGACCCCAGCCAGCACAGGAACTCCATTCTCATCCTGTTCCCCATTTAGAGGCACAGTTTAGAGGACCCAGGTAGAAGTCACTCGTGTGCGGTGAACTCCCGGATGATGCATGAGTTACATCTGATTGGCTGGGAAGGAGGCGGAGGAGGATCGGGTGAAATTTTATGGAAAGCTCGCTTTTGAGCTGGGCCCTGAGAGAATATCTGGAAGCCCAGTGCTGACCAGAGGGGCAATGGAGACCCCAAGGAAGATACAAGGCAATGATTGAGCACCTGTCCTGTGCTCTGACTGATGTGGTACTTAAAGCCCATGCTTAATTAAACTGGGAACCTGAGAAGGCAAAGTTCTGCCTCTGATCTTGTCAGGACCCAGTGTTCTGTCCTCTATCCTCTCTCCATCTTTCACAGTCCACTTTGGGGACAATCTCAGTCTTGACTGTCATTCCCTTAGTGTGGTATGCAAAGTAGCAGCCACCCTAAGACATCCTCGTCCCGTATCCAGAACCTGTGAATGTGTTACCTCATATGGCAAAAGAGACTTTGTAGTTATGATTAGTGTATGGATCTTGAGATGAGGGTTGATTCTGTAGTATTTGTTTGGGCCCAATGCAATCCAAGGTCTTTATAAAGAAAGAGGTAAGAAAGGCACAAAGAGATGTGATGATGGGGACGGGAGGGTCAGAGTCGGAGAGAGAGGTTGGCAAAAGCTACTCTGCAGACTTAAAGGGGCCTTGAGATGAGGAATCCAGGTGGCATGCTGAAGCTGGAAAGGCAGGGGAGCCTCTCTCCCCACCCCCCCCAGGCTCCCTGAGGAATGCAGCCTTGTGTTTCTGAAGGAATGACACCTGATTTTAGCTCAGTAAGGCCTGTTTTGGTCTTCCATCCTCCAGAACTGTCAGGCAATACATTTGCGTTGTGTTGTTTTAGACCACTAATTAATGAAACCAACAGACGAGCAGAATAGAACTAGGGACGTTGAACGAAAAAGGAGTAGAATGACGGTGACCAGAGGGGAGTGGGGAAGGGGTAGGAAGTGGGGGAGAGAAGGGCTAGGGTTTAGATGAGGAGCTAATGTGAAAGACCCATGGACATGGATGAGAAGGTGGGGATTGACTGTGGGAGGGGAGGGGGAACAGGGGAGAGCAGTGGGGGGAAATGAAATAATTGTAATACAGCAATACAAAATCAATTTTAAAAACCCACTAAAGATGCAGTAAATTATTACAGCAGCAATAGGAAACAAACGCATGCATGTCAGCATTTCCCTGTGAGCCGAAACTTTTCTCAGAGTGTGAGGAAGGATGCCAGGCCCTGAACTGGGGCTTTCATGTTGCAGTCAGCAGGCAGAAAGAAAGGCTATTTCCAAACTCTGCCACAGACAAGCCATTGTTATAATATGCGGGACATTTCAGTTGTCATGCATGACCGTTGTTAACCACTGTATCCAGAATGTCACATCTATTAGTTTCATCATGGGGATATTGTCACAGTCCCTGGTTGCAGCCACCCCAGAGACCTTATTGAGGTTCATCCTGCAGTAGCTTGTGCGGCTTGTGTGCCAGGCCTGAGGAGTGTGGGCACAGAGGGTAAGGATACCAAGAGAAATCCCACCAAATGTCTTGCATGACAAATCCCTCACCTCCACCTTGGCCTGAAATGGCACATTCCTAGGTCTTGGCTTCTCCCAGCCCTGCCACCCAGTTCCACAGGTAACTACTCCCCCTCTCAGTGCCACTCATGGCTATTCAGGCTCACCTTTATCCACTGCTACTTGGCCCATGCCATCATCACTTATATTTTCTTTCTTCTCTATTTTTAATGGAAAATTTTAATTTAGATAATTACAGATTCCACATGCAGTTGTAAGAAATAGTATAGAGAGCCCTGGCTGGTGTAGCTCAATGGGTTGGGCATCATCCCACAAACCAAAAGGTCACCAGTTCAATTCCTGGTCAGGGCACATGCCTGGGTTGTGGGCCAGGTCCCCTGGTTGGGAACATGTGCAAGAGGCAACCAATCCATGTTTCTCTTTCATGTCAGTGTTTCTCTCCCTCTCCTCCCCTGTCTCTAAAAACAGATAAAATCTTAAAAAATAATAATAATACAGAGAGATCCTGTGTGCCCTTTAACCAGTTTTCTTAATGATAACTTTTTGAAAACTATATTATAATAGCACAGCCAGCATATTGACATTGACACAGTCCACCCAACTTATGCAGATTTCCTGTTATAATACCCGTGTGTATGTATTTAATTTTATACAACTTTATCACCTGTTGCTTGTTTTAACCACACGCACCTCCCTCCTGCCCTTATGCCCAACGCTTGGCAACCATCAATCTGTTCATCATTTCAAAATGTTGGCCATTTCCACAAGGTTAGAAAAGTGAATTCATGTAGTCTGGGATGTTTTGGGATTCAGCCCAGCTGTTGCATGTCAGTAGTTCACCCGTTTTTGTTGCTGAGTAATATTCTGTGGAATAGTTGTACTACTATTCTGTCTAAGGAGAGAAGGGATAGTTTCAGTTTTAGGCTACTATGACTCAAGATTTTATTTACATTCAGATACAGCTATTTTGTGAATATGTTTTCATTTTTCTGTAGTAAATGTTCAAGAATGCAGCTGTTGAGTAGTATGGTATCTACATGTTTAATTTTGTAAGAAACTGCCAGACTCTTTCCCAGAGTAACTGTGCCATTTCCTTTCCAATGTGGGAGTGTTTTGATTCAGTGCATGAATGATCAGTTTCTAAGCATCATCACCGATATTGATGTTGTTGCTATTGTTTATTTTAGCCATTCTGATAGACCTATAGTGACATCTCATTAAAATGTTTTGATTAGAATTTGACTAATGCCTAGTTGTGCTGAATAGCTTTTTGTCTGCTTTTGGCCATCTGTATATGACCTTAGGTGGAATGTCTGTTCTTGTCTTTTGCCCATTTTCTTATCGGATTGTTTGTGTTTTACTGCTGGGTTTGGGCATTCTGAACCCAGTATTGTATATGTTAGTCCCTTGTCAGGTATGAGGTTTGCTGGTATTTTCTCCCAGTGTATAGCTTGTGTTGTCATTCACAAGGCTTTCACAGAGCAAAGGTTTTAATTTTAATGAGGTCTAATTGTTATTTTTTCTTATATGATTCATGCTTTTAGCATCAAGTCTAAGAACTCTTCCCCAACCTCTAGACCCTCTAGATAGTCTTCAAATTTTTTTCTAAAATATATGCAAATTTACAATTCACATGTAAATCATGATGCATGTTGAATTCCTTTCTTTATAGTTGTGAGGTTTAGGGTTGGGTTTGTTTGTTTGTTTGTTTGTTTTTGCCTATGGACAGCCAGTTAGTCCAGCACTATTTGTTGAAAAAGGTATCCTTCTTGCATTGCATTGTTTCTGTATCTTTGTAGAAAAAAATCAGTTGGGCATATTTGTGTAGGTGTATTTCTGGGTTCTCTACCCTATTTCATTGATCTGCATGTCTGTCCTTGTTGATGCCGTGACAAACATAACAGTTACATCGGTGACCTCTCGGACTAGGGACCAAGTGCTTCTCCTTCTGAACAAATGGGCTTTCCCCATGTCAGCAGATGAATGTTCTGGCTCCATTGTCAGTCTCTGGGCCTGTTTGAGAACCCAAGAACAGCTTCCAGCAATACTCCTCCCAGTGGGATTGCTGGGAGAATGAGTGATATAGACAGATAGCTGGTCCCTTGCAGACACAGATGTCCCTGGGCAGCCACAGGTATACTGCCCTACTAGTAAGGGCTACAATTTAAGTAAGTGCCTATTGAACCCTGTGGTATCTGCATGCATGATTACATTGCATCCTTAGGACAACTCTATGAAGCCCAATCATTTGCCTTATTTTATAGATGAGAAAACTTAGGCTCACAGTGGTGAAGTGACTTACCCACGGTCACATAGCTACTAAGTGGTAAAGTTAGGATTAAACCCACGTCTTTCTAACTGGTTCCAAAAGCCATGTGTTTTTGAGCCACTTACCTCTTGCTGCTTTCCTCAGTCCCATGAGTAGGCAGACAAAGGGTGGACCCTCGGAATGATGGTACAGTACGATGATGACAAAAATTTAACATTTGGTCTTGCCTTTTCCCATCTTGGCACCTCACTAGGCACCAGGGCTACAGAGATGAGTCCAACACAGTACAGTCTGATTAGGGGTAGGGTTGGTGGACAGGCCTAAAGAAATAACAGGAGTTAGGGAGAAGTAGAGGGACCCATTACTTCACCTGTACCAGTTGGCATGGGCAAGAGCATTTGAATGCGATTTTGAGGGATGGGTGGAAGTCTTCCAGCTGTAGAAAAGGAGTCGGTGGGGCAAACTTAGTGGCAAGCGTTGCAGGCAGAGGGAGGAGCCTAAGTAAAGGTACAGAGCATGAGAATTCCTTAATTTGTTCAGGGAGCAGTAAGTAAGGCCCACAGGGAGAGCAATCATGCTAGCAGGTGGCCACAGTCACTTAGTAACTTTTTTACTTTCCCAAAGCCATTAGGCATTTGCAGATGAAATCTGCAGCCCTGAGTCTATTTTGTGCTATTAATGAACAGCTGCCTTACTGAGGCCTGGTCAGGGGCAGAAACAGCATGCCTGTGCCAAGTCAATGGACTCCTATTACCTCATGATGATCTCATTCAGTTTCCTCTGCAAAGCCTCCTCTTAGCTTTGCACTCTTGTTATTGCAAGAAAGCAAAAACCGCCCTGACTGGTGGCTCAGTGGATAAGGTGCCAGCCTGTGAACCCAAAGGTTGCTGGTTGGATTCCCAGCCAGGGCACATAACCAGGTTGCAAGCCAGGTCTCCAGCCAGGTCCCCAGCTGGAGGCAGGTGAAAGGCAACCACACATGGATGTCTCTCTCCTCTCTGCCTCTCTTCCTTCCCCTCTCTCCAAAAATAATAAATAAAACCTTTAAAAAAACAGAGCTTGGGACATGTAAACATTTAATAATATTTAGTTATTTTCATTATAGTTATCAATGTTGTTGTGTGAGGATATCTACCTAGCTCTAGTAAGTTGAAAATTATTCCTGCCAATAAAACATGTACAATATTACCAAACACTTTATATTATTCACCACTTTTATGTATTCTTGTGGATAAAAAA
Organism: Noctilio leporinus; assembly: GCA_004026585.1. Classification (NCBI taxonomy): domain Eukaryota; kingdom Metazoa; phylum Chordata; class Mammalia; order Chiroptera; family Noctilionidae; genus Noctilio; species Noctilio leporinus. The sequence goes on from PVIW01000821.1 coordinate 67,979, forward strand.
CACCACTCTTAGAGTTACTTTTTAAATTTTTAGCATGTCACCATTTTTACTTGTCACTGCTTGACTTAATTATCCTTTACTTTTTTTCAAAAAGATTTTATTTTATTTATTTTAGAGGGGGAGGGTAAGAGAAAGTGAGAGACAGAACTATCTCTACAAGAGAGACACATCAATTGTCTCTTGAATGTCCCTGTAACTGGGGACCCAACCCACAACCTAGACATGTGCCCTGACTAGGAATCAAACAAGTGACCTGTAGGCAATATTGCATTTTAGACATATGGTTTAGTATGACAGTGCATATAGTGAAACCTATCAAATATGCTTCTAGGAAATAAAGAGGAGTGAGATAAATAGATGAAGAAAAGAGTAGAATATTAAAGAGAGGTAAAACTGAATGTAAGGAAGTTAGTTAGATTAGAAACATCAACATAAGCTGCTGATTTTTGAAAAGTTTCTCCCTACATTCCAGATGTTGGCAATACAGATTAGGCCTGAACAGGAAAACTGTACTACAAGCTTGTCAGCAGAGTGAGGAAGGTGAATTTAGGATTCTCTGCACACCCTTCTGTACCTTTCTGCCCTTTGTAGCATGTGCATGTTTTATCTATTAAAAATGAATCAACAACATCCATGTTAAATATCTCTACTGTATTATAGTCATAACTTGAGCTGCCTCTAGGGGCCTCATAAGTTCTACAAAATAATCTAATGTGCATCCCCAGCCAGCACCAAAACCTGGAGCACCACTGTTCTCAACTAATTGCCAACAGCAATTCTCAGAGGACAGCATGGACCAAATTTGGAAGGAAAAAAAAAAATCATGTTGTGCCTGGGATACCTTGCTTTTTCAAAAAGCAAGTAAGAGTAATGCTTCTAAGTACCCAGTCATTAAATACTTACTTACGTTCTAAGACACTGTTCTGTTTTTTAAATTTAATTTTATTATTATTTTTAGAGAGAGGGGAAGGGAAGGAGGCAGAGAGGGAGAGAAACATCAATGTGTGGTTGCCTTTCACCTGCCTCCAGCTATGGACCTGGCTGGAGACCTGGCTTGCAACCTGGTTATGTGCCCTGGCTGGGAATTGAACCAGTGACTTTTGGGTTTGCAGGCCGGCACCTTATCCACTGAGCCAGCAGCCAAGGCTTGTTCTAAGTGTTTTACAGGAATTAATTGGCTTAGTATGCTTAACCATCCTTTAAGGTAGAAACCAGTGTTAACAAACCTGTCTCACAGAAAAGGAAACTGAAGCAAATAAAGGTTAAGGCCACTAGCCCAAGGTCAGAATCCTTGCAGCAATGACTGGAACATTTTTTAAAGAATAATTGCCCTGGCTGGTGTGGCTCAGTGGATTGAGCACCAGCTTGCGAACTGAAAGGTCAGCAGTTCAAGTCCTAGTCAGGGCACAGGCCTGGGTTGCAGGCCAGGTCCCCAGCTGGGGGTGTGCCAGAGGGAAGCAATCTATTGATGTATCTCTCACACATTGATGTTTCTCCCCTCTCCCTTTTTTTTCTCCTTCCTTAAAAATAAATAAAATCTTTAAAAAAAGGAAAAAGAAAAGTAGTAGAGTCCAACTCGGGAGGCTGGAAAATCAGTTTCTAATTATGAGCATGTTACACATGCCATGGATGAGGTAGGAACAGAGCATTCAGAAGCACAGGGAGAGGGAAAATTGGACAAGCCTAGCCCTAAGTTTTGCTTTCTTTCAATTAACTGTAGCTATATTTAGATAACTACTGAATGCATTAATTGTCTGATATTTAAAAACAAATGTGTAACTGGGGACTCTTTGGGCTGAACTAATTTAATGATGAGTCCAATTTTAATAGAAAAATAATGATAAATTAGCTTGATAGAAAAATAATTGGGTAGGAAATGGGCAAAACTTTCTCTGTCTTTCCCTCCCGCACCTTCCTCTTTTACAGAGATTGTTACCTAGGGGAAATTTGCCTATTCAGACCATAGCCCAGGTACCATTGTTCAAATCCAGGCAGAATCCCATGCTGTTGCCATGGAGGCTGGACGAAAAGCCCTCCAGCCTCTAGACTGGCAACACAACTGTCGAATATCAGGATAAACACGAGAGACTGTGAGGACGGTCCGGGAAGATACTGGGAGCAGGAGTTGAGAGCGGCAGGCAGGGTGGGAGGCTGAGAGGCTCGGGAAAGTGGAGCCCCTTCCAGCCTCTCAAGCAGTGATTTAGCAGAACCTGGGGGAGGCTGGGGTTGTAGCCACGGGGAGCAGGTGCAGGCTCGGAAGACGAAGGTGCAGAAAAATTGACAGCATTTGTTTGCTGGACGAGTGTATGGTAAATCTATTCATCCCAAAACAAAAATTAGTTTCAGATGGTGCTTTGTGTATTTTTTAAAATCTCAGTGTCTCTGTATCTTTCCACCTCCCTTCCTCTGTCCCCGCCCTCTGTCCCCCGCTACCACATCCTCCTCCATCTTTTTGTCCCTATTTTGTGAAAATGTTCTGCTAAGCCTCTTCCTGGCTTTTCCTTTAATTTCCGCCATAATTTGCCCTAATTACTGCAGGTTAAAAACTGTTTTTAAACTACCATGGGATGCCATACATTTATTTATTTTTATTTTTTAAAGATTTTATTTATTTCCTTTTAGAGAGAGAGGAAGGGAGGGAGAGAAGGAGAGAAATACCCGTGCATGGTTGCCTCTCACACATCCCCTAGTGGGGACCTGGCCTGCAGCCCAGGCAAGTGCCCTGACTGAGAATTGAACCAGTGACCCTTGGGTCCACAGGATGGCACCCAACCTACTGAACCATATCAGCCAGGGCACTGCAGCTTTTAAATGTCCACAGGTGAATATGAAAACAAATATCTTCCCCATTTCCATGGCAAGGTCATAGTCTCGACAGGTGTCACGTGCAAAGGGATTATGCAGGTAGAAAGGATTGTCTAATGTGAAGGAAGATACATATCAGTGCCTTGCTGGTAGTCCCTCTCCATTCAATCCAGTTTAACTGCCTCTTTTTTCTCTCTTCTTTGTTGGCTTCTCATTCCTCCTCTCTTCAAAGCCCTTCTTGCTAACTTTGTCTTTTTCTCCCTTTCCTCTATCTTGTTTTATGGCTTCTCTTATTCTCTCATATGCGTGGCCTGTCTTTCTTTTGTCCTTCCTCATGGTCAGTTGCTTACTGGGTCTGCCTGTCTGTCCGTCTCTTCCCTCCTACTTGACTTTTCCCTTCTTGCTTTCTTTTTTTCCTTCCAGTCCTTCTTTAGCTTGTCCATCCTCTTCTGAGTCTTTCTCCAAGTGCCCCATTCCTCCTCTGGAGTTTACAAGGCCTGTCCCCAAAGTATCAAACCAATGTCAATGTAAGTGAAACATGATGTGGCTCAGTGTTTCCGGGACCTCGTAGCCCATGTCTGTCCGCCTTCTGCCTGCAGTAGCCAGCTGAAAGGGCAGGTCCTTTGCATGGCTCCTCCTCAGCCCGGCTGACCTTGCTGCAGCGGCCCCAAGAGCTGGACCTGGTGCGAATGGTGACCCCAGGGGAGAAGGGGGCAGCAAGGGCTTACTGGCCTGTCAGTCAGAAGGAAGCACAAGCCTCCTTGTCACATGGTCAGAAGGCAAATCTTGCAGTAATGAGATCCATCAGCAGCACCACCGAGTCTGGGGCAGTTCCTTTTTACGTATTCTTATTGAATGAACATTTGAACAGGCTGTCTAGGTCATCTTCAGTGCCCTTTGTTCTGAATCACCTCCCGGGGACTCCATTGTTCCCACAGCCCACACTGGTCGCCTGTCAACAGGAGGAGGTCATTGAGGAAAACATGTGCTGTTTGGATGGGGGGAGAGGGGACGCGGAGGGAGAGGAGGAGCGGCTTCACAGTTGTGCGCCAGAGGCTTTGGAACCAGTGGGGGTGGGAGGAAGGCGGCTTGGAGATGAGGACTGGAAATTAATGCTTTTGCAGCAGTCTTGATGTCCAAGGAAGTTCTAATAGCGGAGGAGGGTGGTTTTGCCTTGTGCCTTATATAATAGCCCGCATAGCATTGCTGGCGCTGCCTGACGCAAGCAGAATGCCTAAGGAGTCAGCCCGTCTCGGTCTCCCAAAGCCCTGGAAAAGCTGCTGCTTCCTAACGCACATTCCTCCGCCCTGATGTGCTCCCTCCCTGCCATCCGGCAGGTGCGCCCACCTCCGACTCAGCATCCAGTTATTGAGTGCCCGCTCTATGCCCAGCATTTCCTAGGAGGCAGTTACTGGTATCTGCATTTTACAGATGAACAAAACCCAAGCTCTGAGCAATTTGACTTGCTCGAGGGCACACAGCTAGTAAATGAGCTAATATTCCTTGAATTGGCACGGATAACCTAACCTGAAGAGAATGAGAGATTAGCTGTCTGTGTCAGAGGGAGAGGCAGGGAGAGAGAGAGGCAGAGATAGAGACAGAGACAGAGAGGCAGAGATAGAGACAGAGGCAGAGATAGAGACAGAGAGACAAAGGGAGAGAGAGAGAGACTGACTGTGTTGGGTCTGAGGGTAGAGGCAGAGGGACCAAAACCCCCTTGGCTTCTCTAGAAAGGGCACAAAATGCAGTTCTCCTGTTTGGGTTTTGGTACTGGGTGGTGATTTTTGTCATGGTCCCAAATAAGATACCGCTGCTAGCTAATCAGCACAGTAATTATTTTGATGTTTCTTTCTTGAAACAGGTTGAGGGGTTTGCTCGTATAGCTGTGCAGTGATACCAAGTAACCATGGGGCCGAGTTGGGCAGTGCCTTGCTATAAACTCCCAGGGAGCAGTCATTCACTGCTCAGTGCTCAGCGGGCTCAGAAGCCTAATCTATAGGCTTCATCTGAGAGGTCCATGCAGTTGGCAGGCCTGAAATCCACTTTGACTCTTCAGGTCATTACGGGAGCAGGCAGATTTCCCCTTGTCTCCAGATCGTACCCCAGTCGTCTTGGACAGACCGTCTTCTATCTAGCCTTTGACACACCTAGTGCTGCCTCCCTCACACCATTCTTGTGAGGATTAACTGAGTCCACAAATGTGGAAAGTGCTCTGTAAACTTTGAAGTGTTGTTTAGATGGAAGACATATTATTATTGTCAGCTTTACCATTCATCTGTGCCTTTCTATCCTAATGTGTTACTGAATTCATATGTGACACCTGGAGTGGCAGTATGGTGTTGTGGTTAAGAACATGGACTCTTGCAGATTTGCCCTGCTGCAAACCTCAGCTCTGTCACCCGCTAGCTCTTTGTGAAAAGTATTTAACCTTTATTTACCTCCATTTTCCCATTAGTAAAACCTGGTGTCTACTTCGTAAAGTTATGGTGAGGATTAAATGCATTAGGTACTTAGAACATTCCTGGCATAGAGAAAGGGCTATGTCAATATTATATATATTTATTATGTATAAATGTTTTATATATATATATATATATAGTTGTTGTTATTCATATCTAGGGTAGTGCTTTGAGACTGCTGTGGTTTATGTTCCCTCTGCTGTTCTACCCTGATTAAAACAGGTTTGACTTAGGGTTAGAGCTGAGATAGAATACTTCTGACACTTGCAGACACTTTCAGAGTGATTCCTACAGCCGGGGAATAGCATGTACTTGACTTTATTGTCACCTGACAGGAACTAAAGCCACAATCGCCACCTGCCCATCACGGCTCTATTCTGAGCCTGCTTTCTCCATTGAAGGAGGTAGGTGTACATTGGAGCCAAGGAAGAGCTGGTCAGCAGTTGACTTTGGAGCCTTAGTCAGGCTACTACCTTCAGTGAAAGCTCCCATTCTTTCTAATATGTATAGCGTTAAGGGCTTGGGTATTGAAGTTGGATGTAAACTCACCATTCTAGCACAGCCATTTTTATTTCCTCCTATTATGTCTAAGCGGTGGCCTGCATGCTTACGTTTTCTTGTATAGCTCCAATTTATTCATCCATTTATTAAGTACTTCTGAGTACCTACTCTGTGCCAGGACCCACGCCCAGTGCTGGTACAAGAGAGAGGACTGAAAGACTGCCTAGGCTCTCTACTGGCTTGGAGGGGCAGACAGGCACAGAAACAAATGGCAGAAATATGAAATGATAAGTGCTGTAGTAAAGTGGTGTATCAAGTACCTTGCAGCCATAGGTGAGAGGCCATATAATTTTGTATTTTGCCTTTTTTTTCTTACTTAACCTATACCTTTTTTCCCTCTGTTACAATACACTTTTTTTTTAAAGTTTTTATTTATTTTTAGATAGAGGGGGAAAGGGGAGAAAGAGAGGGAGCGAAACATTGATGTTGGAGAGAAACACCAATTGGCTGCTTTTCACACACCCCCAGCTGGGGACCTGGCCCGCAACCCAGGCAAGTGCTCTGACTGGGAATCGAACTGGTGACCCTTTGGTTCGCAGGCCGGCACTCAGTCCACTGAGCCACACCAGCCAGGGCTTCAATACACTTTTGATCATTGTGATCCTTTTCAGTGGCTGCCTAATATTCCATTGAGTTAATGTACCATAATTTACTTAGCAAAAATAATGGAAAACAACCTCAGTGACCAGTAATAGGAGTGTGGCTGTTATTGTAAATGCTGGAAAAAATGAATATGCAAATCAGTCTGATTACTGGAAAGGAAGCTTCTCGTTGTATTTAATACTTGCTAGAGGAATTTATCTAGTTCTTGGCTCCACATTTCAAGCAGATGAAGAGAGTGGGAAGGGAATCGAGGAGAGCCACAAAGAATGTTGGAAAATAAGATTTTAAAAGAAAGATTAAAGAAGCTGAAGTGGTCTAACTTGGAGAAGCGGAGATTGTGTGGGGCGATTGAAAAATGTTCTTCAAATGCATGACCGATGGCCTTTTGTCTCCAGAGGCTGCAACAAGAGAAAATGGATTATCTTCAATACGGAGGATTTGGGATAAATATAGAGCAACATTTCTTGACATTGAGAGTGGTTAAACTTTAAGACGAATGAGTAAGAGGCCTTGGAACTTTCTTTGCTGGCACCGTTGTCACAGGGGGTAAATTTCTGCCTAACTGGGACAGGGTAGGAGTGCACCTGAAACTAGACAGCGGCTGAAGTGCCTCTTTAAGGCCCCTTCTCGCCTTATCACATCCGTGGGAAATGGAGAAATGTTTCTCTCTTGCTCTTCATCTGGTTCCATTTCCTAGAGGATTCTTTAAATACAACTTGAATATTAGAAGTTGTAGTTTTCATTCAGTTTATCATTTTCTGTTTTCACAGACGATAGTTTTCTAGAATAAATGAAACTAGCTTTTAATTCACTGAAGTATGAAGTGTCCTTCTCCCCCTTCTCCTTCGTCTTCTTCAGCCAACTGACTACAAGTCCTTTACTTTTCCCCCATGGGCTGATCAGTCTTGCCTCAGGACTGTAGTGGGCAGTGAACAGAATAAGGCATATGTCCCAGTTGGGCAAGATTAGGCAGAGAAGGCCAGCCAAGGTCTGTTTTCAGCAAGGAGCCAGCCCAGCGGGTAGATTAGCCAATTTAAAGGCACAATGGTCTTCTCCATGGTCTGCCTAGTAGATGACTGTTAAGTGGCAATGACACAAGCTCCAAGGTGCCCAGTGCTGGCTCAGAGCCTCACACTGGCAGAAGCTGGCCTGCCAACCTCCTGGGAATGTGGGTCTGTTTTCAGAAGTCAGTATTTTATTTATACCGCAGAAGAAAAGGGACATTTGCCACTATATTATCCCCTCCCGAACTACCTGCCAGTTCTAATTTTCCACAGCTTTTAATCAGTTTAGGAATTATACTGAGCCTAGCATCAGTAGACGGGGAGGCATTTTTTTCTCCACAGTCACTACAGGCTAGTAGCTTTTTGCCAAGCTGAAAGGCTCCTTAGGCCTCTGCTAACGATCAGGGGACTCATTTCAGTTTCAGTATTGGGGCCCAAAAGATAGTTTCTGTGACAGTGATTTCTCTTGCAGCAGGAGATGAGGACTCCCCGCCTCCAGCAAGATGACATGGTCTAATACACAATGCTTTTAAATTACAAAGTATGTCAGATTCCACATCATGTCTTAAGTTGAATATGAAGCCAACTGCTTGGACTCCATTCTCTTGGTAGCTTCCTGGCCATGCTGGCTGTTTCTTTCTTCCCTAGGACCATCCATAAGCCCTCATTTCCACAACACTTGGGTTTACAGGTCCATAGCCACTGCCTCGTAACTCTTCTTACTAGCCCGGGGGGAAGGGAAGCAGTGCTTCCTCCCCTCTTTGGGTGGCTGGGCAATCAACGATGCAGAGAAGGGAAGTAACTGCCAAGGTTATACGGCAGCTCCGGGTGGTGACGGAGAGTGGAGCAGAGCTCATCAGACTTGGTGACAATGAAAAATGCCCTCCCTTCATTTCTAAACACTCTCCCCTGTACCCTGTTGAGAAACACCGCTGGCTTTCTCGGGCGGGAAATAGGCAGGAGCTCTCTGAGGTGCTGGTGTGTGTTCTGCCTTTCTTGAACCTGGGCTCCCAAACAAAGCGGGATCTGAGGACTTGTCTCTTGTGAGAGACTAATTTTGATAACATGGTGCTTTACACTCTGGAGACACTGACTCCCAATTTGCTTGTGATATTTAATGGAAACTGGATGTCTCTTCCTTGGTGGTTCATCCCATAAGCAGTCCATGAAAAACCAGTGTGGTGTAGTCTGAAAAACAGGGATTTATTTAGTGGCCAGAAAGACCTGTGTTCAGCTCCTAGCTCTGCTACTTAATGAGCCATGTAACCTGGGAATTTATCTTAACCTCTTTGGTCCTCCAGTTTCTTCAGCTGTAGAAATGGAGGTAATACCTTTCTGGGTTGTTGTGAAGATTAAATGAGTTAATGTGTGCAAAGCACGAAGCATATAGTAGGCCCTTAGTAAGTGTAGTTTCCTACATTTAATTCTGAGGAGTAGGTTTGCACAGGTAGGAAGAAGTAGTCACAGAAACTGAAGTGGAGACTCTGCAGTGTTCTGGTTGTGAGGAAAATAAAAAGTCCTGAAGTTTAGGCTCAGCTTCTGGAAGGAGACTGCGGCTCAACTGCCACCCACAGATGCCTCCAAAATAGGATTTGACCCTGACAAGCAGAGGGATAATTGTTTACATTTAATTGGCCTATTGTTGCTGCCCTTTATGAGGGAGAGAGGTATCTCTTTGAAGTGGCAGCTTCAGGTCTCTATGTAATCAATCAGCATTAACCATTTGAAGATGTCAAGTATGTTGCGCTTCCCTTCATTTGCTAAGTCTTAGAGGTTGTGTCTGTTGGTGTTCCCCATGCCACAGAAGGGCCAGTGATTCAAGCTCAGGCGCCCAGCGGCATGGTCAGGCTCTTTAAAATAGCTAACAGAGCACTCACCATATTCCAGATACTGTTGCAAGCACTTTACATATAGAAACTCATTAGTCTCACAATGTCCTTGAGGTACTGTAATTGTTAATATTCCATACATAGGAGAACAGGCATACAGGGGTTACACAATTTGCCCCAGGTCATATTACAGCTAGTAAATTGTACAGCAAGAATTTTGGCCCAGCAAGTCTCGGCTTGTGTGGCTCAGTGGGCTGAGCACCGGCCTATGAACCCAAGGGTCACTGGTTCAGTTCCCAGTCAGGTTGCAAGCCAGGTCTCCAGCCAGGTTCCCAGCTGGAGGCAGGCGAAAGGCAACCATACACTGATGTTTCTCTCCCTTTCTTCCACCCTCCCTTCCCCTGTCTTGAACAATAATGAATAAAACCTTAAAAAAAAAAAAAAAAAAGAATTTGGCCTAGCAGCCTGACCCCAGAGTCCTCACCCTTTGTCAACCCAGGCTACTATCTCTCTATGTATGTTATTAAGGATTTAGAGCCAGAAGGGATCATCTTCAGTGATCACCTATGTCACATCCCTTTTAGCCTATTTTACAGCTGATAAACCTGAAACTCAGGTTTGGTGAGTTGTGCATAGTTGCAGAGGTAGTAAATTGTAGAGCCAGACCTTCAACTCAGGCACTTAGCTACCAGCTTAGTTTCTTTCACTATACCAAGCTACCTTTATCTGTTCTGTTGACAGCTAAAATAGTGTCTGATACATGATGCCTACTTGATACATAGTTGGGATGGGTGGATGGATGCATGGGTGGATGGATGGATGGATGGATGGATGGATGGATGAATTGCCAAATGCCAGAGTCATCTGAGCCCAGGTTTCAGGGCTCCACACCTAACTGATATTGGTGCCTCTAACCATGTGTTGAAGGCCTTTCTCATAGGAATTCTCCTAAGGCCTTTGTAGGTCCTGAACCTGAGTTACTCATAGGAGCATTGGAAAACGTAAAGAACTGAAGAGGAAAATCCATTTTGGGAGGTAAGGACCTGACTGAGAAAGTTAGATATGAATCTACAAGTCAGGCATTGGTGTTTCTTGTACCCAAAAGCAAGTCAGGCCAAAACAGGCTAAGTTAGAATGCCCGCTTATACATGCTCTCCAGTGCATTTTTACAGGTCTTTAGGAGATGATACCTCTCTGATCCAGCTCATTAGGACTGATTCAAAGACTGAGAATGTGGAGGTATTTTAATCATGAAACCACAAAATATCTAAATGGAAGGGAATTCAGAGACAATCTGATCCTTTCCCATATACACAGGGCTAAATGATACTCAGAGAAGTCAACTTGCCTAAGGACACAGATATAGTCCAAAGCAGGAACTGAACTAGAATCTAGGTCTTCTGACTTGTCATACAGAAGGCCCTTTCCATTAATGCATGGTGTCCTTGGGTGTGGGACAGTATCAGTAAAACCCATAAGGCAGTGGCCTATGCAGAGTAAACATTAGACCTTAGAGTTCTAGGGTGATTCGTACCGATTCCTGGAGATAAGATGACAAATCCATCTGTTTTCTCATCCAGGGTATTTTGGCCAATTCTGGCCCCTGTCACCTCCCAGCTCAGTCACAAACAGGACAGAAAACACCGTCCTTGCTGAGTTACAAGTTTCTCCTTTGTTGATTTATTGGCATCATCCTGAAAGAATGCTATTAAATGTGTTTGCATATAATTTGCACACTTATTCAGTTTAGAGTATCTCTTGAACTAACGTCAGTGTATGTAGAAATCGCCTCCACCCACACACCCATATACACTGAATCTAGAGGGTGCTTAGTGTTTTGAGAGAAAGAGCGAGAGAGAGAGATGGATTTGTTGTTCCACTTATTAATGTATTCACTGGTTGATTCTTGCATGTGCCCCTGCCTGGGGATCAAACCTGCAACCTTGGTGTATTGGAACCATGTTCTAACCATGTTCTAACTGAGCCTCTCAGCAGGAAGTCAAACCCCAATAGTCATGGATTTGACTTGTGAAATATTAGACAACTCATTTAATCTCTCTGTACCTGTTTCCTACTTTATAAACCAAGGATAAGGATGGACCTTACCTCATAGATTTGCTTTGATGATTAAGTGAGTAAATATATGTAAAATGCTTAGAGCAGTACCTGGCATGTGGTTAAGTGCTATAGAAATGCAGGCCTGTTTAACTGTTTCATTGATGCCTTAGAAATTTCTCTTCACTTGCTTTCTTTTATCCTCTCCTCCTCCCACCCCTACCCCTACCTACAGACAGCTTGCTGTCACACGTAGCTCTGGTGGAAAGCTCCCTTCTCCTCAGAGGTCTGTGGGGAAGATGCAGCAGCCACCCAAGAAGGCTGCAGTCAGAACTGCTCTACAGGCGGTGGTGTTTCATGTCCTTAAATGGAGAAAGCGGGAGCCTCCCAGTTCATGAGCGTGTATGGTGGGAAAAACATTTGGGAGATTCTTTGGGGTCATATGGATCTGAATTTAAATCTCACTCTGATACTGGACGTCTGGCCTGGGCCAAATCAATTTCCCTTTATGGGACAAGTCATTTTCCCTTTCCTGGATCTTGGTATTGTCCCCTGAAACATGGGGGTAATAAGAGTTAAGTACTTGCCTCATATACTTGTGGTGTGAATGGATGAAATAATGCATGTAAAGTACTCAGCTCAAGGCCCTGGCTGGTGGCTAAGTGGCTAGCTGCCAGCCTGTGAACCCAAAGGTCACTGGTTCAATTCCCAGCCAGGGCACATAACCAGGTTGCAAGCCAGGTCTCCAGCCAGGTCCTTAGCTGGAGGCAGGTGAAAGGCAACCATACCTTGAAGTCTCTCTCCCTCTCTGCCTCCCTCCCTTCCCCTCTCCCTAAAAATAATAAATAAAATCTTTTTATAAATCTTAATTATTAAAAAAAAGAACTCAGCTCAGTATCTAGAATATAAATGACAGTGACTATCAGATGATAGTATCTATTCTTTTCTGAAATATTTGTTTTTAGAGCAAGGGGAAGGGAGGGAGAAGGAGGAGAGAAACATGCATATGTGAGAGATACATTAATCAGTTGCCTCTTGCACTCCCCAACTGGGGACATAGCCTGCAACCCAGGTATGGTCCTTGACTAGGAATTGAACCAGTGACCTTTCAGTTTACAGGTTGGCACTCAATCCACTGAGCCACACCAGCCAGGGCTGATAGTGTGTATTCTTATCATTAGCATTAAGAACAAAAGGGGCTTTTTACTTCTTCCGTGTGAGGCATTACTGCATTTGTCCATTGATGTTTCCAGCCTGTTATGTTGGCTTATGTTCTCCTCTAATTCATACGTTGAATTCTAACAGCAGGACCTCAGAATGTGACATTTAAAAAAAATAAGGTCACTGAAGATGTAATTATTGATAATTCACATCTTCATTCTGTACTGGTTGGAGCCGTTATCCAGTATGACTGGTGTCTTTATAAAGAGGCGGGGTTTGGACACAGACTTGAAGAAAGCATGTAGAGATGAAGGCAGTGATCTTCAGCCAAGGGCGCCAGCAACACGGCGGAAATCGACAGCTGTGGAGTAGATGCCCAGTCACGCACAGCCCTCAGGACGAACCCCCATCCTAAGTTGGGACTTTGGCCTCCAGCACTGCGAGCCCCGACATTTCGGCTGTCTAAGCCGCCCAGTGCGCGGTACTTTGCTCTGGCAGTGCCACACACCCATCCAACCCAACACTCTTGGCCTGAGCCCGCGGATATCCTCGCTGCGTCCTCTGCTGCTGCCATCACTCCCGGAAATACAGCCACGGCAGCTGCTGCTGGCACTCTGCTGACAGCCCCTTTGCAGATGCGCCCGGGCTCCGGCGTGGCACTGCCCTAGCTTTGGTCCAATTGCCGGTGTGGTGCTCACTGGAGCAGAAACTGGCCTGTGTCAGAAAAAGGCACCAGATGACTTGAAGCCACCAGGGTGTAGCTTCATTTCAGTTACAAGTGACTATTTTTATCATCATTTTCTGCCTAGAGATGATCCCCTCGCTAGGCAGTTTCTGTAACCCTTTTAGGTGCAGACCTTATTCTGTTCTCCCTCTTCTCCCCCTATGCAGAAGGCTGTAAAATCAGGTGTTCATTTTTCTGGCTGTCTGAGCTGAGCCTGGGAAGTAGCCTGATTGCTAGAAAGGTCAGATCAACTGCCTGGCCACAGCAAAGGTGTATGACATGGGCATTGTTGGTAGCTCTTAGTTGTCACCGTTTTCTCCAGAGACTGAATCAAAATAATAATCACACGCTGTGGCAGGAAGGAGGCCTGCAGCCTATCGAATCCAGGGGACAACTCATTTGCTATTGGGCTGAATTGCGTTTTTGTCACCTGTGTGCAAAACAGAATTCACTGTGCTGCTTAGAGGAGGAAAGAGAAGGAAGAACAGGATGGTGGGAAATGAAAGATGAAGAAGGCAGGATTGGGGAAGAATAGAACAAGATAAAACAGAAAGAGAAAGCACCACAGTTGGTGAAATCGGGCTAGAACAGCTCTGAAACCCTCACAGCCTTTGGGGTGAGCTCGGGCTGAGGAGCCCTGTTAAAGGCAACAGGGAAATTTTCTGTCCTGTGCTGGCCCATCATTTGCTGAGCCTCGAAAGGAGCCTTTTGTGTTTTGCACTCATCTCTGATGATAAAAAGTGGGCAAAAGGGATAGTCTGAAATGTTTATGGGTGAAACGATATGATGGTGTGTTTATAACGTGCTTTATAGTTTGTGGAAAGCAAGTCCGTGTGTGAGAAGAAACTGGGATGACCTAAGCAGGTCATGACTTGCCAGCTGTTGAAGCTGTGTGATGGGTACTTAGGGATTCGCTATGTTGACTTCTGCATAATCTGCATAAGTTTCCATAATCAAAAGTTTCTTTAAGTATCGTTGGGAAGGGGGTTCTGGTAATATGGTCGTAGCTAAAGTGAAGTTTTTGGATAATTTGTGGATTTCGCCTATCCATGAGGTGGACCCTCTATGCAGAAAGGCCCAGCAGCTGTCTGGAGCCCAGGCAGGAGCGAAGCTTGGGTTCCAACTCCAGCCCAAGATGCCCCTCTGTGTAGGGGCCTGAGTGTTTGGCACTTGGTGGGGACCAGAGTTGCACAGTGGGCGCTCCTTTATCTCCACCAATGAGATAGAAGTGCCTGGCAGATGAGTTCCAAGCCCTCAAAACCACAACCTCTCATCTCCTTAGATCTTGACACGCCAAGACATGGTCCTGGCAGGTCCCCCAGCCCAGGCTGTTCGGAAAGCATGTTCCTGTGAATAAAGAGAGGCTAGGATAGGGGTCAATAGGGAGATACACTTGCCCAATGGCAATTCAGCCAAAGTAAATTTGGGGAGAAGACGAAAGCTGGTGTTTTATGTTGGCTCTAAGGATGACTCTACGTTGGTGAGATTTTACACAGGGCAAATGGCTGGCTGTAAGCAAGGGCTGGGGGCAGGGATGAGAGCCATGTGTCTCGCTGGAAACGCAAGGGTTGTCCCTCAGAAGGTTGGAGGTGGTGGCTGGTAGACATTCCGTACCTACTACCTTAGCTCCTTTCTGACTCTCAGGAACCAGGAAATCACTGGAGCTTCCATTTTATGGGGTTCTAGAATCTTCTTTTGGACCTTTTTTCATTTCTATTTTATGGCTGTCATGGATGGGAGAGGACTATGGAGTTGGAGAATGAGAGGGCCAGTCTAACAGGGTCTCTTTCTCCAACTGAGAGCCACATTCTTCCTCGCACAACCTCCCAGAGGGACCTGGTTCTCCCAGCTTAGCCTCTACAGTAGCTGCATCCTCCCAGCAGGCTCATATGGAGCCTATGCCTGCCTGTGTCCTGTTCATTTGGTATCTCTGAGTCCTTTGTTCCCCAGTCAGGACAGGCCCGGAAATGATGGCTTTTTATTTCACTGTATGTGAAAGACATTTTCGATACCACTGTGAGGACTGGGTCTGGAAAACTGCTGGGGCGGAGGCAGGTAGGCCTGTGACGGATGAGTCATGTGGTTGGAGGGGTGGTATGTCATATTTAGTGGAGTGGAGAGGGAGGCCTGGCAAGGGGAGAGGGCTCTTTAAGGCAGAGTAGAAACGGTACTTCTCACCCTGCAACCTGTGCCTATAACTAAGGCAGCGGTCCTGGAAGTCAGTGACTCAGGAGACAGTCACTTCAGAGGTCCACCTGCCATAGAGCAGTCCAGCAATGGGGGTGAGGCAATCTACTGTTTATATTGTTTGCTCTACTTCTCTCTGTGTTCAGCATTTTGAAAGGAGATCTCCCTCAGTCAGAAGTATAAGCACCTTGGTATATCCACAAGTCAAACTCAAGTAGGCCTGGCTTACCGAAGATAAACTGTTCTAAGTATACGGAAAACATATCAAAATGGCATTGCTGAAATTGGAGCGCAGGTGGGCTTTAGATTTGCCCACCCGCATACCTGCATTCTTTCACCTCATAGTAGCCTCCATGCTGTGCCCTCAGAGCTCTGGGGCTCCCCAAGATCGATCACTGCATCAATCTGTATTTCCTCTTTTGTAAGCTTTGTTTACTATGGAAACTTTGAGACATAGACAAAAGTAGAGAAAACTGTTTAATGAGCCTTCATATATCCGTTATCCAACTTCAACAATGACTAATGTATCTTCCTCCATTCAGTCCCTCACCACACTTCTCTAGATTATTTTTAAGCAAGTCCTTGCTATATCACTTTCTCTAAAAATAGTGTATGTCTAAATTACAAGGATTTGAAACATTATAACTACAATACCCTTATTAAATTAAAAAATATACCAAGCCCTGGCTGGTGGCACAGTGGATAGGGTGCCGGCCTGCGAACCCAAAGGTCACTGGTTCGATTCCCAGCCAGGACACATAATCAGGTTGCAAGCCAGGTCTCCAGCCAGGTCCATGGTTGGAGGCAGGTGAAAGGCAGCCATACATGGATGTCTCTTTCCTGCTCTGCCTCTCTCCCTTCCTCTCTCCCTGGAAATAATAAATAAAATCTTTAAAAATATATATACCAAGAATAATTTCTTAATGTTACTCAGTATTCAATCAGTGTTCAGATTTGCCTAGTTGTCTTGTAAATGCTATTTTTAAAAAAATACTTTATTATTTTCAGAGAAAGAGGGACAGAGAGGGAGGATGAAAGGGAGAGAAATATCAGTGTATGGTTGCCTTTCACCTGCCACCAGCTACAGACCTGGCTGGAGACCTGGCTTGCAACCTGGTTATGTGCCCTGGCTGGGAATCGAACCAATGGCCCTTGGGTTCGCACGCAAGCTGGCGCCTATCCACTAAGCCACCAGTCAGGGTTCATAAATGCTATTTTTAAACAATTGTATTTCCATAAGGATTTAATAAGGTCCATGCATTATATTGACTAACATGTTTCTTAAGTCTCTGTTAAGTTTAGGTTCACTGCCTTTTCCTTTCCATCTCCCCACTCTTCCCATGCATTTTTCCCTGTAGTGCTTCCAGCAGTCTGGTATGCATTTTACTAAGTTCATCCCTGTGGTCGACTTTAATGTTTCCCTATGTTCCCTCTATTTCCTGTAATTTAGAGAGATCTAAAGGCTTGATCAGATTCAGATTCAACTTTTTGGCAAAACTACTTTGCAGACAGTGCTGTGCCCCACCATCCATAGCCACGTTATAGCTAGTGACTCTCTTTTTGGATGTTAACCATTTCCTTTCTCTACAGATGAGGGAAGCAGATTTAGACAAAGGTGAGGCTGACTGGAGCTGGGAAATCTAACAAGCCTAGGGCCTCTGACTGCCTCTGCAGCACTCTTTGCCCTGTACCACATCCCACTAGGCACTTGGAGGAGGTATTTAATGAACAGGTCACGAAGTCCACTGGGAAGACCTGCCTACTTTTTCTGTATCAAACTCAACTTCCCCAGGGCTCCCTGGCTCCAGCGCCAGCCTCATATTCTTACAGCAGAGTTTAGAAAAGCTCTGCCTAAAAAACAAATGCAGGATTTCCTCACTGGTTTAGGCCAATCTGAAACGGGGCGGCGGGGGAGTGGTAAAGTGGAGGAAAGGAACTTTGGCTCAGAACAGCAGAGGGGTGTGCGGCCAAACTGACAGCACTGGATGGGAAGGGGGAGTGTCCTACCTTCTGGGAGGAGCCTTCTGGGCTAACTGCCAATGGGGTTGGGAAGAAGAGGCAGGGAGGAGGGAGGAGAAAGTGGGGAGCAGGGAACTTGGGCAAGCTACTTTGAAGGAAGAGGTTGGCCTCTGGTGCTATGGCTGTTTGTGCAAAGGAAGGGCGGCGTTCCAGCCTTGCTTAAAAAAAAAAAATAAGCCCCTTTCAGCCTGGATATTACTTGGTGACTTATTGGCAAGTTCAGACACTTACTGCAAAGATTGGTTCATCTATGTATTTTTGTCCGTTTTATTTTTTCTTTATTTTTATTGTTAACACAATTACAGATGTCCCCATCCCCCCTCCTTTGCCCACCTCCACCCTTGCCTCCCCACTCCCTCTGGCCATCACCACACTGCTGCCCGTGTCTATGGGCTACGCATACATTGTCTTTGTTTAATCCATTCCCCTTCTTTCATCCAGTCCTCCCTTAACCCCTCCCCATCTGAGAGCTGACAATTCATTTCATGTATGTATCCATGTCTCTGTCTCTATTGCGTTCCTCAGTTTAACTTGTTCATTAGATTCCACAGATAAGTGAGATCATATGATCTTTCTCTTTCTCTGGCTGGTTTATTCTGTTTAGCATAGTGATCTCCAGGTCCATCCATACTGTCGCAAGATAAGATTTCCTTCTTTTTTACTGCTGCATAGTATTCCATTGCATAAGTGTACCACTGTCTTTTATCCCCTCACCTACTGATGGGTGCTTGGGCTGTTTCCAGATCTTGGCTATTGCAAAGAATGCTTCAATGAACATAGGGGTGCATGTTTCAAGGACCAGAGTAGGCTGTGAATTGAGCACAGGTGAGCCAGAAAGTCCTAAGTCTTGGACAGGCCCTGGGGGATCACCTCCATCCCAACCTTACTGAGCAATCCCCCAGTTTCCTTCCATTCTGGTTTTGTTTTCCTTTTTTACCAACCTTTGTCAATAGGCAGTCTTTTCTCAGAGTTCACACAAATCTTTACTAAGTACAAACCCATTTCCTTTTTTCCTTTCCTTTGTGGAGAGGAAGACCTGCTGCTGGCTATAGTAAGTAACTCAAGGATTTAGCGAGTTCAGACTTGCTTTGTGTCACAGGTTGATGGTTAACCAGCTTGCCTCTCTGCCCTTACATCATCATTTCAGAGCTTGTTGGCCAGATTGATCATCACAGGGAGCAGCACTGTTCTTTCTCGCTCTGTGACCCTAACTTCTCTGGCCCTCAGTTTCTTTATAAAAATGATATATTGCGCCCTGGCTGGTGGCACAGTGGATAAGGCACCAGCCTGCGAACCCAAAGGTCTCTGGTTCAATTCCCCAGCCAGGGCACATGACCAGGTTGCAAGCCAGGTCTCCAGCCAGGTTCATAGCTGGAGGCAGGTGAAAGGCAACCAACCATATGTTGATGTCGCGCTCTCTCTCTCTGCCTCTCCCCCTTCTCCACTCTCTAAAAATAATACATAAAATATATTTTTTAAATTATTATAAAACATGATATATCGCTGTCAGGATTAAATGAGTTAATTCAATGAAGATTAAGTGGTACCTACTAGGCACTTAGAACAATTTTTGACATGTACTTTAGGGTTGGCTTTATTCCATTTCATCTGCCTTAACTACCCATTCCTTATTTTCCTCCATTTCTACTTCCTGAAGTTCCTCCATGTTTCTAAGCCTAGTTCAAATGCTACCTCCTCCCTGAAGCCTTCCCCAAGCTTCTCCGTTTGAAGTGACCTCTTATCTCAGAGAATTTTTGTTTGTGTGGCTCTTACAACACCTCCACATACTGCCATGTGTTGTCATTATTTACATGTGACATCTTAATGACACTACCGTAAGAGAAATTGACACAAACCTGCCTCTCAGTCCAGTGCTCAATTAGTGAGGATGGCATGACTTCTGTATCATGGCCGTACAGTGGAATCATCTAAAGATCTTTAAAAACAGCCTAGAGATGTTAATGTCATTGTTCTGGAGCAGGGCTTGGGATTTGCATTTTTAAAACAGTATTTTATTTTTTTTAGAGAGAGGGAAGGGAGAGGAAAGAGAGAGAGGGAAACATCTGTGTGTGGTTGCCTTTTCTACATCGCCAACTGGAGTCCTGGCCCGTAATCCAGGTATGTGCCCTGATTGGAAATTGAACTTGCAACCCTTTGGTTCACAGGCCAGGGCTCCATCCACTGAGTCATACCAATCAGGGCAGCATTTGCATTTTAAAAATCTTAGGTCATTCTGATGCATAGCCTTGGCTACAAGTCCCTGGTTTAAAAGCTTTAGTAACATTGATCTTATGTAAGACCACAAAGCATTGGTAGATTATAATGTAGAGCACTGCTAATACTCTTGTATAAGTGAATGAACTGAGACTCAAAGAGGTTCAAACAGCTAGGCAAGGTCACACAAACCCTTAAATGGCAGAGTGGAGACCTGCAGTTTCCAACTGCAAGTCCAGTGCTGTATCTTTCAAAACAGATTGATTGCTTCTCAATTTCAGGAACTGTGTCTTCAAGATTAGGGATGTTTCTTGAAGGGCAGAAATATATCCTCAAGGTCAGAGTTTGTGTTTTATTGTCCCCCATCCTCTGAACATGTAGTACGGACCCTTAGCCTGAGTGGGGAGAGGTGAAGAATGAAATGAAGAGTGGGGAGACAAGGAAGAAGACATTTTGAAGACAGATCAGCTCAGTCTTCTGACTCCTAATCCAGTGTTCTTTCCACTACATCTCACCATTTTTACAAGAAAGAAAGGGAGAGGGAGAGGGAGGGAAGGGGAATGGAGGGGAGGAATGAGGAGGGGAAAGGGCTGATACAGCAATTTCGGAATGCATGATCATTGATGTTTCTTTCTACTCATCCTATGAAAAGAATCAAGCATCCTGAGATGACTGCACCAATCTGCCTGCCAGGAACACTTACTTTTGCCTCGTGTTCCTCTCCCCTCCCTCTCCTCACCTCCAGTTTCTTTTTTGCAAGTTCGCCCAGAAGCCTCCCGTGAGAGGCAGGGTGGGTATTCACAGCTGGTTCAAGGCCCTCCCGAGTACAGTGGCCTCTCCGAAATGACAAGGTAAAACGTTTGCTGCTCAACCTGGACTCTCGTTCTAACATCCATTTCCTGCAGCTCAGCCTTGTCCCTCATTTGCAAAACTACTAAGCTTAGAGAGCTCTCCAACCCCATGCATTTCGGTTCCTCTTAGAATCAACCACTAGAGCTGCCTTTGGGAGCCCTGAAGGAGGGGACACTTGAAGGCACTTCTCAGGTCTTCACTACACGGAGAAAATGTAAATGCTTTCTCAGTGAGAGTGCCCCTAAGTGAGTCAGCCGAACGGGGAGAATGCCAGGGACAAATATTTTCCACCGTTTTTCTAAGAAGCCATATTTAAGGCATTGGGCTCTTCTACAGCCAGATCCGCCGGGGTCTCTGACAGATCAGAACCAGCCTTTGGAGAGATTCCAGTGGAATTGTTGGCATCATAGCAGGCTGTTGGTGGTGCTGTGGGTGAAATTTAGGGAAATTGGTCCCATATATCACTCCTGGTAGGGAGTTCTCTGTTCCAGCCCAATCAAATATGGGATGGTAACGATCAATTTGGCTATTTTTGGTTCTAGCCTAATTCTGTTGAGTTCCCCAGGCCTAGCTGATTCGAACACTTGCATGACAAACGTGTACTCCCACACGCATACATGTGCGCAAACCCACACAGCCGTTCTTTCACCTTTTGCACATGAATCTTGCAGATTCTGGTTTTATGATACCTTAATATGGCTTGCGCACCTTCTCCTTGGTCCTCATGGAAGGCCTTCATTGCCTGTCCCCTGGCTGACACAGCAGCTTCCCAGCAGCTGTCCCTGTCTCCGTTCCTCCTCCTGCTTTCCCATCCTCCTTGGCATGCAAGAGTCCCTGCCTCCAAGCACAGTTCTCCCAGTAGCCCCGCTCCTTAGAATCAGCTGCATTTCCAAGCTTTTCCTGTGTTGATCCTGCTGTCTGTAATGCCCTGCCCTTCCGGTCACCTGTTTAGACTTGTAGCTGAGAGGCCATGCGTTCCACCAGCCTCTTGCCTCACACGACCTTCCTCCCTGGGGCTGCGTTGACACCTCTTCAAGAGCACTTACCATATTCTATCCTTAGAATATGTAAGTGTGTAACTGTGGGCCACCTCCGTTGTCGCCACCCTCGTCCCCCGCACTCTTACAATCTAATTGCGTAAGTGCAAGATCTGAGCCTTCCTCAGCATGCTATTCCGCTTGGCTGTCTCATGGCAGGTGCCCAGTAGACGCTGGCAGAGTGATTTGAAAACTTGAAGCTGGCTGTCCTGGTCTCTGCGGCATAAAAAGCAGCCCACTTGGGTTTTAGGGAAAAAAGCTTGTGAATTGGGTCAGCTTATAGGAGGCATAGCAGCTGCTTAGCGTTCACCAGCCTCCTCAGAGAGCACCTTCCGGTGAGCTGATGGGGAGGACGGGGACGCTTCGAGAGCAACGAGGCCAGAGAGACAGGTCGACACCCGGTGTCTGTGGGGAAAAGTGCACGGTGACCTTTGTGGCAAGGAGGCTTATCATCTGAAAAGCACAGCAGCTGGGAGCCCAGAGGCATTGCGGGGGTAGGACGGGAACACCTCTCCAGCCCACCCCCGTTCTAAACTTCACTTGTATCTTCCTTTTACTGTCCTTTGAAATGAGGACTTTTTTTTTGCTCCTAAGCTGTCACTTAGTGTACAGAAGTCATCATTTTTACATCCTATGTTGCTAAATCTGGAGACAAAGCCGTTTCTTCTGTGCTTCCCAGCGGTGGAGCTGAAGGTATCAGAAAGAAGAGCTGACTTGTACAAGGTCACATGGCAAGCGGGGTCCCCAGAGTGGGAATCAGAAGCTACCCTTGCCATGTTTTCTCCTCGCAAGCATCCAATGACAGGGCTATGTATGCCGGGCCTACTGAAGGACTAGGTATGGCAGAGACAGATGTCCGGGGAAGGACCTGAGGTCTGGAAAATCCACTTGTGCCACTGCAGTGAAGGTCAAGGGAAAACAATGACCCACAGCTTCAGAGCGTGAACTCCAGAATCCAACAGGCAGGTGAACAAATGACCGAAGTCATGTCGCTAAATAGACTTAGGGCTTCGCACAAAGAAATGGTTTGTCCCGTCAATGAGTGCGGGTGGCAACGGTTCCTCACTTTTCAGGTACTGGGTAAGACCTGGGCCCCAGACCAGTCTTCCTGGGCTCAAATCTTGATTCCATCACAGATGCACCCAAGCCAGAAAACGTAAGCTTTGGTTTCCTCACCCAGCAAAAAAGGAGCAGAATATTCACACATAGTTATTGAACACATTAGCCAGCCACTGTTCTAGGTGCTTGGGAGATAGCAATGGGCACGACACACGGAGGAATCCCTGACCTGGTGGCGCTGATGCTCTAGCAAGGGGAACAGTTACAAGCAATACTCATCAGTTGCTAGGGCTGTGGGGAGAACTCCGTGAGCGGATGCGTGACAAGTTCTGGCACACAGCTGGGACGTAACGCATGTTGCAGTGTAACCGGTGCTTTCGCAGAAGGGAGGGAGTGGATGTGTCAGGACTGTGACAGTGGGGCCTGCTTGACCTTTTCAGGAAGGTGGAGAGAGTGGCATTTGAGCTTGGCCTGAAAGATGGCTGCGCGAAGAAGGCTGCAAAGGCCGTCAGAGGGACAGCCCGAAGCCTTTGGACTTTGACACACAGTGTGAAAACATGGACAGTTTAGGAGTGAAAGCACTGCGGACAGGAACTTTGCAGGAAGAGTAAGAGAAGGCTTTTATCTTCAGTATTTGAGGTAGGAAGTAGGTAACAGAGGTTTAGTTCTATATGATGTGGTGTGATGTGCATGTGTGATATGGGCATGTGTGCATGCAAATAAACCAGGATTTCAACCAGCCTCTCTGAGGGGAGAGATGCAGTGGTAACTTTCATGACACATTACACACAAGTCCTGATCATTCTTCCGAGCTGGTGTCTCCATAGAAGCTTGCTGTCAAAACACAGGCTCCAGGAAAGCCAGCAAGGTCCAGAGGCAGGAGAGGTTCACCTACCTGAAAGGCCATCAAATGTTGGTCAAGGTCATTCAGTAGCTTGAATTCAAGTCCAACACCTCCCAACTCCTTTCTCTCTGGTTCCATAGCACCTGTTTCCTCACCGGAAGCCAGCAAGAGCCCCGACTAGGTCTCCCAGCCCTTATTCACCAGGGACAGAGGTGCTTTCCAGTTCTGTACCACTTTGTGAAGGGTGGTAGTGAAAGGAGAGTTCATTTGGGAACCCCCCACCCCAAGCCTGGGCTTAGCATTTCTTGCTGTTACTACTGACAGGGCCCCCCTACAACTGCCCTTTTTCCTTCCTTTGACATGAGCACTGGTTTTCTCTCTGCCATTTGCTTTCTGTGAAACTCAGCAGTAAAGAGTGTGTGGGCCCTGGGAACACACTGCTTGTATTTGGAAGGCTGCACCTCTTGCTTTCCAACAGCGTGATCTTAGGCCTCAGTCTCTATCTGTAAAGCAGAGATGAGAAAAATGACCTACCTTGCTGGGTTGTTACTAAAATTCAGTCACTTCCTCCAGGTAAAGCTACTGGAGTTGTGCCTGGCTTATAGGAAGTGCTACCCAAGTTGTAAATGAAGGTCTTGCTGTGGTCGCGTGCCCTTTAGGGGGGCCCCTGTTTCGGTGAAATATAGTGATGCTTACTCTCTGTGGCTCTGGAAGTGAGGGGCCGAATGGATGAGAAAGCCTTTTCCTCTAGAAGTCATACAGGATGTAGTCTACTGGCAGGAATTGTACTGTGCAGGGCATGTCTCAACATAGGTTTGGCTGTAGCCATCATGCAAATCGTAGAAATGAATGTGTGGCTATGACTGGTGACCTGCATCTTGGTTGCTATTTGGGGAGGCTCTCCCTCACACCCACACCTTTAATCCTTTTCATTGATCAGCCAGCAAAGTATTTTACAGGCCATGTTACTGTTGGCTATTACAACTTAACAGTTACCTGTCATCAGGTCTTACATGCTTATTAAGGTCACAGCTAGTTTTATTCAGTCAGCCTTTTTAAAGGAATCATACGTAGATAATTTAATAAAGTTTAAAAAAGATAACATTATAGTAATTAATCTTTAGTCTTATATTGGAGTTTTGGGATTTCCATGCAAACTCAAACCTGGGCCAGTGAAACATCAGCAATGTAAATATTGAGTCCAGTCCAATCACAATTTCTCCATCTGTAACCTGGAATTGATAATTTCTTCCTTGATTGTCTGGAAGGACCATGGTATAACTCAACTGTGGTAATGAATGCCAAAGTGAGTAAAAATGGATCAAGTAATATACACATATGAGTTATAATAACAGTAATGCTAACAATATCATCTACTGAGTATCTACTTTGGGCTAGGTGCTTTTTATTTTTTGCATTTTAAGTTTCCCACATTTTTTATTGGACAAACAAAACTTGCTATTATAAACATTCCAAAATAAGTGCCAGAAATATAGAAATAAAAAGCACATGCTTTAAGACATTTGGACATCATGATGAAATGTGGAAAAGTTTTATACATTTTTATGAAAAGAAGGTAAAATGCCAGTATGGATTTCTTTGGATTTTTAAAAATATACAAATGTCATTACCTCCGGTAAGCATACTAACACCCTAACTTCCCGTATTTTACTCCTGAATTTATATTACTGACAATAAATTTAAAACCAGAATGATCTTTCTAAGACATTTTAAATTAAGGAATCGTTGGTGAAAAATAGTCATGCATCTTAAGTGTGGCATTCCTATTGAGTCAGGAACCTCTGATGAAATTTTAAAGAAAGCATTTAAAAAAAGAAGGTGAGAAGCTGAAGGAATATTCAGCAAGTCCTCCATTAACTAGAAATTAAATAAGCCAAAAAATTGCCTAAATAGTCTCATGTATTTGAGTTAGTTAATTTTCAGTTGACTTTCACCTAGGCTTAAACCAAAAAAAAAAAAAAAAAGGAAAAGATCTTCATATGTAAAGCATGCACGAATACTTATAAATACATGAATGGCATATATTTAAGTGACCAGGTTTAACTTTTTTTTTTTTTTTTAATCCTCACCTGAGGACATGTTCACTGTTTTTTAGAGGGGGCAGAGGCAGAGAAACATCAGTGCAAGAGAGAAACTTTGATTGGTTGCCTTTCACATGCACACTGACTGGGAATCGAACCCGCAAACTTTTGGTGTATGGGACAATGCTCCAACCATCTGAGTCTCCTGGCCAGGGCAACCAGGTTTTTGTTTTGTTTTGTTTTGTTTTGTTTTAAGATTTAATTTATTATTTTCAGAGAGAGGGGAAGGGAGGGAGGCAGAGAGGGAGAGAGACATCAATGTATGGTTGCCTTTCACCTGCCTCCAGCTACGGACCTGGCTGGAGGCCTGGCTGGAGACCTGGCTTGCAACCTGGTTATGTGCCCTGGCTGGGGAATCGAACCAGCGACCTTTGGGTTTGCAGGCAGGTGCCTTACCCACTGCGCCACCAGCCAGTGACCAGGTTTTTTAAGCTAATAAACTATATGGTTTTTATTTAGTTTAGGTGGCACATTTTGACTCTGAAACACAAAAGACTTTATGTTTCCTTATGTCATGGGCACCCAACAATACCAATCTGGTTTTACTTGAGGCTTTTCTGGATTTATTATTTGTTGGCATTTTCCTTGAGGAACTACTAGAGCTTCAAGCATTCCCATTTTCTTCAAGTATTTACTAGCTGAAGATACAAGAACATTAATGATGGATAATAAATAACCCAGAGTTTTAGTCTTGGAAATGTTAAGGACAGGACAAAGAAGGAGGAATATTTAGAACAATAACATCAGAAATATATAGATGGTAGTTCAACATACCAGAAAGCAACTTTTTAAAAAACCCTCACATGAGGACATTTTTTCATTGCTCTTTAGAGAGAGAGCAAGCAACCTGACCAGGATTAAACTTGCAAGCCAGGCATATAACCCAACTGGGAATTGAACTCATGACCTTTTGGTCCATGGGATGACACTTCAACCAACTGAGCCACACCAGCCAGGGCCAAAAAGCCACTGTTAGACCAGCAAAAATTTACCTCTGTAATTTTATTACTTTGGGCATTAAGAAATGAGTCCTAATGCCTTACTCTGTGGTCCTATCCCGTCCAACATGATTTGAGGAGGATGTGAAAACAATAGTTCTTTGCCTATATGGGGGTGATTAGTGGCAGAGGTAAGCTAGATGCTGCCCAAGCTTTAGACCAAGCCCCAATGGCTGTAGTGAGGGTCCTGTGAAGTTCTGGGCAGACACAGAAGGGCCCAGCTGCAGCAATGGGCTAGGTGCTCTTAGCAGCGAAAGCCAACACTAATTGTAGGTTAGTCCATGCCAGATGCTATTCTGCAAACTTGACATGACTTAATTCTCAGGACAGCCTTCAGCGATAAGTACTAGTATCGTCGGCGCCCCTGTGATGCAGGGGTGGCTCTGATGTACAAAAGAACGGGGATCATTTGCTCTAGGCCATACAGCTGGCCAGTGGCAGATTTGGGATTTGAACTCAAGCAGTTCAATTATGGAGTGCATGCTTATAACCACTATACTACATGCTTTCGGAGTCTTTTCAGGTTTGTGGGGGGTGATATTGTTATTTAATGACAGTTAATCCAGCCTGAGAAGTACTCTCACTGGCCAAGTAGTGAGAGGTACAAAACAAAACAAAACCATACACAAAAATAAAGAATGACACTTCACCAAAATGAATTGGGTCCATAAGAATCTTGAATCAATGAGCATACTAAAAAGAGCAAATAAAATCTTTAACTCGATAGGATTGGGCAGATATACCTCGGACAGCAACAATAGTGGCAGTAGCATACATCTACTGGATCCAACGCTTTTTGAGTTTATTAGCTTATTTACTATGGGTCAAGCACAGTTCTAAGTAGTTTATGCATATTAGTGCATTTAATCCTCACAGCTGTCGTATGAGGTAGATGCAATTGTTACCATCTCCGTTTTACATGCAAGATATATGAGGCCTAAGGAGGTTCCATATTATGTTCAAGGTCCTCAGGCTAGTAAATGGTAGGATAAGAGTTTAAAACCATGGCAGACTAGCTCCAGAGTCCTTTGTGCTCAGCCCTCATTCAATATTGCCTAAATTCATGCCCTTGTATTCTTTTCTGAGGCTAAATCCTGGGCTGATAGGTATAATAATGAACATTTATTGAGTGCCGACTTGGTGTGACAAGACCCATTACAAATAAATAATGCATTTAATCTACAGAGTTATTGAATTCTTAAGAATCAGGACTGTTTTTTGAAGTCCCCATTTGACAAGTGAAAACAGAATTGGAAAGGATTCTGTGAGTTACTGCTTCAAACCTAGCACCAAGAACTGTGCCTGGTGCATAACAAGTACCAAGAGTGGGGATCCAAGGTCGTACAACCAGTACATTTAGGAGTTGGCTTTTCAACTTTTTTATTCCCCACCAAGCCCACTGCAGCAATAATTTCTCATTGTATTTAGCATTACAGTCCCTCTTGAGCTGCTCTCTGAACGTCAGCCAAAGTGATCTTTTTGAAATGTAAATCTAATCAAATACCTTTTAATGGCTTCCCTTGGTTTTTGAATCAAGTTCCAGGAGGCCTGAGGTTTACAGCTGTTGGGGAGGAGGGAGTGGTAGGTGAGACTTGGAGGGGTGGGCAGATTGCATCTCTTGTAGGGCCTTGGAGGCCCCGGTTGGGAGTTTGGATTCTGTTCTGTGCTGAGAAGCCACGGAGAGGGGCACGCGCTGAGCAGTGACGGTTTACATGGCTCTCGGGTTTCTGGGAGGACAATGGTCTGTAGGGCCCAAGGGAGCTGGGAGCCCAGTGTGGAAGCTCCTGCAGCACCCAGGGGGAGAGGGTGTTGGCTTAGACCAAGCAGTCAGTCTGGATATATTTAGAAGGTAGAATGAACCTGCTGGTTGAAGAGCTAGGCAGGGGTGTGAGGGAAAGTGAGAAGTCAAGGATTACTGCTAGGTTTTGGGGCTTATCCCAGGGGGTGGGGGCCCTGCTGGTTGAAGAAATGGGAAATGAGCAGGAGGGGGAAACCAGTGAAAATGGAGAGGTTTTCGCCTCCCATGCTTGAGATGCCTGGAAGTGAAAGAAGCTGTGGCCATTCAGAGTAGGAGGAAAACAGTTGCAGGCAGCAGGCGAGACCTCCTGCAGAAGGTGCCATCTATGCTCTCTGCTGGGCTTGGAAGAACAGGTAGGATCGGGAGT
Source organism: Noctilio leporinus (assembly GCA_004026585.1). NCBI lineage: Eukaryota > Metazoa > Chordata > Mammalia > Chiroptera > Noctilionidae > Noctilio > Noctilio leporinus. The sequence goes on from PVIW01000821.1 coordinate 96,657, forward strand.
AGGGACTTAGTGGAGGGAGGAACACGGGTAGTTCTTCTCATATTTCAGAGTTTTTGCCTTTTACAGGCACCATTTGACTTGCTGTTTTCCCGTAAAATGACTCACTTTTGAAAAATTTGTTAACTAAAATAGCAGCTTTATACTGGTGCTGTAAATTGTTTTAGTTTTCTGTTTCTAAATGCACATTTAAAATAAGCACCTATTAAAGACTTTGTTGCTGGGCCCTGGCTGGTGGCTCAGTGGATAGGCACCAGCCTGCAAGCCCAAAGGTCGCTGGTTCAATTCCCTAGTCAGGGCACATAACCAGGTTGCAATAACCAGGTCTCCAGCCAGGTCCCCAGCTGGAGGCAGGTGAAAGGCAACCATGCATTGATGCTTCTCTCCCTCTTCTTCCCTCCCTTCCTTTCTCTCTGAAAATAATGAATAAAATCTTAAAAAAAAAGACTTTGTTGCTTTAATAATAGCTAGCATTCTTGGAATACTCACTCTGTGCTAGGAACAATTCCGAGTGCCGCAAATCAATAATTTCATTTTGCTTTGGAACCAATTGCATATAAATCCTGTTCTAAGTGCTTTACCTGTACTAACTCATTTAATCCTCATGACCAAGTTATTCTGTAGGGGCCCTGTCTTTTCTGTTTCACAGATGGGGAGGCCATAGGCCAAGGGGGTTAGGCTGCCTTGGAGCTCTGGGTCCATATTCTGCACCACTTACTTGTGGGTGCTCACCCTTTGTTGCATGTGAGGATCACCTGGGAAGTGTTTATACATATATTCATGTTTAGGCCCCAGCCAGAGGAATTAAATAAGAATTTCTGCATGGGGCTTCAGCATCTGTGTCTTTGGAAAGCTTCCAGGCAATTCTCATATACTCTTCCAGTGCCAGGGGTGAGGACACCTGCGCAGTCAGGCCTCCGTACCTGTAATCACGCCTTTACTTAATACTCTGGGTAACATGAGCTTAGGGCATTTGAGGCTGAGAGAAGTGCTCAGGGAAAGGCAGGAAGATGTTCATTAGTGGCTGAAAGAAATGCTTGTGACCTGCTTTCAAGTCACAGAGGTCCATGAGTTCGCGCAGTGGGTGGGGAACAGTAGGTCACACGGGGAGTACCTTCTGTAGAAGTTCAGGGAGACCTCCCGGGTGAGGTTGGACCACATGGTTCCCAATTTACATACAATCTGATTTTTTTCCCTCCAAATTAAATTTGCTGGCAGATTATTAACTTCCAGTTGCTCAAGTGTGTTGGGACCTGAAAGGGGGAAGGAAGCCTAGCAACCAATTGCATGGCTTAGCAACCAGTTTCCACACTTGGTTACATCCAGCAGATGTGGGAGTCTGCAAAGCTGCTGCTGGAGCTGGGAAGACAAGTCACAAAGTAGCCACACAGCTGGTTGCAGGTACAATGTCAGGGGAAAGTACCTGCCAGTCACCTGTCATTCACTTGTTTCTAGATCTCAGCTTCCCCAAATGGAAAATAGGGATAGTTTGAGCCACCAGCCAGGGTCCTTATTTTATACATTAAAAAATTTTTAATTTACTTTTAGAGAGAGGGGAAGGAGGGAGAAAGAGAGGGAGAGAAACATCCATGTGTGGTTGCCTCTCATGCACCCTCAGCTGTGGACCTGGCTGGCGTGCAACCCAGGCCTGTGCCCTGACTGGGAATCAAACCAGTGACCCTTTGGTTCACAGGCCAGCGCTCAATCCACTGGGTCACACCAGCCAGGGTTAATATCCTTATTTTAAAGTCATTGATTTGCAGCCCTAATTCCATCTGCTGTCTTTAGTCTGCTTACTACATCATGTGTCGGGCATATTCTAAGTGGTTTATATCTATCAACCTCATATAATCACAATAACCCTTCTGGAGTAGAGAGTATTACTGTTTTCATTTTACAGACAGGGAGACTGAAGCTTGCAGAGGTTAAGGGGGCTGTCCAAGGTCCCACAGCTAATAAGTGGTGGAGTTAGCATTTGAGCCCAAGCAATCTAACTCCACACTTTATATTCTTTCTCACCCAACTTCGCTACAGATGTCCCAACCAGATCAGAATGGACTGTCATTTGACCATATATACCGAGCGTCTATCACAGTGAATCTAATAAATAGACATTTTTTTAAAGAACAGTTACATACCCTTCATTAGAGATAGAATGGTAAAAAGAATCATTTATGAGTTAGAAATGAAATTCCTGAGGCAGGAAGAGGGATACAGAGAAAGATTTTTATTAGGTATTTTAAAAATACAAGGTAGTTATTAGGGTCATGTACAATTATATGGTTCCCCTACCATTTATCTTTAGCACTAAAAGGCCAAAAACCCTTGTTATTTTATCTATTAGGTATTAATTTGGTTGCTAGTAACAAAATCAACATACAACAGTGCCTCAAATAACACAGACATTTACTTTTTAAAAATCACCTCAAAAAGATCTGGAAGTAGGCTTTTTAGGGCTGGTATGGTAACTACATCATCCTTAGCATGAGGGCTTCATCCTCAAGGTCACAAAATGGCTGCTGGCATTCCGGCTGTCACATCTATATTACAAAGAGTGGAAAGGGCAAATGTCACCTGCTATCATTTTAAGGAGCTTTCCTGGAAGCTCCACCTAAGGGCTTCCAAGATCTTATTTGGCATTTAGCAAAGAAGGCTTACATATACTCATACTCAAGAAAAAGGGAAAAATGGGTTGTTGGTGGGTAATTAGTAGTTTCTCTACCATAACTGTTAAGACTGAGAAACCAGCCTTTTACTATAATACATAGCCCTGTATCCTCAGCCTGTGTTCCTCCTGAGAACCCTGAGAAGGGAGTTTTTATCCTTTTATTGGAGAATATAGTAAGGTTTAGGGTGGCGGTCAATTGCTAATGTTTGAAGGGGTTGGTAAACCCTGTGAGATACTGCAGACTGAATGTCTTTGCAAGTGGTAGAGAGCACTTGCTCTCTAAAGCAGGTGTTCAGTGCTCAGCTGCACTGGATTTTGGAAAACTGGACCTATTTTGCCAGATCCGATTTGTTTTTTAAAGATTTTATTCATTATGTTTAGAGAGAAGGGCAGGGAAGGAGGAAGAAAGGAAGGGAAACATCCATATATGGTTGCCTTTCACCTGCCTCCAGCTACAGACCTGGCTGAAGACCTGGCTTGCAACCTGGTTATGTGCCCTGGCTGGGAATCAAACCGGCGACCTTTGGGTTCGAAGGCCAGGGCCTTATCCACTGTGCCACCAGCCAGGGCTCCCCTTCTTTAAAAAAAAAAGAGATTTTTATTTACTTATTTTCAGAGAGAAGGGCAGGGGGGGGGAGGAAGAAAGCAAGAGAAGCATCCATGTATGGTTGCCTTTCACCTGTCTCCACCTCGGGACCTGGCTGGAGACCTGGCTTTATGCCCAGGCTGGGAATCGAACCAGCAACCCTCGGGTTTGCAGGCAGGTGCCTATCCACTGAGCCACCAGCCAGGGTGCCAGATCTGATTTTATCTAATGGAATCTGGAAATCCCGGTTTTCCTGTGCAATATTCTGCTTTTTAAATCAACCTAAAAGAAAAAATACGAGGTCTGTCCTGAAAGTATCGAGCATATAATGTTTTAATTATATTGACATTGGCTCGATACTTTTGGGAGAGACCTCGTGTTGTGGTACAACGTAAACATAGAATCCAGCCCTATCACACTAGTTCAACCACTGGTGGAATGGAAAGAGCACTGAATTTGGACCACAGGATTCTTGCCTCATGTATGCTGTAATGACCATGTGTAAGTATCTTCCTGGCTCTGTGATGTCAGTGGAGTTGGGGTTCTGTGGTGTCTCAAGGAAAGGAAGTTCCTGAGACCGGCGCAGGAGAAGGTGGGTGGCTGCGTGGTATGGTTTATTTCTAGTTTACAGGTAAGGGGGTTCCCCTCCTGACTTCCCAATGTCCCATCTCTGTCCATCTCTCCATGGAAGGAGTCCAATCCTTGTCTTCAGTAAGGCCAGGATGAAGGCCACTGCCCAGACCTTATGCTGTGTATTAAAATACAGTCCAGTCCAGCATTCCAGCTAGCTTAGTGTGTGTTTCCAGCTTTAGTCCATTGCTGTGCTTTGGTATTCAGGTTTCTTCCTGGAGGCCATGGGCCGAATGGCTGCTAAGGCCTTGCCACCATGGAGGAAACAGGTGCATGAACCATGTAAGTGTATGATGCAAGCAGGAGAGAGAGGGAGAGGGAGAGGGAGAGAGATTGAGAGATTCCTTATTCCCCTGGAGCATGAACAGGAGCTTGGGTTTGGGAAGGACCAGGTGCTTTATCAGAATGACCAATCAACTTCCCAGGTTTCCACAGGGTTTGGATGGGTCCATCCTCCAGCTAGAGTGAAAGGCCTCTGTGGTGTAGAGCTGCCCCTGGGCTCCTCACACCCCCAACAATCCAGCACCAGAAGAGGGAAGGGGGGAGGGTTAATCCCCTGGGAGGAGCAATGCTGTGACCCCCTGGCGTGTGAAGCTGTAGCTTCCTGGCTAGCAAGCAGGCTGTTTCCTGTTTCATTCAACTCCATGTCTAGTTCCCTTTGCTCCCCTTTTGTAACTAAAAATTTGCAGTAACATCTGGACTTCAAATCTCCCATCTTTAACCTGAAGGTGTTTGACTAGAAAGTTTTTATGGAGTCTTTGATCTCTGATGCTCTCTCTATTTTTTAAAAATAAGTAATGGCCAAATGAAAGATTACTTTCTTTAAAACTGTTTAGATTTTTATCTTAAATGTTACATTTTTAAGAAGCATAACGTATGTCATATTGATTTGTTATCTCTGGAATTGTCACCTGGGAAAAATATCTAGTCCCTTATTTACCATTTGTCATCAAGACTTCCTTGCGTAGAACCTACTTGTTTCATCCAATTAGAATTTTTTTAGATAAGATTTTATTTATTTTTAGCGAGAGGGAGAAGGGAAGGAGAAAGAGAGGGAGAGAAATCAACGTGTGGTTGTCTCTCACACACCCCCAACTGGAGGCCTGGCCCACAACCCGGGCCTGTGCCCTGACTGGGAATCAAACCCGCGACCCTTTGCTTTGCAGGCTGGTGCTCAATCCACTGAGCCACACCAGCCAGGGCCAATTTACTTAGAATTTTGAAGGCTACTGCAAGTTCTATGGAACTTACGTTTTTTAAATGTGTGACACCTGCTAAAATGGTTATTATTGTTGTCTAGCTCAATTATTTTTGATACCTTTTCAGCAAATGGCAAAGGAGGATGGTTGGTGGGGCTCCTCTGGAGATAGTGTAGGACGCAAGGAACTAATGGCAGAAGAAATAGAAAATTAGTCATAAAAAACTGCTACTTTTTGAGCAGCTACAGGTGCTTCATATAAATCATATAATTTGATCTACCTTCAAACCAATTAGAGGTATGTTGATCATTTTAAAGTATGGAGCAAGGGCTGGTAAAATTTTTTGATAAGGGACGAGATAATAAATCATTTAGACTTTGTGGGCCACGTAAGGTCCCTGTTGCATCTTTTTCTTTTCTTTTTAAAACAACCCTATAGAAAATTACAAAATGTACAAGCACTGGTCGTGGGCAGGGTTTAGCCAACGGCTGCCGTTGCCTGGTGTGAAAGGTTAAGGGCATTTTCCCTGGGTACAGCAGGGTTAAAATCCTGGCTCCATCTGCCCCTAACTGTGTGCGATGGAACAAGTCACCTAGCCTCTCCCTGCCTCAGTTTCTTCATCTGTAAAAATGGGATAATTAGAGAACTTACCTCCCACCATTGTTGTAAGGACTTGCTGAGTTATTATTTATAAATATTTAGACCAGTGCCTCACACACAGTGTTTGCTGAATAAAGAAGAAAGCCTAAAATCTTTTTTTTTAAGATTTTATTTCATTATTTTTAGGAAGAGGGGAAGGGAGAGAGGCAGAGCGGGAGAGAGACATCAGTGTATGGTTGCCTTTTACCTGCCTCCAGCCACAGATCTGACTGGAGACCTGGCTTGCAATCTGGTTATGTGTCCTGGCTGGGGAATTAAACCTGCAACCTTTGGGTTCGCAGGCCGGCACCTTATCCACTGTGCTACCAGCCAGGGGTACTAAAATCTTATCTAGGAATGGGAGAGGCATGTTTGAAGAGTGAGGCCTATCAAGTATGCTTCTGATTATACCCTAAGTGTGGATACTCCTTCTATGTCTGGGACTGGTGGGCCAGGCTCTGCATGGTGCTCTGCTCTCCGTCTTACATGCCTCGGGCCCTGGCTGGTGGCTCAGTGGATAAGGTGCCGGCCTGCGAACCCAAAGGTTGCTGGTTCAATTCCAGCCAGGGCACATAACCAGGTTGCAAGCCAGGTCTCCAGCCAGGTCCATAGCTGGAGGCAGGTGAAAGGCAACCATACATTGATGTTTCTCTCCCTTTCTTCCTTCCTCCCTTCCCCTTTCTCTAAAAATAATTAATAAAATCTTATGAACAAACAAACACATAAATGCCTCAGACGATGTACCGAACACACAGCATTGCTGGCCAAGCCAGTCCAGGCCCACATGCATGGAACCACAAACCTGATGCCACCAGGCCTCTGCAGGGGCGGCTCTGGGAGCTGTTAGCTGGGGAGCAGGCCTGCCAGCTTCCCTGACAATAGTAACCAGCACTGCATCAGCGTGCCAGGGGGCTAACCCCTTCTCAATCCCTAAAAGAGCCACTCTCAACGTTACGTAACAGAGTTCCCTACTCCCTTATTACTTCTTTGAAATGCCTAAGGCCAGTTTCATTTCTCTGTTTATTTTCTGTATATCCTTTGTTTACTTTATTTTTACTGTCTCTTGGTTTCCAGGATACCATGCTCTCTTGGCGTTACTCCTACCGCACTGACCGCTCCTTCCCAGGCTCCTTGGCAATTTTATCTTCACTCCCTGAGCTTCTAAATGTTGGCAGGCCCCAGGGCCCCGTCCTGGGGCTTCCTCTTTCCTCCATTTGTACTGCCTTCTTCGGTGACTTCATCTAGCCTCCTGGCTTTAAGTCACATTTCACACCTTAATGACTCCCAATTTACATCTCCGGCCTGCCCTCCCTCAGCACATATGTCTAACTGCCTACTTAACATCTCCACTTGGACATCTAATGGGTGTTTCAAACTTAATGTCTCCGGATTGAGCCCTGGATATAAAACCCCGCATCTGTTTCTCCTGCACTCTTCCATACTCGGTTAATAGTGACGTTCACAGGCTTCCTTGTAGTTGGTCAGACTGAAGTACTTAATGGCTCGTTTTCCCTCCCTCACAGCCCTCGTCCAACTCCTTAGGAAATCTTGTTGGTCTTACTTGGAAAATTTATGTGGAATCAATTAGTTCTCCCTATTTCCCCTGCCACCACCCTAGTCTGCAGCACCATCATCTCTTATTAGGAGTACTCTTCTCACTGCCCTCTGTTGCCTCCCTTAACCCCTTGCAGTCAATTGACTGCGGAGCAGCCGAAGTGAGCTTGTTAAAACTTAATTCCGGTCACACTGCAATGTTACTCCTCTGCTCAAAGCCTTCAGTTACTTCCCCTCTCCGAGCAACCCCCTAATCCTCACAGTCGGCCCCCATGGCCTGTGTGACCCCACTTGCCACCGCGCTCTCCAGGGCTCACTTCACTCCTGTCAAACTGTCCTCTCCTCTTCTTCACAGCCTGAGGTGTCTGCGTCACTTTCCGCTCCATGAAGGTCTGGTTCGCGTATCTTTTTCTCAGTGAGACTGTCCCTAACCATTCTTTTAAAAATTGTACACTTGCTCTCCCACCCGCAACAGGAGTTACAACTATAGCAGTGTGACGTACCATACATTTTCTTTATTTGTTTCTTTGCCATGGGTCTCTCCCTGCTAGGTTATAAGCTCTGTGAAAACAAGGATTTTGACTGTTCTGTTCACCAAGATACCCCCAGCTGTAGGAACAGGAAGTCCCTAGCGCATAGAGGCTACCCAGTAAATATTGTCTAAGTGAAAAGCCCTCCTCTCTCCCCTTGCTTCCTTATGTTGCTTTCTTTCTCTCCAAGAATATGAAGTAGGTATAACCATCCTGAGAGGATCCAGAAGCATGGCCACAGAGGAATCACACCCCCAGAGGAGAGAAAGAGTGGTGAAAAATAAGCAAGTGGGCTTACACCCGCCTGTGTTTCATTTGTCTGGCTGCCGGTGTTTCTTCCGGCTCTTTCGGCCTGGACGCTGGGCCTTGGGGACTGGGATGTTTTCACTGCTCCTAACATAACTGGGCCACAAGCCTGGGCCCCTTCTCCTGGCCATTGTTTGTATCGGACCCCAAACACCTTGCTCTGTGACGTGCTCAGGTTCCTCACAGGAGTGAAGAGGTAGGCACACCTGGCTGCTGGTGGAGACTCAAGCGGTGTGGAGCCACTAGGCACGCATGCATGCATGCGTGTGGGCATGCATGTGTGTGTGTGTATCATGTGTATATGAGACTATATAGCCTGCATCGTATATGTACCCATTGTGTGTGGGTGTCAGCATGGTCTGCAGGGTCCTTCACCATCCCTGGAGGTCCTTACTGCAACCCTTGCAGCCCTGCCCCCATCATCAGAGCTGATACATGCCAGGCATTCTGCTAAGTGCTTTATGCGTATTTGCTTGCTTACTGCACACAGCAACTATTCGATATAAGTACTAGGATCATTCCTGTCTTCCAGATGAGGAAACTGAGGTTCAGAGAGAGAAATTCATGAGCTCAAGTATCTCTTTGGCGGTCAGCTGATGTTGGTGTAGGATCGCATAGTTCAAACTCTTCTGACCAGAACCCACATTAAAAGTATATCTATTCTGCCCCAAGCTGGTGTGGCTCAGTGGATTGAGTGCTGGCCTGCAAACCAAAGGGTGGCCAGTGTGATTCCCAGTCAGGACACCTGCCTGGGTTTCAGGCCAGGTCCCCACTTGGAGTTGTGTGAGAGGCAACCATACATTGATGTTTCTCTCCCTCTCTTTCTCCCCCCTTCCCCCTTTCTAAAAATAAATAAACAAAATCTTTAAAAAATATCTACTCTAATTCACAACTAAGAGACACAATTGAAACAAACTTTTCATGGAGTAATGTCCTTACTATTTGCTTTGTAGTTAGATATTTTTGCTTCAGTTAAAAAAAAGATGGCCATGACACAACTCATTGATTTTACCACCCAAATGGGCCCACTTCACCATTTGTGAAAGGCTTGCAAACCTTTAAGGTGAGTGCCCATTGTCAAGGCCATTTGCATTCCTCAAAGACCTCTAAAATGTCTTCAGCCCCAAAGAGGGTCATGAGCAAGGAAGAGAGGGGTGGGGCAGGGATGGGTGATTGTGCCACCAGTAGCGCCTTCAGAGTGCCTGGTAGAAGTCTGACGCTGCATGGCTCACTCTGCCCCTCTCAGACGCTGCTGCACCCTTCTTGGAAGTCAGGCTCAGCCATCTTGCTCCTTCCCCTGAGCATCAGTTCATTCAACAAATATTGTTTAAGTTCCTCAACACTGGGTGCTCTGCCAGAGGCTACGGAAAGGCAAGATATCAGGTAGACAAGCTCATAATCAGCAGAATGCCAAGAGCAGGCGTAGGAAGGAAGATTGCTTTTAACTGGGGTTGAAGTTTCATTAAAGGGCTGCTGTGGAGGCTGACCTGAAACGGGGTTAGGCCTTTGGTAAGCAGAAGTAGGGGGAAATTCTCAAAGGCTATTAGAACAGCAACAACAAAGAAGAAACTTGGGAGCTGGAAAATGTGAATATGTTGAGAAACTGAAGAGGATTTAGGGCCAGGTGGGGAAAGCTGTTAATATCGTTTTTTAAAAGATTTTATTTATTTTTAGAGAGAACAGAAGGGAGGGAGAAAGAGAGGGAGAGAAACATCCATGTGTGTTTGCCTCCTGGGCACCCGCTCCCTACCAAGAACCTGGCCCGCAACCCAGTCGTGTGCCCTGACTGGGAATCGAATCGGTGACCTTTTGGTTTGGAGGCCAGCATTCAATCTACTGAGCCACACCAGCCAGGGCAAGAACTATTAATATCTTGCTAAAGAGTTTGAACTTGACCCTGGCTGGTAGCACAGTGGATAAAGTGCCAGCCTGCAAACCCAAAGGTCGCTGGTTCGACTCCCAGCCAGGGCACATAACCAGGTCTCCAGCCAGGTCCGTAGCTGGAGGCTGGTGAAAGGCAACCGTACATTGATGTTTCTCTCCCTCTCTGCCTTTCTCTCTTCCCCTCTCTCTGGAAATAATACATAAAATTTAAAGAAAAGGAGTTTGAACTTGACCCTGTAGGCAATGGGGAGTCATTGAAAAATGTTTCATCAGAGGAGGGTCACCCTTTAGGGATCTAACTATGGCAGCAGCATGACAGTGGATTGGAGGGAGGGCAGATAAAATGGAGGTAGTTGGGCAATCAGGAGGCTGATGTGGTAGTTCAGGAAAGATAAATGAGGGCCTGACCTGGTGCAGCGGTCATGGGTATAGAAAGAAAGGGACACACAGAAGAAATGCCATAAGGAGAGAGGCAACAGGACTTGACAATTAATAAGGTGTGTGTGGAGATGAAGACTTCTCTCCTCCTTCCCAGTTTGCCCCTCAGACCCAGACTTGTAGAGCAGCCTGACAAACTCCGGGAATTCACCGTAACCAGGAGGAGGAAGCAGGGGTGTGGGTGATTCTTGCTGTGGAAAAGGTGAGGAAGAGGAGACTGTTCATCACTGGCAGCCAGAAGGCCGGGCTAGCCTCCTCCTGCTGCCACAGCATTTCCAAAGATCAGTCATTCAGAGTGGGAAAGGGACCTGAAGATCTTGCTGTGAGGGACAGAGGGTGTCCTGCTCGAGGAGGGGTGGGGTAAGGGTGCAGAAGTCTGGTAAGGAAGGAGTCTTGAGGAAAGGCCTTAGCTTTGACCCCTTCAGCTCAGCTCTTTCCCCTTCCCCACCCTTTCCTCCTTCCTTCTTGTCCACCACCCCCTCTCTCCTCCTTCTTTCCCCTTCTTTTTATCCTTCTGTCTCCTTATCTTCTTTCCTCTTTTCTCCCATCTCTTCCTTCCTCCTTCACCCTTCTCTTGATTTTTCTCCACTTTTTTCCTTTCTCTCCCTGACCGCCCTCAGCACCTTCACCAAAGCAAGCCAACGTGTAAATAACAACAACAAAAAATAAGTTCTCCTTGGAGTTCAGGAGACAGCATCCACAACATTTGGAACCCAGGAGACGGCTCAAGCACTCCAGCCATCCCACTTGGAAGGGCAGGTCCCGTGGGAGGAGTCCCACCTTCCACTAAATAGATTCCTCATTGGCTTTGCTTGTCACGCTTTTCCTCGCTCAGCGCTCCTGTGGCTGGCGGAGTCTCCAGCCTTTTCATCACCTCTCTAGAGAATGGCTCAGGAGGCTTGTTGAACACAAGGGTTAGCAGTGTACCCAGTGCTGTGAAGGTAGTGAAAGCTGGGGCTGGAGGCCACAGATCTGTCTTCTTCACCTCTTTGCTATTTCCACTGGCCTCGCACTTCTGTCAGTGTGGTCTGTGGTCCAGTAGCATCCATACTACCTGGGAGACTGTTAGAAACGCAGGACCTCAAGCCCCACCCCAGACTTGCTGATTCCGAATCTTTATTTTACCAAGGACATCTGTGAACATTAAAGTTTGAAAAGCACCACTCTGCATAGGCTCCATTCGTCTATGAATACAATCATTCTTAGAGCAACCCATTTGGGGTTCACTGGAAAGAGTGCAGGGGTAGAGAAGCTGATGGGCAGAGAGCCCTGGAGGGCAGGGGCCAGCCAGGGGGTCTGGCTCTAAAGGAAGCAGCTGCCACTCAGCTCCAGCTGATTGGTGCAGGGTGGGAACACCAGCCTTTACGTCTCTCGCCTTCTCCTCCCATCGAACTACTGATGGACACTTAGGTTGCTTCCATATCTTGCCTATTGTAAGTAACACTGCAATAAACACAGGGGTGCTTGTGTCATTTTGAATTACTGCTTTTGTTTTCTTGAGATAAATACGCAGAAGTGGAATTGCTGGTTTGTGTTGCAACAACTTGTATGGACCTAGAGGGTATTATGTTAAGTGAAATAAGTCAGACGGAGAAAGACAAATACCATATGATTTCACCATATGTGGAATCTAAAAAAAAAAAACAAAACTAAAAACTAAACATATGAAGAAATAAATTTAAAAAAGAATCATAAATACAGAAAACAAACTGATGGTGAGGAGGATGGATGGAAAAGGTGAAAGAGAGAGAATAAGAGGTAAAAACTTCCAGTTGTAAAATAAATAAGCCACAGAGGCGCAGTGGACAGCACAGGGCATATAGCAAATTCTACTGTAATAACTTTGCATGGTGACAAATGTTTGCTGGACTTAGTATGGTGATCACACTGGAAGGTATGTTATATACATGTAGTTTAACATCCAACAAACTTAAAACACTGTGCGGGCTGTTGGCCAGGCTTTCCCTTTTCCAGCCTCTGAGGTAGCCTGGGTTGCTCGGTTTGTTTTCGGCAGCAGGAAGTCATTGATCAAACAGAATGTTACCTGGAAGTTTAGTACATTAAGCGGATGAAAGGAGAAAGGCGATGGTTGAAGTGGGGCACAGAGCTCCTCCCCCTCAGCCTCTCCATCCCCCCAGGTCTCAGAGTGGCCTCCGAAGACCCTCCTTGCACTCTATAAACACATAGGTCCAAAAGCATTGAAATACTTGAACAATACCCTTTGACAGGTGCAGAGAATGAGTGGCTTATCTAAGGTCACACAGCGAGTTAGCAGTCACCTGACTTCCAGGTCAGCACTCTCCTCATCTAGCACATTGACTGTTTGGCGTGGTTCTCTAGTGCAGCCTTTCATTGATGGAGGATTTGTTCTACAATCGCACTGGCAGGTGGTCTTCCAGACTCCACTTGGATGCCTTCAGTGATGGGAAGCCCACCACTTCATGAGCTCACATTAACACGTGAGTTTGGGTTGCCAGACAACCTTTGGACAGATACACATTGTCTATGAGCTCCACAGGTTCTGAACCCACCCCAGGGCTTTTAGTGGCATCAATGCCCACTTGCGGGTTAAATTGCTCCTGTAATTGAAACTCCTCATGCAGCTGTTGCAGCTCCTGCCTTTGCACTGAAAATAAGTGGTGGGTGGAAAAGTAAATTCCGCAGAGAGACAGGAAGTTGTCGGAGGCTGAGGACTTGGTGCGGGAAAAAGCAAAGAGGGAGGAAAAGCGGAAAGGCAAGCATCGTGGGAAAGGGAGTGGAGGAGTTCAGCTTGAAGTCGTTTCATTTATACCCATTTGAGAGTGGCTGGTCCCTCTGATCAAGCTGAAGTGAAGTGGTCTGGCCGGGAGGCTGTCTGGCCAGGTTCCCCAGGCGGTGCTTTCTGTAACAGCCCATTGAGTAGCATCTGAGTCCAGGCCCTGCCTGCTGAGACCTGGAGACTAGTGTGGTCTCTTCCTCCCTGCCCGTCCCTGAGCTGCCCGCAGCTGCCGTTGGAGCTTCCTTCAGGTACTCCTGCGGTCCGCTGGGCTTCTTCTCTGGCCCCAGTCTGCAGTCAGGGAGCTGCCGGGGAAATTCAGGGGTGGGGGATTGCATTCCTAGGCGAATGACTGGCCTAGCTGATGTTTCCGCAGAAGAAAGGAAGCCCACATGCCCAGAAAACTTTCTTCCTCGTATGCGAACCCCTGGCTGACCTTAACACAGATGAAGGTGTTTTCTGTTCTTATTGCGGCCAGAGGTATTATCTCAATGACTTCAGCATACTGACAGGAGTTTACTTAGATCTCGGTTCCTCAGACTGTAACGTGCATGTGAATCACAGGATTTGATGAAGGTGCTGACGCTGAGCCAGTAGGTCTGGGGTGGGCATGGGGTTCTTCCTTTCTAATAAGCTCCTGGGCGGTGCTGCCGCTGCTGATCTGAGGCCCCGACTTGGACGATACATCTAGCTGGATTTTTGCTCTCAAAGGCTAAGCTAGGTTATATGTGGACGTTACTGGGTACCTATACACTTTTCCTAGTATGTAGCATCTTGCTTTATGTTATTTTGCTTTAACTCATTTAGGATGATATCCCGTCTGTTTTTCATTTCTTCTTCTCCTGCCTTCACAACTTTAGGCTCCTTGGAAGCACATGCCACCTGCCTCTGCCACCCACAATCCCTTCTTTTTGCTTTCATCTGCTGACTTTCTGGCCCTTTCTGCTTCTGTGACATCATCTCCTACCGCTGTCTCACACCTTACTACATTCTGCCATGCTGGACCTCTTCTGCTTCTTGCACACGATAGGCTCAATGCCACTTCTGAACCTTTGCTTCTGCTGTTTCTTCCCAGTTTGGAATGATCTTCCTCCAGGTCCCTGTGTGGCTGGTCTTCTCATTACTCTGATATCAGCTCAGATGTCACTTCCCAAAGAGGCCTTCCTTGGCCAGTTTCCTCCTTCCTCAGTTACCTTCTATTTTATATCACCATGTTTGTTAATCTTCTTAATATCTTTTTAGTACCTAAAATTACTTTATTTATTGGGTTTTTTTTGTTGTTGTTGTTCAATGTCTAAATCTCTCCATTACAATATAAGCCCCTTGAGGATGGAGACCTAATCTATCTGTTCACTACTGTATCTCTAGTACCTAGAACAGAATCTGGCACATAGTAGGTGCTTTATACGTGATTCTTGGTTGACACATTTTCTTCCTGGACATTCTTTCTCAGTTGTTGAAGACTTCATCTCCCAGATTATTACTTGTCTTTATCTTTCTTACTGCCTCTCAAACCTCATCTTCTCCATGGATGGCCTGTTTGCCTGCCTGTTCAGCCCTGGGGTCCCTTTCCATCCGTTTTCTCCATTGTAACCCTAGTGGCTTTTTACAAATGTAAATGCAAGTCTCCCTTTTCTCTAGGTTTCAGCCTCATTTTGCTTGCAATTCCTGGGACAGTGGAAGCCTTCTGACTTTTGCACTTGCTGCTTTCTGCTTTCTGCGCCTGGAATACCCTCCCTTACCTCTTTACATGGCTGGTGTGCTTTAAGCCTGCAGGCCTCAAATGAAATGTCATCTCCTTGGAGAAGCCTTGTTTATCTCAATTCTGTCTTCCCTCCCACATAGTTACTCTTTGTCCTTTCACTTTCTTTCTTTCATAACACTTATCACCATCTGTATTAGCATATTTATTTACTTCATTTTCTTGTTTATTGAATAGAAATCAGGAAATGAATGCTTTCTGTCTTGTTCATCGCTATATAATCAGCGCCTAATGCATTGTGTCTTGTACACAGGCATGCGTTTATTGAGTTTATAAGCGAATAAATAAGAATAGGCAGTTATGTGCCGAATATTATTTTGCCAGAACAACACAAGTTACATTGTAGATATTAGCTTTAGGTGGCTCTCAATACCAGCATTATAGTAGTTGGATACTTTTAACTTTTATCCCTTTTTACTACTGCATTCCCCTCACTGTTGAGATTCAAGGGTCTGAGTTCTCATTCCAGCTCAGCCACCAAGTTCTTTACTTTGTGGCTTTGGGAGTCCCTTCCATTCTTGGGGGCTGTATTTTCTCATCTGTAAAATGACAGTGTTGGAGGAGAAAATCTTTCAGGTATTTGACAACTCTTACATCTATGGACAAGTGATTGCTGGACACTGTTAGATAAGCAACAGGTAGCATGTTCATGGTTTGATTTGGAGCTGCAGACTCAGAGAAGCTGGGTACTTGCCCCAGGTTACCCCCTAGGAGTGAATTCAGTCCTTTACTCAGATCTGCAGCCACAGCAGGTAAGGGACCAACTGGGAAGGGTGGGGCCTGTGCTCCCAGAAGCCTGAGTCTGGGCCCTTTGAAGGGTGGGGCCTGTGCTCCCAGAAGCCTGAGTCTGGGCCCTTTGAATGTGATTCAGGCTTTGAATCACTACGAACTCAAAGCGAACGTGCTAAGCTGGGGACACACCTAAGACTGTCCCTCTTTTCATGCTGCTCATGGCTAAAAAGAAGGCAACATTTGGCACCTGCCCACCAAGAACTGGTGCCAGGCCAAGCACCAAGTTGGCTTCTGAGAGATCACAGGGCCTCAAGGAAGAGGTATGGGGCGCTGAGATTGTGGAAACCCCTTTTCCAGATTTCTACCATTCCATCCTGAATGCTCACTGGTTGCCAGGCCTTGGCTAAGTGCTTTCTTTCCACGGGGTGAATGAATCAAATCTTCATAACAATCCAATGAAGGAGACAGTCTTTCTTCTTAGTCCTGTTTCACAGCAAAGGAAATTGTCTAGCTGTGTAGCATTAAATAACCTGTCCAAATGAGTAGCAAAGCTAATAATTGAATCCAAGCACTCTGGCCCCAGAGCTTATTCTCTTACCTTCTACCACTGTATTACCTCTATCTGCTTGCAGGGTCTTAGAGAAATACGCACTCAAGACACACTGGATGCAATAGCGTGTTTGCCTCTGGAATCAATGTCTGTTCTTCTGCAAGAGTCCCTCGGCACATACAATAGCACTGAGCTGCTTCCTCTCAGAGCCATTCTTCACTCTTCTCCCGCAGAATGAATTTCATAGGCTTCCTTGCTGTCTCTTCTCTGTTCAATGGGAAACACCTGTGGGACATTGGCGAGCAAGAGGAAGAAGGAGCCCAGTTATTTCCTCCACCCTGCTTTCGAGAAATGTATTTTGGAAGTACATTTGGAAGTATATTTTCTCCATGACTCCATCTTCTGTGGAACAACTGCATTCGTGGTGCCTGGACTATCAGACCACCCACCCCAGGCTTTTAGCTTCAGTTTAGCACCCATTTCAGTGTTACGGTAACATTACTTTCCCTCTTATCCACCTAGCCCTCAGAGTGGTAGCAGTTTTCTGAGGTTGCTAAATTCTGGCTTGCCTTACCACCCCTTGTTTGGCTTCTCAGCTCTGCTAGTATGATGTGTTTCTTGGATTAAATATTGTCTCTTTAAAAGATCTAGGTTTGTGTTTTCTTGACTGGATCATGATTGATATAGACAGCTTGTGTAATACCAGGCATGTTCACTATCATATAAATTCATTTATATCCTCCAGCGCATATATCACCGCCTTTATCTTATTGGTTTATTTATGCATTGTCTATCTTTTCTCCACTTCAAGTAGATTGTAAGGTCCATGAGAAACTTTATTTTCTGTCCTGAGACTCTACCACAATGTTTGGCATATAGGTGGTCCATAACATTTTAAAAAGACTTTACTCACTTATTTTTAAAGAGAGGGGAAGGGAGGGAGAAAGAGAAGGGGAGAAACATTGATATGAGAAAGAAACATCTATCGGCCACCTCCCATACACCCCCAACCAGGGATCTGGCCCACAACCCAGAGATGTGCCTTGAGGAGGAATCGAACCAGTGACCTTTTGCTTTGCGAGATGATGCCCAACCCACTGAGCCACACCTCAGGGCTAGGGAGTCAATACTATTGTTCAATGAATGCATCCACTGGGAAAAAGTCCAAGTTTTTATTGGCTATCTCCTATGAGCAAGATATGCTGTTGTGGGAAATACCAAAGTGAGTAATTCATTGCCCCTGCGTAAAAAAACCAAAACAAACAACAACCAAAAAACCTTGTAATTCCATTTAAGTGATAAGAAATGGAAAAATGTACACACAACAAGTATATTAGTTTGCCAAGGCTGCCATAACAAAGTACCACAGACTGGCTCAGAAAATCAACAACATGAATTTATTTTCTTACAATTCCGAAGAGTGAAAGTCCAAGATCAAGGTGGTTTCTCCGAGGCCCCACCATTAGCTTCTCCCCTCATTTTCACATGGTCTTCCCTTTGCACCCATTATTATGAAATTTTTTTCTTTTTTCTTTTTTGTAAGGACATCAGATGTAGTGGATTAGGGCCCACCCTAATGACCTTATTTTAACTTAATTACTGCTTGAAAGACCCTGTCTCCACATTCTTTTTTATTTTTTAATTTTAGTTTTAATTACAGTTTGCCTGGAATACTATTTTATATTAGTTTCCTGTATACAGCATAGTGGTTAGACAATCCTATGTTTTACACAGTGTTCCCCTGATATTTCCAGTAGCCATTTGGCCCCATGCATAGTTCTTACAATATTATTGTCTGTATCCCCTGTACTATAAATGATGTAACAAGGCCTTTTTTGTGACTACCAACTTGTCTTTCTTAATCTCTTCACCTTTTTCACCTAGCCCTCCAATCCTTCTCCTTTCTGACAACTGTCAGTCAGTCTGTTCTCTGTATCTATGTCTGTTTCCATTTTCTTTTTTGCTCTTTAGATTCCAGATATAAGTGAATTCATGTGGCATTTGTCTTTCTCTCTCTGACTTCATTCACTTAAATCTAGATCTAGCCATGATGTTGTAAATGGTGCAATTTCATTCTTTTTTATGACCAAGTAATATCTTTTTTATTTTTCATTTTATTTTTAAAGATTTTTTAAAAGTTTTTTAAAAGGTTTTATTTATTTATTATTTTTAGAGAACGGGGAAAAGAGAGAGGCAGAGATGGAGAGAAACATCTATGTATGGTTGCCTTTCACCTGCCCCCAGCTATGAACCTGGCTGGAGACCTGGCTTGCAGCCTCATTATGTGCCCTGGCTGGGGATCAAACCAGCGACCTTTGGGTTTGCTGGCTGGTGCCTTATCCACTGTGCCACCAGCCAGAGCCTATTTTTAAATATCTCATTTATTATTTTTAGAGAGAGGGGAAGGGAGAGATGGAGAGAAGCATCCATGTATGATTGCCTTTCTCCTGCCTCCAGCTACAGATCTGGCTGAAGACCTGGCTTGCAACCTGGTTATGTGCCCTGGCTGGGAATCGAACCAGCAACGTTTGGGTTTGCAGGTTGGCGCCTTATCCACTGTGCCACCAGCCAGGGCCAGACCAAGTAATATTTTTTTTTCTTTTTTTTTTTTACATCAGTGTATGGTTGCGTTTCACCTGCCTCCAGCCACAGACCTGACTGGAGACCTGGTTTGCAACCTGGTTATGTGCCCTGGCTGGGGAATTGAACCTGCAACCTTTGGGTTCACAGGCCCAAGTAATATTTTACTGGACATAGAGTCACATTGTGAAGCATTGGTAGCTTGGATTTCAACATATGAATATTTAGGAGACACAATTCAGTGTGTAACAACTAGTATATAAAAGATCATTTTCATCTGAGAAGCCTAAAGGGCAGTGCTAGCAGAGTTGGATGAAAGATGGCAAAACCAGCATGGTGGAGTAAAGCTTCTTAGAGGTGGTGTGCCTAGTGCCAGACCTTTAAAGAAATATTAAAATCAAGATAGTCTGAATGGACTGGTTGACAGAGGCGGTTCATCATGAGGCTCAATGTGAGTGAAGCCCCAGAGGTGAAAAGAAGCGAGGAGAGCACTGCAGACTCTCTTGGTTACTTAGCTCCCAGACTGGAGAGAGAGTTGAAAAGTCATGCAGGGTGAGCCGTGAGCCTCCATTCCATTCAGAGATCCCTTGCCAAGGGACCATTCAGCTCTTGCTTATACTCCTCTGGGGACTGGGTGCTCATCAAGGCAGCTGTCTTGATTTTTGGCCAGCTACGTTTGGCCAAAACAATGTTTGCTAGGAAGTAGAGGACAATAAGGTTGTGTATGTGCAATGCCAGTGATGTCTTTATACCAGTCACCTTCAGGTACTTCTTTCTGATGTCATATTTTAATTCCCTCTTACTGAAGCTGCAGCCTGTTTCTTTTTTTTTTTTGGAAAGATTCTATTTATTTGTTTATTTATTTATTTTCAGAGAGAGAGGGAAAGGAGGGAGAGAAGGAGAAAAACATCCATGTGTGATTGCTCTTGCGCGCCCCTAACTGGGACCTGGCCCACACAACCCAGGCATATATGCTGATTGGGCATCAAACCAGTGACCCTT
Organism: Noctilio leporinus; assembly: GCA_004026585.1. NCBI lineage: Eukaryota > Metazoa > Chordata > Mammalia > Chiroptera > Noctilionidae > Noctilio > Noctilio leporinus. The sequence continues at coordinate 116,469 of PVIW01000821.1, forward strand.
TGCTTCATAATCCACTGCCGTACCAGCCAGGGCTCTCTTCCTCCCCCTCCTCTTCCTCCTCCTCCTCCTCTTCTTTTTCTTGTTCTTGTTCTTCTTTTTGTAATCCCATTCCTGGTTGACCTTGCCTGTGTGTTAGGAGACTTGGATTCTTGTCTTGTTTGGCTGTTTCCTTTAGCAGATGTCTTTTGATTTCTGGGCTTCCGCATTTGTATTTGTAACAGGGGGCTCATTAACAGTCCCTGTCATGTCCCACTAACAGGGTTATTGTAAGTACTGTACGGGTGCAAATGTGACCAGCAAGGTCCACTCTAAGGACATGTACATGCCAAGGTGCCAGCCTGGGTTCCATTGCCCAGAGTTAGGGGCAGCATGAAGAGGTGGGTGGTTTCTCCGTTTGCCTGTTTTGCTGACGTTCATTTGACTCATTCTCAGCAAAATAAGCAAATGGAAAATCCATCCATCGACAAGCTACCTTTTATATTCCTGAAGGTGGGAGGAAGAATCCTGGAATAATGTGTGTGTGTGTGAACAAAAAGACGTTGGAAGGCTTCAGAGGGTAACGTGAAGACTTGATCTTTTTCATGTGACCTTAGACCGGCCCCTTCCCACTTTTACTCCTCCATTTACTAATCTGTAAAATGGAGACACTAAAGCCTGCCTCCACAGGGCTGGCCCGAGAGGTGCAAGGGGTGCTGAAGATGGGAACCCCAAGAGCGTGTCCAGTAGGAGGGAAGCCCCTGGGGGGTGTGCAGAGGGAGAGCGGTGCGGCGGAGCTCCTCTGGGCAGCACCCTGTTCTTCTGGAGGTTGGCCCAACACCTCTGGCAACTTTGGAGAGGACTTTGCGCTGAGTCGGCACAATTAGGGAGCCCCACAATAAACAGCATCCAGCTCCAGCACGGTGGGAGGCAGGCAGAGGTGGCAGCTGCCTTCTCCCCGGCGGAGGTTGCTCAACCCCTTGGCTCCCCGCATCCCACCTCCCAGTTCTCGAGTCCTGGCCGGGGGACCAAGCCAGTCGGTTGGGACCCCCCTCCCACGCCTGTTCCTCAGCCAAGCACCCCAGGGCTGCAGGGCAGAGAGGCAGAGCCTGGCGGCGGGGATGGAACTAGCTGCCTGAAGGCGAGGTCCAGCGCGGAGGGGATTGGGCTGAGGGCTGTGGAGGAGGGGAGGCGGAGGGGGCGCTGGGGCTTTCGCTCGCTCCAGCCCTGCCAGCCCAGCCAGCCAGCCCCAGACAACCCGCGCCAGCCACCCGGGCCTCGCAGGAGCCGGACTTCGCAGGCACCATGCAGTGGATAAGGGGCGGATCGGGAATGGTGAGTGCACGGAACCCTGGCTTCTCCCGCTTGAGCTTCGGTCCCCTGGCCCCACCCCCAGCTCGTCCACTGCAGCCGGGCACTGAGCCCCCTAGCTTCTGCCTGCCGCCCCTCCGCCGTCCTTGAGACACCGGAGAGCTCGCTGTGGCCATTTTAGGAACCCTTGCTCGCCTTCCTGCCTGCAGAAGACAGCCCCCTCCCACCCTCCTGCCCATTCCAGCTGCCTCCCGCACCCCAGGGGTTAGGGTGGGATAGGGGCGGGGGTCACCTGGAACCCCAAAGAAGCTTGCAGGGTGTGGGCCAGCTGGCGCGGGGTTGGGAGGGGGAGCGGTCACAAAGCCTGGGACTGTGGAGGACGGAGTGTGGGAGAGCTGCATAGCCCTCCAGATAGAGCGTGTGCCCCTCGCTCTGGCCAGTTGCAGGCGTGAGGGCCAGAGAGCCACTCTCAAGGAAGCTGACTAGGGTACTCCGCAGCCCTTCCTTGCCCGGGCTGGGGTCACCCTGTCCATACCTGAGAGCTTCGTCAAGGAGAGACAAAGCTGCAGAAATTCCTATGTTAAAAATGGTCTGGACCCCGTTTGGTTCAGGGAGACCCCCAGCCCCACCCCAAGGAGCGTGTGCTTGTACGTGTGTTTAGTATGATCTTCCAACAGTTCATCTGATGCCATGTTGCTCCCTTCCCCACCTGGAGACCTTGGAATGACTTCCCTTTCAGAGAGGAAGTGGCTGCATCTTGATGCCTCCCTGACTCAGCCAGGGGGTAGCTCAAGTAGGCTCAGGGGCGAAGCATGGGCAAGAGGGTCTTGGAGGGCAGCTGGGTTAGGTGAGCATGCACCGGTGGCCATACCCACACAGTGCCACCCACGAGCTGCTGCTGAAGGAAAGGAGCCTGAAGCAGTTGGGTAAAAATTGATATTTAACTCCTTTCTCCCTCCCATTCTGCAAAGGAGGAGGGAATCTGGAGGGGGCTAGCACTGTGTTCAGAGTCGTCCTCTTCCTTTCCTGTGGGTTTCCTAGCCCTCTGTTTTTGTGATTCCTGAAGGCACCTGGTTCAGACTCTGATATGATGGTGGCTCCCAAGGCTCTCTTCTTCCCAGACACGCCTCTTTCCCTGGGGTCCCAGGGAGGATCATAGCAGGAAGAGACCTTCAAACCCTCATCATCCCTACCGAGTGGGAGAGACTTGCTCAGGGTCACACAGCTTCACAAAGGCAAAGCAGAGTCTCCTGGCTCTCTGTCACTGTCCCTCCCCACTGCTCCACAGAATCACCCCTTCAAATGGTGCTGAGAGAGGCAGAAGGGAAAAGAGTCATGATCTTGAGAAAGGCTTTCTTCGTGATGAGCTAATGCCATGAAATTTGCTTTAAAAACATGGCTGTTCTGGTATTTCTGTCAGCTGGGTCTGTGGGAGACCTCCCTCCTCTATTAAATATATTGTCAATAAGGGTCCAGAGCCATCCATTGACAACAGATTAAATTAATGGAGAAGCATCAAGTTTTGTCAGTTGTTTGTGAGAGAGGAGAGACTAACACACCTTGTGGAGACTGTATGATTAAAGCTTGATTGATGGGGAAGTCTTCTATTTTTAAGATCCTGAAGTGGAGAATGTATGATGAAAATCTTTCTTTAACTGTTTGCCAGAATTCAAGAGATAGGAACATTAAGCTCTCTTCTGGCCTGGAAGACGGGAAACCTCTAGTCTTGGTTTTGCTACTGTTTGATAGGTATGCTTGGGCCTCAGTTTTCTCATCGGTAAAATGGGGCTGTTAATGATCACCAAAATTCCTTTCAGATCTGGGATTCTGAGATTCCTACAGGTAAATGTTGGCTAAAATTTAATTAGTGAATCATTAGAAAAAAGTACAGAGTGTACATCTCCTTCATTTGCAAATCCTTTGAAGTTTGGATTGAGTTTTTTGTAACAGTGAGATTTCTTTTCAGACCCTTTGACTATTATAATTGATTGCAAGTGCCACATGTATATGAAGGTCCTTGAAAAAATCTGTGTCTGTCGATTAAGAGTGTTAAAAACTGTGAGTTCACTTTTGATGGTAGGTTTTTCAGTATATTTATTCGTAGCCTCTGCTTGTGATGCCTATTGGTGCTAGGTTAGGCAGTGTGCCTAGGATGGAAAGAAATCTGGTCTCAGAGTCCCAAGTTTGAGGTTGAGGGCCTGGCTTTTACACTTCTCAGCTCTGAAACACATGCCAGTTGTCAAAGATCTCTTTCATCCTTCGTTTTCTCATCCACGAAACATCGATGAAGTACCTTAAGGCACTCGAGGTTATTAATTCGTTAAACAAAACTAGAGAGTATCTCATCTCAATTGGCACTGATCTAGGTATTGGAGAGACAGCAATGAACAAAAACAAAATCTCTTCATGAATCTTACATTCTGGAGGTTTGGGGGTTTCACTGAACACTTTAATGTAAATGAATATACAATATGTTTGAAAGTGCTGAGAAGAAAAAGAAAACCTGGTAAGACAATAGAGACAGATAACAGGAGGGATGATATAGTAGATCAACCAGAGTCTCTCTGCTTAAGGGACATTTGAGCAGAGAGGTGATGGAAATGAAGGAACAAGCTCTTACGCGGCTGTTTAGGAGAGCATACCATTCTAGGCATAAGAAATAGCCAGAGAGAAAAAGAGAGGGGGGTGGAGGGAGTGAAGGTGAGAGGAAATAAATGGTTTGTTTAAAGAACAGCAAGGAAGCCAATGTCCTGGGGACATTTAATCTGAGTGAGAAGGGTAGTTTTTGGAGGGCTTTGATCAGATAAGGGACATCATTGATTTAAATTTTAGCAGGAGAAGAGACTGTAGTGGGGCAAAGGAAGAAAGCTACGGAGAAGGCTCTTAAATTGGCCAGGTTAGAGGTGATAGTGGCTTGGAACAGGGTGATACTAATCTGTCTGAAAGGGCTCGGTCTTCTCTTTTGTAGCAGCATTTATAGATAGTCTGTGCCTTTCTCTTTTCTGGCCATCCACCTGATTCTCAGATGTCTGAGTGTGGGGCTAGAATGAACACAGTAAGTGGATGAATTTAAGGGCATTTCTAATCTAAGTCAATGATCAAATCGCCTGCTTCAGGCTCCTTGGTCCTTGGTGGGGCTAATTGGAAGTTGGGTCTATGTGGATTACCAATGCACCACTTCCTTGCTTTCCAGGATTCTGGAGAGGATTAAGTATATTATTAGTAATAGATGTGGTCTACTTAACATATGTGATATCTGGAATGGATCTTTTTTTTTTTTTTTTTTTAAGATTTTATTTCATTTTTAGAAAGAGGGGAAGGGAGGGAGGCAGAGAGGGAGAGAGACATCAATGTATGGTTGCGTTTCACCTGCCTCCAGCCACAGACCTGACTGGAGACCTGGCTTGCAACCTGATTATGTGCCCTGGCTGGGGAATCGAACCTGCAACCTTTGGGTTCGCAGGCCGGCGCCTTATCCACTGTGCTACCAGCCAGGGCTGGAATGGATCATTTTAAGTATTCTTCTCTAGGACAAAACTATTTTCAATAATAATCAGTACTAATAATTATTTTCTTAATTTTAAAAAATATTCAAATAATAAAAAAGGAGAGTAAACTTCGGTTTAAAAAATTAAATTCAATAACATAATATGATCTAAATGGTGCACTTACTGGACAAAAATAGTACACCTTTCAGTTTGTATTGTTTTTGCTGTTTTAGATTTTAAGCACAGATAAAACACCAATTTGTCACATAAATGAGAATGGAAGTAACTTACACTTTGTCTGTTTGATTTTACAATCACTGTGCTACCATTGTTTACTTTGAACCTACTATTTAAATGCTGTAATATAGCACCAAAAGGATTGCAGACAAGAACCGCACCCAAGTCTACCTTGCATGATTCTAAACCTTTACAAAGTTAAATGAAATGAAGGTGCATGTGTGAAGACCACATGCGTCTGGAGGTGGGGTGGGGGTACTCATAACTGGAAGTTCTCTGAATTCAGCCTCCTTGTATAATACAATGTTATCAAAGGATAAATAATTAAAGGTACTAATTTGAAACTTTATATTGATTATTAAAACTCAATAGTAACAACAATCGTTTGGAACTTGGACCAACAGAATATTTTTTTTCAGGGAGGAGTATTTTATTACTGACCTTGTTTAAAATTGCTGGTGCCTGGTGATAATAAAAGAAAAAAACAGTGTGGCTTCTAGTCTTAATTGTGCACCCCTTCTTGCCTGCACTACAGGTTGTTCACTCCTGTTGTCCCACCCATTGTATGCCACCACTTTGGAGGAGAATATGGAATCTTGGATTAAATTCCATGCCAAATTCCTTGTGACCTTCGTAAAGTCACAATATGTGAGTTATTGGAAATCTCTGTGCAGGCAAGATAGAATGGCTCACTGTTAAGTTTAACAGTTGATTTGATTCTGCTTTTCATAGCAGAGATCTATCTACACTGGCTTAAAAACATGTAAGTTTTATTTTTTCACATCAAAGAACTCAGGAGCTAGGCATACCTGGACTAGTAAGGCAGCCTCAGAAAGTCTTTCTGGACTTTTCTGTTCCACCATCCCTAGCATTTGGATTTCATTCTTGAAGTTGTTTCATGGTCCAGGATGGGTGAAGTACTGGAACTTCTGTAACATATGCATTCTAAGCAGCAGGAAGGGCAAAAGTAAAGGAAAAGCTCTTGACTCTCCTTTTTAAAGAAAACATTCTGGAAGTCCTGTTTAATACTTCTACTTCTATCTCATTGATCAGAAGTGAGTCCCTGCAAGGGAAACTTGGAAATGTAGTCATGTAAACTGAGTGGCAACGTGCACAGCTAACAACTACAAGCAAGGTTTCTGATACAAAGGAGGAAGGGAAGAATGGGCTATTGGGAGACGAACTACAGCCATTGTCACAATCCACATGTCCGTCCATGCAGAAACAGCATCTCAAGGGCTTGAACTCACCTTTGGCCTATGAGCCACACAGCCTGATAGATGAAGATAATAGCTAAATTGGGCCAGTAGTTAAAATGCTTTCATCAACCTGGTGAAAGATCAAGACTTGATGTTCCCTGGTTCTCCTTTGCTCCCTCCTGTGACAGATTCCTGTGAGACCAAGCAGATGGTGATATCCTTCATAGACATGGGGATCTGAAAGGAGGGGCAATGTTTAGGGAGGGAAAGGAAAGTATAGTCTGAGCCATGGTGAGTCTGATTTGCTGGGACAGCTTCATATTAGAACTATCTAGTAGGCAGTTGGTGATCAACATCATCAACAGTTCGAGCTCAGAGGATTGGGAGGCATTGTGGCAATTGAAGTGCTCATAGTAAATCAACCATCAGATATTTAAAAATGCCGTTCAGGCTCTGGCTGGTGTGACTCAGTGGATTGACCACTGCCTGTGAACCGAAGGGTCGACCATTTGATTCTCAGGTTGGGCACATACCTGGGTTGCTGGCCAGGTCCCCAGCTTGGGGTGTGTGAAAGACAACCACACATAGATGTTCCTTTCCCTCTGCTTCTCCTTCCTTTCCCCTTTCTCTAAAAATAAATTAATAAAAATTTAAAATGCCATTCAGCTTGGGGAAGTGAGGGCTAGGAGCAGAACTTGAGCCTTTTCACTTTGTTTATTTTTTAATTTTTTAAAAGATTTTATTTATTATTTTTAGAGAGGGGAAGGGAGAGAGGTAGAGAGGGAGAGAGACATTCATGTATGGATGCCTTTCACCTGCCTCCAGCTATGGACCTGGCTGGAGACCTGGCTTGCAACCTGGTTATGTACCCTGGCTGGGAATCGAACCAGCGACTCCTGGGTTCTCAGGCTGGCACTTTATCCACTGTGCCACCAGCCAGGGCCGGCCTTTTCATTTTTGAGGTGGTCTCCTAACCTAGAGCTGGCCCGATCCACTCCATTATCTACCTTCTGGAGTTTCCATGGCAACAGAAGAGTTTCGGGCTTTACTCTGCATTGTTCGTGTTGCCTCTGGGCTGTCTCAGCTGCAGTGTCCAAACTTGATGGCCTTGGTGACCATTTAGCCCAACTCCTTCAATCTGGGTCAGCCAACTATGGCCCACTGGTCAAACCCAGCCCACAAGCTAGCTAAAGATGGTTTCTGCATTTTTAAATGGTTGGGAACATTTGCAAGAACATTTTGTGAAAGATATACATGAAATTCTATGAAAATTTATATGAAATTCAAATTTCACTATCTAGAAATCAAGTTTCATTGGAACACAGCCACGCCCATTCTGCCTTCATGCTACAAAGGCAGAGTTGAATAGTTTTGACGGAGACCATATGTTCTGTGAAGCCTAAAATATTTACCGTTTGGCCCTTTGCAGAAATGGTTTGCGGACCCCGACCTCAGAGCCGCAGGGTTTTCATGGTGGGGCCTCAAGGGGAGGGGCTGGACAGGGGCAAGCGAGAGTTCCCGTCACCCACCTTTGATCTATCCAAAACAGCTGGGTTTTTGCTTTATGTGTCAGGTTGTTACTGATGAGTTTGGAAGAGGGTTTCGGCCTGCCTTGCATTCTCTTTACCTTCCGCACAAAAGTGTTTAAAACCATCCATTTTATAGATGATATAAAACTGAGTCTTAGGGAGGATGCTTGACTCAAGACCACACAGCTACTCAGTAACTGGGGAAAAGATCCACATGTCCCACTTACTTCCCAATGAGGTGTACATGAGGTAAACTTAGTAGGGGGAAAGGGAAGGGAAGCATACCTGTCATGTTCAAGTTATACGAAGTGTTATCTCAATCAGTTCTCACATTATCCTGTACGAGATAGGTCTTATTTTTATTTCTTTAATGGCTATTTTAAAACTTTAACTTTATATTTTAACTTTTTTTTTTTTTTTAATTTTTAGAGAAGGGAAGGGAGAGAGGCAGAGAGGGAGAGAGACATGAAATAGGTTTTAAAGTCAACAACTGTTGGTTTATAAATTCATGCAACAAATATTCACTGAGCACCTACTATATGTCAGACACTCGTCTATCCATTGGGTATGCAGTAGATAATGAAAGATACATGTCCTTGTCCTCCCAGAGGTCATAGTCTAGTCCAGCTTGGAAACAGGGAGAGAGTTTAAGTGTCTTGCTTAAGGATTAAATTAAAGGCAGAATTGTATTTCAAATACAGATTTATCTGAATAGGAAAGTCTGACTCTCTTCATAAACCAACCATGCCTCTTTCTACTTCCCATTCACTCACCCGTCTACTCACTCGTCACACATGCATCTGTCCATCCATCCATTTATGCAATGTCATTTTAGATTACTTATAAATTATTAGGTGCTAGCTGTATACTAGGCAGACTCTTAACTTTCCTCATTCTGCCTTTGGTATCAGCAACATAATGTAATGGCTGTGAGCACGGACCCTGGAAGCAGAATCCCTGCATTCACATGCTTGCTCTCACCATTTATGGTTCGTGTGGTCTTAGGCTGCCCACTTCTTCAGGGTCCTCAGCTTTACAGTTGGCAAGATTAAGTGAGTGAATATCTGCAAAATGCCCTGAACAGTGCCTGGCACTGATTGAAAAGCTATGTAAGATTTTTTAAGATTTTATCTTATTATTTCCAGAGAGAGAGAGAGGAAGAGAGAGAGGCAGAGAGGGCGAGAAACATCCATGTATGGTTTCCTTTCACCTGCCTCCAGCTACAGACCTGGCTGGAGACCTGGCTTGCAACCTGAGTATATGCCCAGGCTGGGGATTGAACCAGTGACACTTGGGTTCTCAGCCCAGCACCTTATCCACTATACCACCAGCCAGGGCTGCTATATAAGTTTTTATTGATACTATTTTTTACATTTCCTTGAGAGCCAGTGGCCCTTCCAGCTGGTTCAGAACCATCATTTCATTTGTCTTTGATCACTGACTCATCATGTTACATTTCTTAGGCTTGTTTCTAGCCAATCTGAAAAAGAAATTTATGTCAATACTTAATAACAGCTCAATATGTTCTCTCTCCCATGTAATAGATGCTTGACAAAAATTTATTTGTCATGAATAGGTAATACATGCACATAGTACAAAATTCAAAGAGTAGGAAAGGGAATGAGGAAAAAAATTAAGTGTCCATAAATCTCCCTCGTTCTGGTCCTCAGTCACACAGTCCAGAGACAGTGATTGAAATCAGTTTCTTTGGTGTTTGTATAAATATATTCTAAGCCTTTGCAAGCATTTACTTATGTATAAACACACACACACCCACACACACACTTTCTTCATGTAGATAGTACATATTCTACAGTGCTGCGCTTGCCTTTTTGTTGCAATCAACAGTATGTCCTGAAGATTATTCCATATCAGTATGTGCAGAGATGCCCCCCTTTTGCATGACTACGTAGGATTCTATTGTGTCCCCTATTGATGGCCAATTAGTTTGTCTCCAGTCTCTTGCCGTGATGAACAGTGCTGCAGGGCATTTTAACAGGCCATTTAAAGAAAATGGATGTTTATCCAGCAGCTGTCATTTCCAGGACTACATACCAGGCCGAGGTGTGGGATAATGAAAGACAGGATGGGATTTATGTGCTTGGGAGTTTAGCGGCTCAGCAGGGGAGAGGTACATGCTGTAGGCGTACAGAGCCGGTGACGCGGGAGGTGGCATTGCAGGGTCGGGAAGGGCATCCTCGCACATGGCATTTAAACTGTACCTTCAAGCCTTTCAGGTGACGTGATTGGCTTGCTGTGGGGCCTAGGCATGGTAGGCGAAGCAAGATATGTTCCAAGCATACGTGACCAAAAATCGGGGCAAAAAAGTGCCAGCATGTGCTGGAAATCACATATGGGCCCTTCGGTGTGGCCGAAGCCAGTAATTCTGGCAAGGCGCACTGGAGCCACATCGAGAGGGACCTTGAATGTCAGACTCAGAAGCTTTGCCTATAGAAAGGGCCATGACACGATGGGACTGAGTGGCAGAGGATTTCTTCAGTGATGCAGGTGGAGGGGAGAGCAGAGCGGAGGGGGCTTTCATTGGACAGCTGGAGGCCAGAGAGCAAGAGCGAGAGAGCGCGAGAGAGACACACACAGACACGCAGACACAGAGAGAATGTCCCAGAATGTCTCAGGGGATACAGGCAGGCAGGAGGAGTCCCCTGTTGTTCAGCCTTTTTATTCCGTTAGGTCTTCAGTTGATTCAGACCCACTCGCATTGGGGAGGGCAACGTGCTTTCCTCAGTCCTACCAATTCAGATATTAATGTCGTCCAGCAACACCCCCGCAGAAACATCCAGAACAACGTTGAACCAAACGTCTGGGCACCCCTTGACACAGAAACTTAACACATAGCCGCTTCACTTCCTTTTCCAGCCTCCTGTGTGAGTAGACAGGAAAAAGCTGTGTGAGCCTAGCTCTTCTCTATCCGGGTGGGGAGTGATTATTATTCCCGACAGGACAGAGGGCATACACACTTGGGCGAACAGAGTACTATCTTTTCTACAGCCTTGAATTCAGGCCTCAGAAGACTAGACCTGGCTTTCCTCTTTCTCTGAGTGATAAGAGATCCAACAGGAATTTCATTCACAAGCAACAATTGCTCCTGCCCAGCCTAATGCTTCCTGAATTCTCTGCTTCAGGAGAGCAGAAAAAGGCCCCTGAGCCCCATGTCGTCCTGAGAGGAGCTGTTTCTTGGGAACCCATGGCTTTGAGAAGTTTTCTTATTGTACTGTTTTGGGTGTGAGTGTGTGAGTGTGTGTGTGAGTGTGTGTGAACATGACTAGTTTTGCAAGTGATCAAGCTGTTCACTAATGGAAACAAGGAGCGTATGTGGAGGGGCATATACGTGCATTCATCTGGCTCTAAGAAGTCCTGTTGTCATGAGCTATTTTATCGAAGGGCCTGCGTGACATACCAGGGAAGTGACATTTAAGTTGAGTCAGCTGTGTGGACATTTGGGGAGAGAGCCTATGAATTCGGATTACAGTAGAAAAATAAAGGAAGAGGCAGCAAGGCTTGTGGGGAGTTTGGGGGAGGGCAGGGGTAGCATGCGCAAAGGCCTGAGGGCCAGGGAGGCAAGCGGCGTGGTGGGAAGGCAGGGAGTCTGGCGGGCCCTGGAGCTGTGCCCCAGCAACACTCAAAGGCAGCATGTTCTGTGGTTCATGGTACAGACTCTAACCATACTGCGTAGGTTCAAGTTGGGGTTCCGTCACCTCTTAGTTGTGACTTTTTCTTTTTTTTAATATTTTTAAATTAATTTTTAGAGAGTGGAAGGGAGGGAGGAAGAGAGGAAAGGAAACTGGGCACCTGGCTCATACGCCAGGCACGGGCCTTGGCCAGGAATCAAGCCAGTGACCCTCCAGTTCGCAGGCCAGTGCTCCATCCACTGAGCCATGCTAGTCAGTGCTGTGATTTTTTGGATGCTAACTGATCTTCCTGTGTCTTCCTGTTATGCCCTCTGAGAAATGGAGACCAGGATGCTCTTTATAGTGTTACTGTGAGGATCAAGTGAGTTAACATGCTTACCATGTGCATGACAGTGTTGGGCAGTGGTCAGTGCTAGTTATTCAAAATATAATCGGGAGCATTTGAAGCAGCAGAATGATGGGGTCTGCTCCGTGATCTGAGAAGTTGACTTCTGCAAACTCTACGGGGGGTAGATTGGGGACCGTGAAAGGGGACATGGCACACCCAATTGAGAGGCTGCTGTGGAAATGAAATCAGTGGAGCTGGGGGAGAGGGAGGCAGATTTGACCTCGATTCTGAAGATGGCATCAATAGGAATTGTTGCTGAATTGATTGAGGGCAGTGTAGGAGACAGAAGAAATCAGGAGGATGACCCGTAGGTTTCTGACTCTGCCACTGGCTGGCTGTTTGATTTGGGGCAAGGGATTTAACCATTCTATGCTTCTGTTTCCTGGTGCATTAGCCAGGGTTCTTCAGACAAACACTATCAACAAGATGTACCCGTACCTGCATCTGCATCTGTGTATGTATCTGCCTGCCTACCGACGTACAGAGAAGGATAGAATTTATTGTAAAGAATTGGTTCGAGTGATTGCAGAATTCCTTCTTGCCCAAGCAGAGGTCTGCTTTTGTTCTGTTAGAACCTTTAACTGATTAGTTGAGGCCCATCCACATTATGGAGAACAATATGCTTTTCTCAAAACCCACTGATTTAAATGTTCGTCTCATTAAAAAAAAAACAAACAAAAAAAACTTTTGCCTGCGAACCCAAAGGTTGCTGGTTCGATTCCCAGCCAAGGCACATAACCAGGTTGCAAGCCAGGTCTCCAGCCAGGTCCATAGCTGGAGGCAGGTGAAAGGCAACCATACATTAAAGTCTCTCTCCCTCTCTGCCTCTCTCCCTTCCTCTCTCTCTGGAAATAATAGATAAAATCTTTTTAAATTTTTTCACAGAAATATCCAGAATAATGTTTGACTGAATATGGGCACTGCATTGCAGACAAATTGAAACATAAAATTAACCATCATGCCTTACCTGTGAGACTGGCATATTAGTGGTACCTGGTCATTGGTACTATTGTGAAGATGAACTGATTTAATGTATGTACAGCATGTCTGCACATAGCAAGGGCTCAATTAATGATAGCCTTTATTATTTTAATATACTAATAATCCCTCACGCTTTTCAGTATTTTGCATTTTCAAGGCACCTTCATGCATGAATTCGCGTGAACCTCACAGCACTCTTCATACTTTAAGTGAGGAAACTAAAGCTGGGAGAGATGAAGTATCTTCTCCACGCACCAACGCCCAAACAGAGCCACGATGAGAAATAGGTCTGTGGCTCTGTGGTAGCTCCTCACACATGGCCAACCTGCCTGCCTGAAATGGATGCTTGCCTTCCCTTCTTTATTCGGGAGGACAGGGGCACCAGTAATCAGGTCGGTAATGCAGTAAGGCTTGAGGACAAATAGCTAGCATTTGCCAAGCCAGTGTTTATTTTGCGCCAGGCGCGCTTGTCAGTGCTTTGCAGGTGTATCTAATTTAATCATCCCAGCAATCCTATGAGGTAAGCACAGTTTGTCAGTGGAGGGAACTGCCAGGGAAGTTCTGGAAGACAGACAGACCCTCCGGCCTAGTGCTGAGAACTCAAATGACTTTTACTCCTTCCTCCCTCACTCCTATACGTTCCAGAGACTGTGAAAACTCAGGGAAGCTCTTTGAGTGTCTGTGAGACCCATGAACTTGGGTGTATATAGGGTAACAAGGTTCGGCACAGTGCCTTTGGTGTACCTGGCAGGCACCTTGAATATCTGTGGAATGGATGAGTGAACTGATTAAAGGAGGCGAAGTCCAGGCTACCTGCAGCCCCTATGCCTGGGGTTGGCTCCAGAAAAGGCAGACACATTTACAATACGCATTACCCTTGGCCCAGGTAAGGTGTCCTTGAACTAGCCAGGCAGCGAAGGGAGGGGATGGGCCGAAGTGGGAAGTTTCAGAAGTCCTTCCTAGGAAAATTACTTAATTCCTCTAGCTATCAGTTTACTTATATGCAAAAATGGGCCCATTCATATTTTGTTCCCCCCCTCTCTCTACGCACACACACACATGCACGCACGCACCCCACGTATTTATTCGTTCACGTAGTCATAATATTTATTGAGTATCTGCTGTGTGCCAGACATTGTTCTAGGCACTGGTGAACAGAGAACAAACCAGGCAAAAGTTCTTTCTTCATGGAACAGATTTTCTCCTAAGGAAGAGACATGCTGAGCCAATAATTTAATGCAGTATATAGTATGTCAGCTCTAAGTGCTAAGGAGAAAGAGTACAGCAGGAACGAAGGATAAGAAGTATGTGTGGGGGTGGTTAAAACTTCAGATTCCTATTTCCTGCTACGTTTCCCTCACAAGGTTGCTCTGAGGTTGAAATGCAGTAGAAGGCCACAGTATTTACGAAGGCGTAAAGTTCTGTGTAAATGTCAGGTGTGGTTCCTTTGTGGGGGTCACTTTCCCTTGGTCCTTACTTGCTGTTCCCTTTTCCATCATCAGTATGGCCGGACTTGTGGTCTGGAGGAAAGGAAACTGGGGTTCTAGGCGGGGCCCTGGCACAACAGTTTCTGAAAAATCCCAAATGTCTAGAACTTTATACCCCTAAAGCGTGTTCCCCAGAACGGGGTCCTGCGGCTCTTTCTCATTCTCATTCTCCTATGAAGCAGTGAGAGCCAAGGTAAGTCACTTTCCTCTGCGAAGTAAAGGGGCCCCTTTCTGTAAGCTGAGAGTGATTACCCCTCACTGCTTGACAGCCTTCTTGGGCTACCGTGAGGTGCAAATCAGAAAATGGGTACAAACGGGCTTTATGTGTCATAAAATGGGCCTGCAAGGGCTGGTTGCTGGGATATGGAGAATCGGCCCCGCTGCTTCAGCGAATCGCTTTGTTCTTTGTAAATTGGTTGTATGCACGGAGGGGGAGAGTGAGCCTCTGGGGTGCCACTTCCTTTCCTTTCTGAGCAGCTGCGAAGGACAGTGGGTTATCACTTAGCTGCAGCACCTCCTGAAAATAGGGACAGTTACACAGAAGTGCTTGGCACCTCACCGTGCAGTGGCAACCCGCGTCTGCAGCCCCTTTTGGCAACTCTGCTTTCAAAAGGTGGGAGCCAGGACCCATCTCCTGCCACTGAGTTCACAAGTGACGCGTGGCCTTTGAAGGCCTCTTCTTGCCCCTTAGATATGATCTCACTGGGAACGCTGGAGGTGGGAGACAGGAGGCCTGAACAGGCAGAATCTTCATTTAGATTCCGGAACACCCTCCTTCTACCACGGTAACAATTCTTCCCATCCGAACCAACATTTTGATTACATAGAGCACTTTCAAGTCTATTATCTCATCATCTCTTTGGTAGGTATCGTTTTCTTTTCGGTTTACCCATAAGGAAACTGAGGCTCAGAGAATATGTGATTTGCCTAAAGGTAGGGGCAGAGATAATATCAGACCCTTAAATAATAGTAAGTACTAGCATTTACTGAACATTACTGTGTGCCCGGCATTGCTCCAAGTGGTTTACATGTATTTACTCATTAAACAACCTTATGATTCTTCCTGTTTCACAGATGAGGAGACTAGGGTAAGCAGAGCACAGGGCTTTCTCAAAGTGAAGGGCAGAGAGCGTACCAGGGCATTATACTGTTCACCCCATTTTCAACATTAGAATCATGAGGTTCAAAGATATTAAGCAACCTGCTCAAATAACCAGCAATTGGCATAACGAAGGTCAGGCTTCAGCAGGCTGGCCCTAGTGCCTGTGTGCTCAGCTGTGAAGCTGTACTGCTTCTAAGTGTGGGGTTCTTCCTAGTTTGATTCACGGAAGCAGAGAAAAGGAATGCTGAGGGAAGGAATGACTTATTAAGATCACACAGCATGTTTAACTGTTTTAAAATTTAATAATTTCAATAGTATATTCACATAGTTAAAAAATCAAACTACAAAAGTATATACAGTGGATGTTTTCTGTCTACCCTAGTCCCCCTATTACAAGTAGGCCACCAGCTTTGTAGCTTTGGATGCATTCTTCAAGAGTTTCTCCGTGCATGTACAATGCCTGTCTGGAAAGTATCCAGGCATGTGAAAAGTAGGGGCATTAGTTGAAGAAGATACAAGATACAAGAAACATTGTGCATAGGATGGTGATGCCTCAGTCCCCTTTAAAGTAGGCACCTTGGGACCTCACACATTTCTCCCAGTTGCCATCAGCTGCCCTGTCGTATTTTCCTGAATCTCATCGATGGTCTGAAATCACTTTCCTTTCAAGGTGATTTTAGTTTGGGGAAAAACCAGAAGTCACAGGGCACCAAATCAGGGTTGCAGTGGGGCTGAGTCACCTGGGTGATTTGATGTTTTGCCAAAAACCTCTGCATGAGACGTGATGCACGAGTGGAGCATCGCTGTGATGATGCTGCTAGTCACCAGTTGCCCATGGCTGTGGCCTTCTGAGTCATCCCAATAGTTTCCACAGAGGAATGTTCAAGCTTCATGCAAAATTGGATGCAGATTCATCGCTCTACTTGCTCAATCATTTTGAATGTGACGGCCACACAGTGCACATGTTCACTCAACAGTGTCTACCACCCTCACTGACAAGTACAGTGAAGTCATCATTGTTCACACATGTGCATCACAGTCCCTTCTCCTTGGCCGCCAGGTTACATCAGTGTCATGCAAACCATTCTCGTTATGTTAACAATAGCTGCACTTTTTGTGAATAGATCTCATGTAAATAAATACAAACATTTTTTAATTTCTCTTATTTTTTACCCCCAAAGCATACATTTTACATACTATTCTGCATATGTATATTTTACATAATGTATCTTTGAGATAGATATCTCCCTACAGTCTCCAGAGAGCTTTGGCAATCTCAGGTGGGCCTTCACAACTCTCTTCTTTTCTGGTCTTTGGTGGCATCCAGCCTCTTTATTATATCACCACTCTGAGCCTCACTTCTAGACCTTCTTGGACTTCTATAGAAAATATAGTTCTTAAGTCAATTCTGTAGTCTCCCTGTGACATATAATCCAGCATCTGACAAATCTCCCCAGCTGAACTAACCCCCTTCCCTGCTGTTGCAGTTTTATCTTATTCCTTTCATCTGCCCATCCACCTACCAATCTACCTGCTTGTCTGTGTAATGTTTGTGGAGCACCTATTATGAGCAAAACTCCATGCTTAATTTGGTGATGTATGCTTAGTGTCCTGACTGCCCAGTTATTTACAGTTTAACTGAAGCCTATGAATAAATAAACCTGGATATGGGGGTCAGAAGGGGCAGTTGGTTGCATGAGTCATGAGGCCCAAGTTGGAACTCTTCCAGGAGTTTCGGCTCCAAAATGAAACAATGGGCCTGATACTGAGGACAGTTTTTGCTGTCCATGCCAGTCTTGAATTGATGCGTGGTTGGGTTTGGTTGGCCCACAAAGAACCTGAGCCTCATAGGAAAGCACCGTACTTGCTCTGCTAGGACTTTTAGATCCTTATTCCTCCTTTCCAACCAGTCCTTTCTACCTTGAGTTAGAGGCAGGTTGTATGGCTTACTTGAAATAGAACTGCAATAAGTCCTCTTCTCCTAAATAAAAGGAAAGAAGAAAAGAAAGGAAAGGAAAAGGAAAAGGAAAAGAAATAGGCCCGATCCTTTTGTAGTTCATAAGTGTGATGATTGGGTGTTTACACTTTGTTGAGATATGTGCCTCCCTCCAACCTTGTTATGCCTTTGGCACAATACCCGTCTGATGTGGGGGGAGGGGGGAAGAGAGAAAGAAATAGGCCTGAAATAGAGCCATGCAAAAGAACTGGAGGAAACGGCAGTCCTTGGGTATTTATTCAGATATGTATTCCCTCTTTGGCCACAGGGGGGCGGTATAGGCAGTGTTTCTTGAGGGAAGGGCTCCTGGGTGGTGGTTTGGAGTGGTCTCTGTCGACAGGAACAGAAACCCTAAGAGGGCCTGAAATTGTAAGCCTGTAACTGAGAACTTTTAGTCCCTTCTGGAGGCATTCTCACCGATAAAATCCCTTGTGAGCGGAGGGGCTCAAGTGGGTACCATGGGCTGTAGCAGAGACTATTTTGTGTGACACATTTCCACTACGTCCTACGTTGAGAGTCAGCAGGGCTATGCCTCAGTCTTCGTTCACTCATTTATTCATTCATTATTTAGTTATTCAGTCATCAAAAATATTTACTGAATGCTAAGTACTGTTCTTGGTATTGGGGATACAACAGTGAACAAAATGGTCCATGCCTTCATGGAGCTTACAAATTATAAAGGGCAACAGTAAACCAATAAATAAATAATTATATGGCATTTCAGGTAGTGATAGGGCTAGAGCGAAAAGGAGGATAATAGAGCCCTGGCTGGTGGCACAGTGGATAAGGTGCCAGCCTGCAAACCTAAAGGTCGCTGGTTTGATTCCCAGTCAGGGCACATAACCAGGTTGCAAGCCAGGTCTCCAGCCAGGTCCGTAGCAGGAAGCAGGTGAAAGGCAACCTTACATGGATGCTTCTCTCCCTCTCTTCCTTTCCCTCTCTCTGAAAAATAATAAATAATTAAAAAATAATAATAACACTTAAAAAAAAAAGGAGGATAATAGGATATAGACCAATGCGTGGTTACGGTTTTAGAGAGGGTGGTCAGGGGAAGATTCCTTTAGAAGAGATGAAAGAGCTAAACTTGTAGATAGGAGAAAAGTATTCGGGCAGAGTGAAATTCTTAACCCTGTATTTGATATCTTCCTAAAAGCCCACTGCCTACAACCACGCGTACAGCCTTATTCTGTAATTTGAGCTTATCACCCATTATGCAGTCCTCAGGATACCCCAGTTGGGAACAACTCAATTTCTGCCATATCTTTGGCAAGGCTGATGAAGGTTAAAGCAATCAATGATTACTTTTAAGCTGCAAGTGAAAACAAGTCATAGCTTTTTAAAATAAAGATTTTATTTCTTTATTTTCAGAAATAGGGGAAGGGAGGGAAAAAGAGGAAGAGAAAATTCATGTGAGAGAGAAACATCAGTTGGCTGCCTCTTGAAAGGCCCCCAACCAGGGGCCTGGCCCACAAACCAGGCAAGTGCCCTGACTGGGAATTGAACCCTGTGACCTTTTGGTTCACAGGCCAGTTGGTGCTCAATCCACTGAGCCACACCAGCCAGGGCTGACTCTTAGGTAGAGTTGACATGAATGAGTGTGCAAAAGCATGTAGTCACTTCAGCAACCAAGACAATGAACAGACAGGACTCAGTATCTCCAGACTGAAGCATCAGGGTTTATCACATAGCTGGGTGGGGTGGGTGGCAAATAAGTGAGTAGCAAGAGGGTGGGGTCAGCACCAAATATGCAGCTTTCCTTGGATATGGTTCCTGGCAGAAGTGGGACATGAGAAGCTATCCGAACCATGAGAGGTAAGGGGCAACCAAGTATTGACTTTTCTCTGAAAGAAGGCAGAGTGAAGACCTACGTATCTTGCATCTGGGAGGAAGGTCACTGCAACTCAGCTCAGGACACTGAAACAGTTTTTTCCTGTGACCAAGGTGACATCGTGTCAAATGCTGGTGGAAGATGGGAATGTGTGTCACTTAGTGGCATTTATATAACATGGTGTTTAAGGGCATAGGCTCAAGAGTCAGGTTGTTTGTCTGCATCTGGGCTCCCTCGCTGAGTAGCCATATGACCTTAGGCAACTTATTTAAGCAGCTACCTCAGTTCCCTCATCTATACCAAAAGGACAATAATAGGATCTACCTTAAGGGTTGTTGTGAGGATTAAAAGAGTTAAGCCCTGACTCGTGTGGCTCAGTGACTTGATCACTGGCTTCTTAGCTGAAAGGTCACTGGTTTGATTCCCAGGCAGGGCATGTGCCGGGTTGCAGGCCAGGTTTAGAATGGGGGGCATGCAAGAGGCAACCACACATTGATGTTTCTCTCCCTTCCCCTCACTATAAAAGTAAATAAAAATGAAATCTTTTTTTAAGAAAAAGTTAATATATGTAAAGGGTGTAGAACAATGCTGGTACCAAGTAAGCACTTGATAAGAGTTTAGTGTTACTATTAGTACCTAATGTGAAGCCTTTGGGTCCTGAGAAATATACTGGGTGCTTACGGTAATTTCAGTGTGAATTTTGGAGCATTTATATTCCAGACCATTTCATGGAGTGATTAGCTCCTCATCAGTGATAGAAGTAGGGGTAACGTTTCACTCAAAGTGATTGAAGAACTTCCTACCAACTGATTGTCCTAAATGCGGATGTGCCGTCTGAGGAGAGAGGAACCTCCTGTCATTATGCGTGGGACTGGGTAACTACTTAGTGGCGATGCTGTAGAAGGGATTCAAGTGTGGAATTGGGCTTTTGCCATACTGAGTTTCTGACGTCTTGATACTTATTAGCAGAAGGGCTGTCTCTGAGGTGGGAGTCCTGCTGCTTGAAATGTGCCAGGAGCCACCTAATAGTTTTGAAATTGTGAGCTTAGTTGAATGGTCACCTCACTCTGAAGGCTAACTGCCCATGGCCTGGGCTGGTATCAAATGTCACGTTCTAGAGTCTGAACTCTCTCAAAAGTACTTTGAAACTCAAGAGTCAGGGCTGTGGTTTCTGCTGTGCCAGAAATGATCCATGTAAGTTTGGGCAAGTGCCTTCCATCCGCTGGGCCTAAGTTTCCTAACCTGGAACGTGGAGGTTTAGAATGGATTTTTCTCTGAGGTTCCATCAGGTCTTGCCTTTTGTGTTTGGAAGATAGGATTCTCTGAGTGTTGCATGAGGCATTCACGCCTTGGGCAGATGCTGATGGAGCACCTAAGTGTCAGGCGTTGTGCTGCGCACGGGGGTGGGGGGAGAAAGCAGTGAACAAGACAAGTGCGGTCTCTGCCCTGTTGGTGCCACCCTCTGGTGTCTGATACAAACAGAACTAGCCTCACAATGCAGATTAATAACTTTTCCAAGAGGGGTAAAATAAGCTCAAGGTCCTAATGGGAGAGGAATGGAATGTGGTCCAGGCTATTTTCGGTGGAAGAACCTCAGGGAAAACCTTGAGCTTTGAGGTGGGTACTGGGGCAGGATAGCAACAGTGATGTAGGTCCTGAGGAGGGAGAACCTGGTGGGTTCTGGGAACAACGTTAAGGTCCGTTGAGCTGGGGAATAGAGACTGAGAGGGCACTAGTGAGAGGTGGGTTAGAAAGGTCAAAGGACACTAAATTGGCAAGGCGTTGTACTTCCCGCTACAGATTTTGCCTTAAAGGGAGGGAGCCATGGGAGGCCTTTGAGCAGAGGAGTTCTACAGGTCAGGGTTCAGCTGCAGAAGTGAAGTCACTCGAGTTATTTTCAGCAGAAAGAGTTTCAGTACAAAAAAAAAAATCAGGTGCTTCTCAAATTGGTGGAAGGCCTGGTGGCACAAGCTGTAGGCCAAGCCTCTGGGAACGACTGCCAGGATACCAGCCGGGGAGCTGTTTTCTCTGCAACAAGCAGGATGGTGAGCAGTGAGAATTTGGGAATATTTCACCTAATCTGTGATCTAGGAATCAGGAACCCGCCAGAGCCTTAGCGATGGAATCTGCCACTGCCTAAACTATTATCATGCCTTCCAGACCCTCAATGACAAAGGTACATAAACTCCATTCTCTGCTGACCCAAACGTGCAAAGCCAGTGGCCTGGCATTGGGCCCACGGAAAGGTAACATGGCTGTAGAAAACCACCCCCACTGTTGTTTGTGTTCACAGAAGCGGCAGAAGTGAGGCTTCCGCATCACCTCCTTTCTAAATACTGTGCACGTGCCTATGACAGAGAAATGAGTCATGGTCAGAACACTGGATGTACAAGAGTCTGAGAAATGACAGGTTGTTGTTGCAGTGTTTTTTAACAAGTTTTTAGCAATACAGGAAAGAATGCTAGAAGGAGGGTGGTGTGGATCCTGAGCTTCCGATCTATAGTAGCCACCGTAGGATTAATAAGAGTAGACTGCCTTTTAAAATGTCTTTTAAAGGGTTTATTCATTTATTTTTAGAGAGAGGAGAAGGGAGGGAGAAAGAGAAGGGGAGGAACATCAATGCATGCTTGCCTCTCACGCACCTCCAACTGGGGACCTGGCCTGCAACCCAGGCCTGTGCCCTGGCTGGGAATCAAACTGGTGACCCTTTGGTTCACAGGCCAGTGCTCAATCCACAGAGCCGCACCAGCCAGGGCGGAACTGCTTTTGAGAGAGATGATTTGGGTAGCAGAGTAGAAGCTGAACTTGAGAGAGAGAGACCAGGTAGTGAATGGTAATATATCAGAGGTGATGAGGAATTGAGTATGGGCAGCAGGGAGAGAAAGGAAGGACACACAAGAGAGAAATTTGAAGAAAAAGAGAATCCGTCAGGTCTTGGAGACTGGTTGACGAGTATCAAGATGAGGCAGAGGCAAGACGCATGGATTTTGCCCTAGTTTTGGGCTAGTTGGCTCGTTCTGTGCCCTAAGAGGGAGACAACACTGGGGAAAGAGGAAGCTAGCTGGGATGGGAGAAGATTAATTCAGTTTTGGACTGTGTGTGAGGTTCATGTGAAATATTCAGGAGATATCGAGAAGGCAGTTGGAGATTCGTGTCTGGAGCTCAAGAGGAGAGAGCTACCTGGGGTTATCAGCACAGTGTGAGCTCCATGTGCAGAAGAGCCTGTCTGTTTTGTTCCCTACTGGGGTCCGGTGGCGTAGTTGAAAGGAAGAGGAGCATCAGCGTGTAATGTAGGTGATAGTTTAAGTCTGGGGGATGCATGGGCCCATCATTCAATGCATGCATGGAGTAAGAGGAAAAGGGGACTGAGCTTAGAAGAACCCTGAGAAATCATGGCCTTTGTGACTGGATGAAGAACTCAGGCAGGAAATAAAGACAGCATAACCAGACAGGTCACACGGTTGCTATGTCCGGGGCAGAAAGAGTGTTTGAGGAAGGAGGAAGGCATCAGTGGCATCAAGTGGGAGAGAACTCAGGGGAGACCGAGGTGCCAGATTGGCCGTGAGAGTTAGCAACAGGTTGGTCACTGCTTTACATTTGCGAGAAGTTTCCATTTCCTATAGGATGATGGGGGTAAGAGTCAGGTGGCTGAGGGTTGCAGGGTCAGTGGAAGAAAGGTAAGATTGTACTTTTAAGGGCAAGGAGAAATGGAAGTTTACGTTACAGTGCTGTCCTGTTCACCAGCATTAGCTCAATGTAATCTAGAAGAGTAGCTTTCAAATTATTTTGAGCATGATCTGCTATAAGAAACACCTTTTACATCACGATGTAGCACATTTGTATTTATGTGAAACTGAAACAAAAGCCAAGCCTTATTAAAAAATGTAACTATATAAGCATTTCATATAAATGAAATCATACAAAAGCCTTTTGTGCCTGGCTTCTTTCACTTGTAATATTTTCCAAGTTCCCTTACATTGTAGCATGTAACAGTTCTTTATTCCTTTTTATGGCTGAAGAATATTTCATTGTTTGGATATAGCACATTTGTTTATCCATTCATCAGCTGATTAGCATTGGAATTATTTCCATATTTTGGCTATGGTGAATAATGTTCTTATGAGAGTTCGTGTACAATTTTTGTGTGGACATGTTTTCATTTACTGCTAGGAGTAGAATTGTTGGATCAAATAGAAACTTTATGTTTCACTTTTTGAGGAACTGCCAGGCTGTTTTCCAAAGTAGCTTCACCATTTTACATCTCTACCAGCAGTGTTAGAAAGGTTCCAATTTTTCCACATCTTCCCCAACACTTGTTATTATCTAGCTTTTGATTATAGTTATTGTAGTGGGTATAGAGTTGTATCTGAACACAAATGATGCTGTAGTATATATCATGCATTTGCATTTTTGCATTTATTTGCATTTAAAAAAATTTACTTTTGTTATTTGCATTTTCTTGATAGCTATTATATTGAACATCTTTTCATACGCTTTTTGAGCATTACTTTGGAGGAATGTTATTCAGCTCATTTGCTAATTTTTAACTGGTTACCTTGCATTTTGTAATTGCACTGTAATAGCTCTTTATATATTGTAGACTTCTAGACACAAGTCAGATATATAATTCGCAAATTTTTTTTTCCATTCTGTGGCCTCTGTTTTTGTATTCTTGAGAGTGTCCTTTGAAGTACAAAAGTTTTTAATGTTGAAGTCCAGCTTATCTATACTTCTTTTTTATGACATTTTAAAATCATTATCCAAAGAAATGTGTTTAAAATTGATTTTAGAAAGAGGAAGAGAGAGAGACAGACAGACAGACAGACAGAGACAGAGACATTGATGTGAGAAAGAAATATCAGTTAGTTGCCTCCTGTATGCACCTCAACCAGGGATAGAACCCATAACCTAGGTGTGTGCTCTGGCTGGGAATCAAACCTGTAACCTTTTGGTGTATGGGATGATGATTGAATCACTTGAGCCATCTGGCCAGGGCTATCTATTTTTTCTTTGTTGTTTGTACTTTTCACATCATAGCTAATTAACCATTACCAAATTCAAGGTCAGAAAGATTTATATCTATTTACCCCATTTTGTTAAATTGAGCCATAACCATAGTAATTCTTTAATTAAATATAGCCTGTTCAAGTTTCCAGTTATCTCATATGTGTCACAAATGTGTATGTCCATGCACACACATGTACAAGTTTCACCTGAGTCAAGCCATCTGTCTGTTTTCTGACGTTTATTTGCTTAAGAATTGAGTTGTTGGTCCCATACTTTTTTACAGCCTGTGTCCCCGTATTGCAGCTCAACAACCTTCTCCTTCATGTATTCTACAAAGTGATAGTTGGATCTAGAAGTTTGATATGATTCAGAGTTTTTTGTCGTTTTGTCACGAATCATGCACAGGTAGTGTTATGAGCCCAAACATTTAAAGTGGGGACTTGTTTAGGTTTTATTTTATGTTGTAGAGCAGCAGCCAGTTTGTTTATGACCTGCATTCATTCAGAATTTCCAGTCACAGAGTTAAGATGGGTGACTGCCATAGAGAAGAGAAAGCAATTCTCATTCCTGTTACCCTTTAGTTTAGTAAGAGTTCCAGAATGTAATTTGCTCTGTTCCTGGCTAATCCAGTTTGTTTGCCCTGTTCCAGCAATATCTGTTCACTTTTACAGTCCTACAATGTTAAGAGTAAGATGAGCCTTTAGACCTATTTCTGTATAAGGGAGTCTTGTATTTTTGAGGGCCCAGGAGCCTAGTGTAATTGTATTTTTCTGAGGTGAGAGTCCAGAGAATTCACTGAATTCTCACATAGGTCCAAGTGCTCAAGTGACAGAAGGGAGATGGAGGCCAGAGAAGGGAAAGGAATTGTACAAAAGCCATCCAACAAGCTTGAGGTAGGGCTGGAAGTAAATCTGAAACATTCTGGTGTCTCGTCTGGGGCTTTTCCCCTAGTTCCAGACACAGAGTTGCAAACACAGAGCAGGGGCAGCGATCACAGGCAGATTGGAAAGTTTCGTGGATGCTTCCCTTCATACTCCCCAGTGTGTTGGAAAGTGTAAGCCATCATAGTTTAAAGAAACCGTAAGTAGGAAAGGAGATCTGACCTGCAAGAGCAGAGATATGGGAGAAAGCCCAAAAGAATTGGAATTTGGATAATCTGTGGCATGCCCTTGTTTGTTGGATTTGCAAAGCTAGTTATCAACATGAGTTGCCAGAAAATATTTAGGGCCAAAGGCACCTCTGCTTCTTCCCAGGCCCAGGCTCCAAAGTGCCTCCTCCTCCTCATGTACCTGTCCCTTTTTCAAAATTTCCTTTTTCTCCTCCCCATCCTTTTACCTTCCTTTCCCCAAACCTTCTGTCCAGCTTACCCCCTATCTTTTCTCCCTCCTTTCCATCTTTCCTTCTCTTTTTCCTTCGCACCCCACGGTCTACCTCTTATTTCCTCATCCGTCCATCCTGCCAAGCAGTCTCCCTTCTGCTCCCTCCCTCTTTCCCTGTGCTTTCCGGCCCTTCCTCCCTCTCTCCCCGCACCCCTCCCTCAATCACCCTGCTCAGGCTCTCCACCCCCACTCCAGACCCACGCTGGTGTCCCCTGCAAGTCAGAAGGAAAGAGACCCAGCCTGGGGAACCTTGTGCCCTCCGATTGGCTGCGCCCTCCAGCACGCCAGCCTAGGTCCCGCCCCCCGGCGAGTAAACGCGCGGCCGCGGCACCTGCTATTGGCCGGCGGGCCCGTCAGCGGCTGGGGCTGCGCCTCACGCAGTCGCCCGCAGTCGCCCGGTGAATAAAAACGCAGCCTACGAGCTGGGGGCTGGGGAGAGGCGAGGGAGAGAGCCAGCGAGGCAGGGCTGGAACAGTGTCTGGCAGCCGGTGTCCCCGCGAAGAGAGCCAGCCAGCGTAGGAAAGCGAGCGAACTAGAGGGACTAGGGGAGACCGACTGACCGGTAGCCAGGCAGGCGGACGGACGCACGCCGGGACAGACAGACTGAACGGGCGCCGGAGAACCTCGCACTGGTTCCTCCCGCCTTTCCCTTTGAAAGCCAGGATTTTGCCTTTTCCGTGGCGCCCGAGAGAGAATGCTGGACTCTGCCGACTTCAGCGCAAGCTAAGATTTCTCAGCTAGGGAAGAAAAATCTGCCCAATCCTGAGAAGGGGGGAAGCAAGCTCCCCTGTCCCCATCCCCCCTCCCCCCTGTACCAAACTCGGGCACCAAACCCAGCCCTTCCCTAACCACCCGACTTCCTCCTCTCCTTTCTAGAATGGTGGCTGTATGGACAGTCTGACAGAACAGAGACTGACATCTCCCAATCTGCCGGCCCCCCACCTGGAACACTACAGTGTTCTGCATTGCACCATGACCCTGGATGTGCAAACTGTGGTCGTTTTTGCCGTGATTGTAGTTCTCCTGCTTGTCAATGTCATACTCATGTTTTTCCTGGGAACGCGCTGAATGGAGCCCAGCCACCTGAGCTGTTGCTAACTCTCGATTTGATTTCATCCAGAGAACCACCGAGGAAAAAAAATCAAGAGAGACAGTCAGAGACAGGGAAAGAGAGGGAGAGAAAGAGCAAGCTTTCTTACTCAGGGGGGAAAACGTTTTGAGCTTCAACATGGCCTCGCTGTGATATGTATGACGTTGGTATATTATCTCTCCCTAAATCTTTTGTCATGTCTTGTCTTTGAAGTATGCCTGTGAGTGTAGTTGCTTATTGCTTGAGTCCAATTGTTGATGAAGAAATGCTTTCTATTTAAGTGTGCATGCGTGTGTGCATTCTCCATTTATGTGACGTTCGGGGAGCAAGCTCCCTGTCCTTAAACAGTAGCTTTGCTGTGCGTGGTGCCTTCAACTCATTTTCTGGCAAACTACCTTTAAATTCCATGAAGGAATTGTACTCAAATGTTCTCGCTTGCTACCAGGACTGTATCTGGTTTGTTCAGGGCACGGGGGCATGTGGGAAGAGCATGCTGGATTTTTGGCATCTTGGGAAAGACAGTCTTGTACTGGATGTTTAGAAGGAAAAAATTGTGTAATGAATTTAGGGGAAAATGGGTTTTTTTAAGTGTCTAATGAGAAGGGAGAATTGGAGATGTGGTGGGGTGCGTTGAGCTGGCAGTTGGTGACTCTGTCCTTTGAATCTCAATTTGCTGTCCAGGGTTCACAGTTTCCAATTTGGAAAGAAGCCACCTTTGAAACATTCCTTAAAGCATTAAATATCATTTTCTTTGGAATTATGGAATGGGGTGTAAAAGCATTCTCTGAGCTTCATAAATTGGCAAGAAAAGACGTTGATGAACTATTATTGGGTTCCTTTCCTCCAAAGTCTACCCCTGGGTTTGAATTTGGGGGTTTTCTCTGTTTCCTCAAAAAAGAAAAGAAAAAAAGAAAAGAAAACTGGCTCTTTACCCACCTTGGGAATAATAGTATTTGGATCTGCCTCTTTGGGGTAATCTCGTTTGCAATGATGTACTTGAACTACATTTTAAATAGAACTTGCTACTGCTAATGAGAACGTGGTGGGTTTTGTTTGCCTCCTTGTCTGTTCTTGAAGATCAGAGGTCTCCCTAATGGAATGATTTCCATAACAAATTGGAAGTACGTATCTGGCTAACTACAGTTTTGATCAGCCCCCCCTCCCCCCAAGTCTCTGGGGAACGGGCTAAAAGCTGGGGAAACCAGGAGCTGGAAACAACATTCCAATTTGACAGATTTGCATGTCTGCATCAGATGATGGTGGTGGTGGTAGTTGCTGTTATTATTGCTATTGTTGTTATCTTTATAATGTTTCTGCTGAGAAAGTGCTTGGCAAAGCCAGGGGGAAAAATGTCTCTGACGCCAACGTGCATAACACTTGTTTTCCTCCCTTCCCTCACCCATTGATGTAGGCAGGTCTTCCTTGTTCCGTTGCTTACCTGACTTGAAACAGTGCCATTTCTGGCTCATGTAGCAATGAATCAGAGCACATCCACATCCACACACATGTTCCCCTACACCCATGGGGGCGGCCGCTCATGTGTGATGTGCAAGTCTACCGGCATTGTGCTCTCAAGTTCCATGTCCCGTTGTTTAATCTCTTGGGAACGGATTCTGAAAGCAGAGGGGCCGGGAAGGGGGCTCTGGGAATTGTCCTGACTTCAGGGCACGCAGAGTATTCTTTAATGGCGTCAGAAGAGGTTGGGAGTCTTGAGGTGTGCTCTCATTGGCTCCGCGTGGGTGAGAAGCTTATTTCTTTTTTTAATTCGGTTGGTACCATGGTGTAAGCATGATCTGGGAAGTTTTGCTGCCTTGATACTTATTTACTCTTTGGTCCCTATGTGGGGCCCCCTAGGTGGAACTAAGAACTTGTTTCTTTGTGAAGAGAATTTAGTGAGACAGGCAGGCAGCCTTTGCTCCGGTGGCATTATCTAAAGTAAGCTTCTGTTCGGGCTGGGCACTGTGTTTTGAGACAGCACTGAAGGGTGACGAAAGGCTATAGGCTGAACACTGAAGACCTGGATTCGCTCTGTTTAGTGGCTGTCTGGCCTTGGGCAGTTTTTCCCCTTCTCAGTGGGTTGGGGTTTCCTGTAACATTGCCATTTGAGGATGCTTAGACCAACTGACCTCCAAGTTCTTGCATTCTGAGACACTGGGGGGCCCATGGGCACTTGAAATCAGAGGGCAATGAACTGGAAAGACAGGTGAGAAGGAAAATGAAATGGTATTCAAGGAGTGATGGGAGGTGGGGGAAGAAATAACCTGGTTGTTGGTACCTAGAAAAATTTGTTTCACCTAAGAGATATTTTTACTTAGCTGTGTGAGGAAACCACTACAATAATGGAATGCTTTTTGCGTTTTCTCCTTGCCCCTGATGGGAGAGCGGCTTTCTAAAGCCGATCTTTGAGCCAGGTTTATGACAAAGTAGTGTCATGAAATGCCATAGCCTTCACGACTGGGTGCCTGACAGGCCCTTGGCAGAGAGCCTTTGGGAATGTGTGTGTGTAGGTTGTGTGACAGTATGTTTGTGGGTGTGTGCGCACACCCTTCTCTGTGTGTGTGGGGAGTGTGTGGGTGGGTGGGCGTATACTCCTGAATGTGGATGGGGGTTGGTTGTGCTAGGAATGAGGAAAAACAGAAGGGTATGCACTGAGTTCCACAGTTCTGAATGGCCTCCTTGTGCGAGGGACAGTAAGGATTTGACTGGCGCTGTGATGGATGGGTGTTCCCCTACCAGCCTTCCCAAGGACCCCCACCCACAATCCCTCGCGCTAAAGGGGTAGCTTGAATGAGCCCTTCCTTTAGTAATTTAGCTGGTGCAACGGGGAAGCATTTTTCAAATTAATTTATCTCTAGGCAAATAAGGGAATGTTGCTAGCCAGATGGCAGGCCACCCTAGAGCAGCTAAAAGGGAGTTTGGAGAGTGGAGAACCGAAGTTGGCAGTGTGACTTTTTACTTCTGTGAATCCTAAAGGTTTGGCATTTCTCCTTCA
The DNA here is from genome assembly GCA_004026585.1 of Noctilio leporinus. Classification (NCBI taxonomy): domain Eukaryota; kingdom Metazoa; phylum Chordata; class Mammalia; order Chiroptera; family Noctilionidae; genus Noctilio; species Noctilio leporinus. The sequence goes on from PVIW01000821.1 coordinate 146,109, forward strand.
GACGTGTGAGGGGGTGCAAAAGGAGGAGAGTGGGAGAAAATGAAACATGCAGCCAGAGGAGTGGATGCCTCTACATTTTGACTTTTTTCCTTCTCTCTTCTCTCTCCTGCCTCTTAATCTACCCCCTTGTCCCTTTGCTCCCTCCAGATACATCTTTCTGCCCTCCCCCATTCCCTCATCCCACCGGGGGTAGATAGGTAAGAAAGAAAAGAGGACTTGTGCTCTCTGATTTGTGCCAAGTTTTCTCACCAAAGTTCCTCATTTCCTTTCCGCCCTCTGGGTAGAGGATACCTTTTGGCACTAGGAGGGGCAAAATTCAGTTCAGGAATTTTGGCTTCCAGCTCCCCACCAGGAGAGTCAGCTGGTATCCTAGCAACCCTGTACCCTCAGCTCCTGTTCTGCTCCACACACCCCCACTTTATGTGTGCAGGCCCAAAGCCCTGTGGAGGAAGGGGGCTGGAGCCCAGCAGGGCTAGGGAGAGAGACTTTGGGGGAGCGGGCGAAGAAGGAGCAAGATCTGCATGGCCTGCAGGTGCCAGGCACAGCGCAGGTGCGGGGCATGCAGAGCCCAGCCTCCTCCCAGCCAGGGGCACTGTTTATTGGGAAGCTGGGTTCGAATCCTGCTGCAATGACTACCTTCTCCTTAAGATGAACTGAGCCATGACATGGCCCCGCTTCAGTGCCAGGAGGTCTTGGGGCCCTAAAAGCACGTTCTTTTCACATCGACTTCTGGCTGAGAGGGGAGGGAGGTGAAGGAAACAAACTGAGAGTGCCTGTCCCCACTGAGACAGCCTCCGCTTGCGCAGTGTGCCCCACTTGTTTGTGGCACCGGGAACCCAGCCCAGTGGCAGCGTGGAATTTGGGGGTGGGGGGCGGTGTTGTTTCTGTGTTGTTGGCCTCTGAGCAGTTTTTGACCCTGAAGGCTGGGTGAGGTGAAATCGCTCAGGCCGGTTTAATTGGGCTGCTGAACAGGGTTCGGGCCACCAGTATGTGAGTGGTTAGTGGGCAGGGAGCTGGGGGATCCTGGCGGGTGAGGAGCTCTTGTGCCCTGTGCCGAAGCCGGGACTGGGAGCGCTTGGCTGTGACTGGACCGCGTGCGCTCTGGCAGTTGTAGAGATGATGCCAAGTCATGTTCCCTCCCAGCCTTTGTCTGCCATCTTGGCCTGTGCTCCTCTTGGCCTGTGGAGTACTTGCTCTGGACAGGGACGTGGTTGGGAATTGAGCCTATTCTTCCAAAATAACTGCCTCCTCAGAAGACCTCCCACAGAGCGTCTGGATCCAGCCCCAGTGGCTTTGCCCCAAGAAGTGGGATGGAGGTGGAGAAGCTTAGACTCTCTAGCTCTTATTTCTAGCTCGGCAGCTCGTTCTAGGCCCATTGAGTCTCTTGCTTTCCAAGAATCCTTGAGCAAAGCTTAGTTCTTCTGATGGCCGCAGAGTGGCTCCTGACGTTCGGCGGGTCTACCCCCGAACAGTGTTTAGTTCATTGTGCTTTACCCTGGCACAAAACGTACAAAGTGGAACATCTGGAAGGGGATGGGCCTAGAGGAGAGAGAAGGCTTGGGAAGCGTTCCAAGAATGGCTGTGCTAATAATCCCTTGTCAGTGCAGGGGCCTATGGAGTTCACAAAGCCATTTCACGTCCTAATTTTCAGCGTCACATCAGCCTCGTGAAGTGGGTAGGGATGAGCGTTATTCCAGGTTTTTCAGATGAGAGAAGGAAAGGTCAGAGAGATTGGTGGGATGGACGTGGGTCTGCTTTTCTCACAGATAAGGGGGGAGGCAGAGTTGATCATTCCCAGCTAGTGTTCAGGATTTTTTTATACCTTTCATTTATGTAGCAATTTTTGCACAAAATTCCTTAGTGAAGAAAATGCTGCTTTTTATCTTGAATATGCATCAGAGTTCCCTTTAGTCTTATGGAAACTCAAACTCGCTGTTTGAAAACTCACTATTTGAGATGTTCAAGGAGAAAGGCAGTGTGAATTGGTGGAGCCTAAAACAGAATGTTTTCAAGGAAACTGCAGTTTTCATAAAATTGCCCTTTCTTTGGAAGCACTCTTATTTGTCTATATTTCTTTCAAAACGTACTGCTCAGAACTGATCATGCCACTCCAAGTGCCACTTGATGAGGAACAAGTGCAAAGGGACTTCGATCTGTTTGTGAATGACCTGATGGCAGCCTTCTACTGGTTCTTAACCTTCGTTGAACGTTCACATCCGGTGGGGAGTTTTTTGCTTTTTGTTTTTTTTTTTTTAATTTTATTGTTGTTGTATTACATCCATCCCCTTTTTGCTCCCCTCTGTCCCCCTCCCCACCCACCCATTCCCCCCAAAGTCAATTGGTGGGGAGTTTTTAAATACCCATGTCAGGTCCCCATGCTGAGAGATTCTGGTTTAATTGGCATAATTGGCATGGGATAGATCCCTAGCACATTATTTATTTTTAGTTTTAAATTTAAGGCCGCCACGAGGTGATTCCAATGCGCTGGCAGGGTTAAAAGCCACTGTAGCAGCTTTTTGAGCTGTAGACTCCCACACTTTGTTTGCTGTCTGGTTCAGTCCTCTGTTTTCTTATGAAATTGGCCTTTGAACCAAACTGGTTGAACGCCATTTTGTTTGATTGGTCCATTATTCTAGTTTCTTCTTTTTCCCCTATGGGGTTTAAAAGTTTTTTTTTTCATTCCATGCAACAAATTAGCAGTCCCTTCTAGAATTGCATGAGTGAAACTTTTATTTTATTTGGTTGGTCTATTCTAGCTTTTTGGGGAGGGGTTAATTATTTTTTCTTCATGCTGTGACACAGATTAGTACCCTTTTGCATTGCATCAATCTAAAACTGAGTAAGTGTCCCTCAAGTTGTTGATTCAAAGAAATATTCAGTATGATGAGGTTAATACTCATTCCTCTGACATCTCACAGACCCCCCCCCGTTGGAGTTGGAGCCCGATGACTTTTGTATATACCCAGTTTAATCAGTGCAGAATCCATGGAGACTCAACCGCTATCTATCCTACTAACGTGTGGATGAGGCTACTGTGGCGTGATAGACCTGTGTGCTTTGTAGACATCAAGATGTATGCGGCGTTCCTACCAATCATTCACCAAGCCAGTGACCAAGGCGTAGGAGTCACTTGGCATCTGAACTCCTGGTAAATCCTGTTGTGGGCTGTGGGGTTCCCTGTTTTCTTTCAGTACCCCGAAAGTAGAGGTTTCCTCACTGGGCCCTGAATTGCCTGAGGGTCATTGTTAGCATTGTAGATTCTGTGTACCACCTTCTTTTCTTTGTAGTCAATTAATCTTTACTGTATTTTTCCCCATTACCATTCTTTCCCATCTTCGGGAACGCTGGACAGCACAGATGTAGCTTTAGAACAGAATATATTTGGTTTTCAGAGAGTTAGGTAAAGTCTTTGTGCCTGTGCCCCTTGTTTGGCTGAACAGTTCAAATGAACCCTGTGGTTCGCAATCCTTGGCTGCACAGTAGACTCACTGGGGATTTCACAAGACTGACAACAATTCGTGGCATCTCTGAGGGAGATCTAATCGAGCTGGTCATGGTGAGTCCCTGGCATCAATATTTTTAAAAGCTTCCTGAGGAGGCAGGAATGTTTAGCCAGGGATGAGAGTGAGTGCGATGCTATGTTAAAAGGAAATGCCAGCTCAGCCTGAATTTGGCTTATGCACACGTGAATAGGCAGGCCTCCCAGATGGTGAAATTTTATTCTAGGATTGTGGGGGCCTTGACACATCCTGGGGGATTGTGCCCACTCTTAAAATGGTGGCCTGAACCCTGGAGAGGGAATCATCTGAGGACCTATTCAGACTTAAAATTGGCAGCTGCTTTGAATCCTTCAGGAAAAAAGTCGGTTCCTGTGTATTTGCTATACCAGTGGAAAAAAAAATTCTGTTTGTTCACCAGGTGGCTTTGGGCAAATTACTTCTTTGCAATGAAATTTGGTTTCCTCATCTGTAAAAGAAGGTGAGGTGTGTTAGAAACCTTCAGAGATTTCTTCATGCTCTAATGATCTGCGCTTACTTTGTGATTAATACTAACGATCAAAATGATTAAGAATATTATTCTTCAGAGCCAGCAGGTAATCTAAAGATTCCTTTTAGCAGGTTTGGAATGCATAGGGTGATTTCAGGGGTAATAGAATTTCCTTCCTAATTATATTTGGCTTAGGTTTCTTCTAGAACAACTGAACTGTAGGTTGTATCCGTTGAGCACACACTGGCTACCAGCAGGGAAAGGATTCCTACAGTGAGCTGAGGAGGATGCCAGATTGGGACTTAGGCATGTTGCATGGGAAACTGAAACTTGCCTGTTACAGATAAAATACCAGCCTCTTACAGATAGAATTCCAGCCTCATGGGTCTGGGAAAGCTTTAGAGGCAATGAGCTGGCTGCTTTGGTAGCCTAGAGCCATTGAAAGAAGTAGCCGTTCATTTAGTTAATACTACATCAACAAATAAAATTCCCTAGTTACTTCATTGGCATTTCCCCCCAGACTGGCATTAATTGAGGAAACTGAGACACAGAGAGGTTAAGCGATTTGCTTGAAGTCACACAGGCAGGAAGTGGTAGTTCCTGGCGTAGAACCCAGACCTCTTGGTGTCGCACCCTGCCGTTCTTCTAGAGTGGCCCACATAGTCGACTCCGTGGTCAGAATGTGGCCATGACTTTTCTGGTTATTGGGAAGGGGTTCCACTAACATAGAGCAGAACTCAGGAGGAAACTTTGGAGAAAGGGACAAAGAGGCCACCTGGAGGAGGAGGAAGCGTTAAGGGAAGGATGTATATAAGGTCAATTTCTTGCCCTTAACCTTCTGTGCTATTTTCGGGCTTCTGACAGGAGTTGGGTCTTTGATTGTTGAACATCCAGGTCAAGAGTTGTTGGTAGAGAAGCGGGAGAGTTGTGTCTATATGGCAGAGGGACTGTGTGTGAAAGGCACACCTTTGGGAGGAGAAAAACAAAACAAAATGGGAAATGGCCCTGTGGGGCCCTGGGAGCAAACTGTGGCCCTGCATCTACTTTGCTGCCCAAACTTGATCAAGGTCCCTCCCCACTAGGCCTCAGTTTCCATATCACTAAAACGAAAGCTGTGCATTCCATAGAACATCCACGTTCTTGAATGAAATTTGAGCCTGAAACTAGTGTAATAAAACAGAAACAAGCAGAACTTGGCCAGTTGAAATGGGCCTGGGACAGAGGTGGAGGGCGGAGTGTAGAGTTCCAGGCAACCATCTTGCCAGTGGAAACCTTAGCCATGAGGGGAATTGGAGTTAGGGGAGCAGGGGTGGTACCCCCAGCACAGCCGGCCCTGTTTGGGGATGGGGTAGGACAACCTTGGGCTTTGTTGAAGTGGCCAGGATTCTCATAGAATCCACAGGGGCAGAGATTAGCGGATTTTGGAGATCAGCTGCACGCCTTTCCCCTTCCTGTGTAGCAACTGAGAAAGTGAGACACTGAAGGGACAGTGACTTGTCCAAGGCTCAGTGATAGGCCTGGGACCCCAAGTCCTCAAGTCAGGGCCTCATCTCCTGTAACCTGCTGCCCCGGCTAGCTACCAGGTGCTGGCTCTGTGCCCCCTGGGCCGGATCAGAGACCTGACCACTCTCAGGTTTGGTTGCAGAGAGCCAGCTGCAGGAGAGGCCGGGAAACGGGAGTATTATGTAACCTCCTGGAGGGGAGCGGCCCATCAGCAGGCCTTGAGGTGCCAGGCACTGAGGTGGGAGTGGAGCGGGGTCGCAGAGCCTCCCGCAGGCTGTATTGGCTCTCCTGGGGCAGCCACCACGCTGAGAGGCCATCCACCCTCTGGCCGAGGAGGCCAGCACTGTGAGGGTCAGAGACAGCTCTGGGAATGGTTCTGGGGGCACTGATCTCTCGCTGCCTGCCTTCATTAGAGGAGGGGCAACCAGGCCCCTCCATGCCCATCTGGCTGCAGGAAGGATGTGCTAAGAGCCCACCCCCACCCCCTCAGAGTGTGCTGCCTAAAGGCAGCAGCTACTTTTAGCCGCAACTCCCACAGCCGTTCATCCACCCACTCTCTTCTTCCTCCTCCCTTCATTAACCCTGCCGCTTGGCAGGAGGTCTGGGCAGTGGGTGCTTTGGCATTGGGGAGGCACAGGGGGGCCAGGTACCCCTTGGAGAGGCTCTCATAGGTCTGGCCTGGTGGGAGGGCTCAGAACAAAGGCAGAATGATGGAACTGCTTTGTGTTTAGGGCCCCGAGGGAGCGGAGGGATTTATTCCTTTCCTTTGGACCCTGCAATGAGCTGAGGTGTTTTCCTTGAGAATCCAGGCTGAACTGCACTGGAGGATTTAGTGGACTGCAGCCTGTGTTTGCTCTGCCGAGGCAGGGAGGGCCTGGCTGCAGCCCTGGGCTGCATAGCTAATGTGCACAGACAGTTCCTCTACTTGTATTTCCAGAAAATCAACTGCAGCCAGTGGACGCTCACTTGATTCCGAACTCTCCCTTCATGGTTCACTCTCCCTCGTGAACATGGTCTTACACTTGGCATTGGATTTTGCATGGTCTTGCTTGATCTTTTTTTGGCCCCGTAAAGTAGGTAGGGCAGGGATCATCTTCATTTTACAGATGACAAAAATGAGAATCAAAACCTTGTCATATCGTGTTTGATATGGGCTCAAGCTTTGGAAGTTACAGTGCCATGGGAGGTCTTTCTGGACAGCGCTATCTTCTAGAAAAGGGGTGTGGCGGCTGTCCTGAATGTAATTCCCTCACTGTAAAAGCTGAGCAAGCAGCACATGAGTTTCTGGACCTGTGAGACTTACGAGCTTCTCTTGTCTTTCAGGGGCAGTGAGGGAAACCTCTATGGTGAGATGAAAGCCAAAGGGTCACTGAACTAGTAGTTTGTCATCTTATTTATTTATTTATTTGAGCTCTGTGACCTTGGGCAAGTCACTTAGCCTCTCGGAGTTGGCTTTCTTTTCTATTAATTGGAGCTGATCATCTGTGACAGCTCTTGGGGACAGAAGTCTCTGGGTGATTGCTACAGTAGAGGGGCCTGAGGCTCGGTAGGCCCCGTCATGGTTTTGTTCATGAGAGACATACACACGGATAAAGAAGGGCTGCAAATATGAACTTAGTCACTGGATGACCATGAACAGACCCCATTGTCTTTGTGCCTCATTTCTGTCCATCACACCATGGAAGACTCTTAATTCCCTCCCTTGGGAGGTGAGAAGCGCCTGTAACCTGGCCTGTGCCTGTTCTTTGTGGGAAGCTGGGATTTTTTTAATAAGAAGCTTTCTTTTATTTACCCCTAGCTCTACACTCCCCACACCTGGCCACACACATGATTCTATGAATAGCAGACTAGCTTTCTCTGCTCCCTATCTCCTGCAAAGCTAAAAGAGAAATTTGGAAGAAAGCCAAAGTTAATTGTGTCTTTATTTAGTGCCTTCTTGAGTCCATAAAGCCAGAACCACCTTGGCACTTGGCAATTAAAAACCAATTTTTGGCCCCCGGGTCCTTGGCTAGGATTTGTGGTAAATGGAACTGGGTTTTCATGATTAAGAGTTGTGTTACAAATAGCAGGCTCTTAACAAATGACCTACTTAGAACAGATACACACTCTTGACCTTTATCTGCATCATTTTGTTTGGAAAATTCTTGTTGCTCCCAGGGCAGGGTGAGCAGATAAGAACTAGTGTATAGTCTTATTACCACATTTGGTCTTTTCTCCAATAACCCCATGAAGTGCACAAGGCCAATATTCTTCTCTCCTTAGGTGTGGAAATGAAAACATAGAGAATTGCTTTGATTTACTGAGATCAGTGCTGACTCTTAAGAGCAGTTGTGTACAAGGAAGAGCGTAGTATACAGGGATAACTGTTGTCCACCCTCTCATACCAAGTGGCCTTAGGCAAGGAGATTATAAACTTAGCTTCTGTGTAGGTCTTATTAGAAAAGTCAACATAACAGAAGAAAGTAGCTGGTGAGGCTGGCATTGAACCACTAAATTGGCAATTCATGTATATCAATTTGACCTCTAATAAGTCCACCTAGATATCTTATCATTCAAGGATACATAAGAGGCTTTGCCAAATGCAGAAGAGTGGCCTTAGATTATCCGGTCCTTCATGCCCTGTTGGGAGGTTTTCTCTTTATGGATTTATCTGGTCTTGTTCTTAAAGATTAGGCATTAAGCCTAAAAGCAGACTTATTACCATCACTAGTTCCCACAGTCATCCGAAAGGATAGGGGAAAGTGGTTTGGGTAAATCCCATCCCATTTTGCCTGTGCTTTGGTGAAGATTGTATGTCTTTGGGACTTGATCCGTTTTATGAGTTTGGAATGACAGGTTCAGGGAGCCAGCCAGTAGCTTGCCCAGGGCTAGAGGCGGCTTAGTGAGGATGAGGCAGCTGTAGGTGCTATGCACTGTCTTTTTGTGGTGGTGGTGGCGGTGGTGCCAGGGACCAGAGTTCGTCCATGGTACTTAAACTGTGACAAGGTCTATCGATGAGAATGAGAAAGAAGCTTATATGAGATCATTGGGCCCTCTCCATTATGGTACTGTTAGGGAAACTGGCCCTAGGGAGAAGGGAACTTTCACCCAAAGTCTCAGACTTAGTCCACAGTCCTTGTCATGTTTCTTCAGTTCCTAGTTTTCAGACTCCGTAGTTGTGAGGTGCCAGTGGAGTAGTGGACGGCTAGGCCTCCTGGGAAAAGCATCTGTGGTCACCACATTCAGGAAATGACAGAGATGAACACTGAACCCAAGTCCTTTGACTTAGGTGTCTTAGAAGAAAGCTGTTAGGAAAAAACTATGGGAGAGGAAAATTGGTCTAGCCTTCCTGTCTAACCATGTCCTTCAGCGGTAGACATACATACACACACTACAGGTCACATGTGATGCACACTTCTACATACTCAGGCACATGTGCGGTATGTTTGGAATACACATGGGATGTGTGGGGTTCACTTTTACATGAACATGCTTGGAGCATACACATTCAGTTACCCATGGGGCACACTCACACTTAATACATACTTAGCATGGGCAGTGTGCACACACACACAAATATGAGGTATGCTTATGCAAATGTGTATGTACATATGAATGCATATAAAGCACAACTGCACACCCATGGGGCACAGACACAGGACACATACACGTGGGGCACGCTGATACACACTCAGATCTGCTCCTACACTCAGGACACGAACTCCTAAGGCCTTACATGGACAAACAGCCCATCCCCCATGAGACTCATTGGAACACACCAGTGGGGGACACAGATGCAGAACACATCCGACCCCTAGGGCTGTCCAGCTGTCCTAGTCTTCTGGGTGGGCACAGCAGTGCACTGGTTCCATGTGGTGGACCTCTCTGTTTTCTCTCACTCCCCCTTTCTTTCTCTTGGAAATTAGGACTCAGAAAGCAGTGGAGTCAGGAGTAAAATGGACACCCAAGGTGGAATGTGTTAGAGCAGGCTCCACTAGGTAGGTGAAACTTAGAGCCCAGTCTGCAGCTGTCCAATTACCAGGCAGCTGGAGAAAATGGGAGGAGATAACCTGACACCCATCAGGTAGGAAGCTTGAGCCTGCTTCCCCATCCTGCAGTCCACTTACAAACCATTACGGGATGATATGATTGGAAAGTAACATCCTAGAAAACCTAAAGGGACTGAGTGCTGAACTTCTTTTCCTTGGGAATGAATTAACCACTTGGACCTGAGCAACTCTATCTAAATTGAGGGTGGGAGGCAAGGTGGTAGGACGCAAAAAGCGGGGCAGAGCCCCAGACTCCTGGCTCGGTGAGGGGTGGGGGGAACAGCCACATCGTTAATGGTCACGGTCCTGCCCCGAGGCCTCGGAGTGGCTTGGGCCATCTGGCCCCACTAATGAGGGCCTGCTATTTTTAGAATTTCTTAAGCTGGAAACCAGGTCGGGGTGTCCTGGGGAGCTGGAGGGAGGAGGCCCCTAGGCTGAGTGGAGATGAATGGTGGGAAGCAGTAAGATGGGTGGCCAGAGTGTGGCAGGTGAGCCCTGGATCAGCAGCCCCGGAGCCCCAGTGGGTTACTGTTGGCTCATGCCAACAGCTACTCTACCATACGAGGTCTGTCCTGAAAGTATCGGCTGAGCAAAACTTTTAAATTGGATTGACACTGGCTCAATACTTTCGGGACAGCCTCGCAAACTGAGGTTGTGCCTCAAGCCCTCCTCCTCTATCGGTTCGTATTTGGTCTGCAGACACTCTGGCCAGTATTGACTCCAGATGCCAGCTGGGCGCAGGTGGGCTAAGAGTTAAGAAAATTCTTCAGAGATATACTTGTTCTTTACCTACAAAGCCGTATCTCCCCTACCCACCAAGCTAGCTTTGGGGTCCACCAACAACTGGGCCAGAACCCTACCAGAATAACCATCGAAAGAAAAGGCCAAAGAGGGGGCCAGGGGAAGGCAATATCCCGAGGTTAGGTTGGTCAGTTCTGCTGAGATCACCCCCCACCCCCTCCCGTACAGATGCTTTTCAATGCCAAGTCTGCTCTTTCCCAGAAAATGGGCTTGCACCATGTCCATGGTCACATAGGTCCGAGTCCTGGGAAAGTTAGATAGTGAGAGAAAGCAAGGGGCATCGGGAGCAGGGACTTCTTTCTCCAAGTCCTACCTCCTGCCAGAGGAAGCAGCCTGGAGGCCAGCTTTGACCAGAGAGAGTTCCTTAGTCTACGTTTGTGCTCAGGGCCATCTCACCTGCTCTGTTGAATGGGGTGGGTCAATAACTAGACTGTGTAGTTCACGATCAGATTTTTCCTCACCCCATAGGTTATGGGCAAAGTTCTTCTGAGCCTCGGCTTTCTAGTGTATAAAATGGGCTTAACTGTAAAATCTCTCGGAATGGGTGGGTATCAGAACTCAGGACTGAAGGATGTGAAAAGTGCCTTGTAGAAATGTTGAACGGTTTTACTGATGTTTGGATTGTTAAGAGTTCATCCAGGTTGTTGGAGGTAACCCAGGAGCTGGTCTTCATGTTCTTTTTCCACTCCTTCCCTTTGCTGTTTTTTTTTTTTTTTTAAGCCAGTGTTGTCTCCATTTTACACATGGGGACACTGAGACTCAGAAAAAGAAGGAACAGCCTGAAGAAACAGGGTTAGGTGAACTGTATTCAGTGTTTCTTCTGGGCCCCAAGCTACCACAAAATGGGCTCCATGGCTAAAGGAAGCTGCTGGTAGCAGCTTAAGTTAATCTCTGTAAAAAGCTAGCTTTGTCTCCCACACGCACCAAGGAGTGGGGGTTTTGTGGGGCCCAGCCTTCCACAGCAGTGTCCGGCTCGCCCACGAGAGGCGCGCTCACCGACCTGTCATGCTTTCCACAGCAGCTCACGGCCCACTCGTCTCCTGCATCCTGGAAGCAGCGAAGTGGACATTAACACTCAGCTGGGCTGCCTTTTTCTTCTTTGGTGTGTTGTTCCTTCTATACCATAGACTCTCAAGCTGGGCCAGAGTTCCTTGTAGAACCTATCTAGCATATTTTTGTTTATTTTCACTCAGCCTGGGAGGGGATGGGTAGGTTGTCACACTGAAACAGAGTGGTAAGAGGAAGGAGCTGGGCCTTGGGTGCCAATACCTTATTTGTCTGCAGCCTGCTGGTTGGCTGTGGGAGTCTAACCCAGTCTGTTGCCGTTTTTATCTATGCTGCTGAAACCTGTAGAATGACCACAGGACTTGCTCTTCTGGGAGAATGAGATCAGCAAGGTCAGGGTTGGGGACACTGGAGGGCAAAAGGAGAGATGCCTTCTGTCCAAGTTGGAGGGCCTGGAGAGTTGTATGGGGAAGGGGGAGCCATCAAAACCCGGCCAAGAAGTCACCATGCCATTTCCTCTGCTCTCATTTGAAAAGATTGTACTTTTGAATAGGGAATGCATTCCCACGGTTCAAAATTCAGAAGGCACAAGAGGGCGTGCAGGGAGACTTCCTCTAGCCCCTTGGCTTCCTCTCCAGAAGCCACCAGTGAGCCCTTTCAGAGAACTGTTCTGTGGATACATAATTATGGAGGCATACATCCGAGCATGGGGAGTTCTTAGTTTTCCTCGAGCATATAAAAGTTGTGTTTACACTCTACTGTAGTCTATTAGGTGCACGATAGCATTATGTCTTAAAACCAACGTACATACCTTAATTAAAAATCCCTTTATGGCTAAAAAATGCTAACTATCATCTGAGCCTTCAGCAAGTTGTGATCTTAGCGGCCCTGCTTCAATGTAGGTGGCTGCTGACTGGCCAGGGTGGGGAATATTGAAGGCTGGGGTAGCTGTGGTCATTCTTAAAGTAAGACAGTGGCGTTTGCCGCATCAGCTGACTCTTCCTTTCATGATTCCTCTTCAACATGCAATGTTGTTGGGTAGCATCTTCCTTACAGTAGAACTTCTTTTAAAACTGGACTCAATCCTCTGGAACTGGCTGCTGATTAACTAGGCTTATGTGATATTTTAAATCCTTTCTTATCATTTTGACAGTCTTCACAACATCTTTACCAGGAGGAGATTCCATTTCAGAAAACAAAACCCAGCCCTGGCTGGTGGCACAGTGGATAAGGCACCAGCCTGTGAACCCAAGGGTCGCTGGTTCAATTCCCAGCCAGGGCACATAACCAGGTTGCAAGCCAGGTCTCCAGCCAGGTCCGTAGCTGGAGGCAGGTGAAAGGCAGCCATACATGGATGCCTCTCTCCCTCTCTGCCTCTCTCCCTTCCCCTCTTTCTGGAAATAATAAAATCTTTTTAAAAAGATTAAAACAAAGAAAATAAACCCCTTCCATTTGTAAAACAAAAAAAAAAGTTCCATATCTGCTAAGCACAATAGATTGAACCACAATAAAATGAGATATGCCTGTATATGAATATGTCTTTTTTAAAAAAATGTTTATTTTTTTTTGAGAGAGGGGAAGGGAGAAAGGGAGAAATATCAGTGTGTGGGTACCTCTTGTGCACCCCCAACAGGGGACCTGGCCTGCAACCCAGGCATGTGCCCTGACTGGGAATCAAACCTGTGACCTTTTTGTTTGCAGGCCAGTGCTCAATCTACTGAGCCACACTGGCCTGGGCATCATTTTTTTAAAGATTTTATTATTTCCAGAGAGAGAGGAAGGGAAAGAGGCAGAGAGGGAGAGAAACAGCAGTGTATGGTTGCCTTTCACCTGCCTCCAGCCACAGACCTGGCTGGAGACCTGGCTTGCAGCCTGGTTATGTGCCCTGGCTGGGAATCGAACCAGTGACCTTTGAGTTCGCAGGCTGGCCCTGTATCCACTATGCCACCAGTCAGGGCCCTGGGCATCTTTTTTATGTGGCAATATACTATACACACTCTTCTATAGCTGTTCCTTGTAGGTTCTTCTACCCTGTGGTGAGGGTATGGGGATGTGTCATGCAGAACAGAGGTTAAGAGCACAGGTTGTAGAATAAAAGTACCTAGGTTTGGGTTCTGGCCCTGGGTGACCTTCAGCAATTACTTGATCCCTCTGAATCTTGGTTTCCTTATTGTAAAACTGGCGACTAAACAAATTAGTATATGTAAAATGTAAGATTTGTCTCTGACAAGTAAGTACTCAGTAAATGTTAGCCATTTCTTATTATGATGGGAAAAAATTAGACTGTGAGTCAGAATATCTGAGTTCTCTTCTGGGCTTTGCTACTGGGATAGCTGAGTGACTTCTGTCCAAACTTGTTTCCTCATCTTTAAAAAGTAAGGTGTCATCCCTGCTGTGCTCATGCCCCAGAGTTGCTGGGACAACCCAGTGGGCTAATGAATGTGAAAGTAACTTAGAAACCATAATGTGCTGCACATGGAACAGGTGCTGCTTCATCTTTTCATAGAGGCTACTTTGGATAGCTTGAACCCAGTGACCAGAACTGGGTAAAGAAGGCAGTGGAACCCAAAGGCCATTGTACTGGTGTTCTATGGTGGCTGGAGGTCTCCCTTTGACAAAAATTTGAAATTGTCAAGTTTTGTCTTACATCTGACCTTTCTTACTTCACCCCATCCATCTCTTTCTTTAAAAAGATTTTATTCATTATTTTTAGAGAGAGGAGCAGGGAGGGAGGGAGAAAGAAAGGGAGAGAAACATCCATTAATGGTTGCCTTTCACCTGCCTCCAGCTACAGACCTGGCTGGAGACCTGGCTTGCAACCTGGTTATGTGCCCTGGCTGGGAATCAAACCAGCGACCTTTGGATTTGCAGGCCAGCGCCTATCCACTGAGCCACACCAGCCAGGGCCCCATCCATCTCTTGACTTACTTGTTCCTGTGTCTTTTTTCCTACTCCCTTCTGCCTCTTGCCCAAACCTGCTTTTAGTAGTAAGGCAACATTTGCCCAAAATGACCCCCACTTTGCATTTGAGCTAACCTGGTCCAACGAGCTCAAAGAGGAGCCATAACTGCCTGAGTTTGTACTGCAAGTCAGTAACCAGCCAGGCCTGTAGCGCATTCCTCCCGTGCCGGTTTCCCCCACTAGCCCGTGCATTTTCGCGTGAATTTCAGTTTGAGATTTCTTAGCAAAGACATTGGTAGTGAGGGAGATTCTGGAAGTGCCTCTCCTTACCCTCCATACTGAGGCTTTCTTACCCTTTCATTTCCAGATCAGATTTGTGTGAGGCCCTGCAGTGAAGAGGTAGCGGCAGTGCTGGCCGCAGAGTGAAGGGGAGGTGGGACACCAGAAAGTGTCTGAAGACTGTGATCTTCAAATTGAAGTCCAGGGAGACAAACTGGAAGTGTTTATATTTTCAGTTGTGAAACTCATCATCATTTATTTTGTGGAGATTTTTTATAAAACACACATTAGTAGTATTTAGATACCGGGGTAGGCGTTCATTTCTTGAGCCATTTGACAATTTTTAATGAGAAACAATCGACAGCCATCCTTCTAGAAGACTGTACGCTTGGTTTCTGATCTTGGCTCTGCTGCTGACTAGCTTTGACACATCAGGCAACTTCTCCTCACCAGCACCTCTCTTTCCTTATGTAGAAAATATTAGACTGGACTCGGTGTGCGAGCTTTTGGTTGAGTCCAGCCTTCACCTTCTCTGAGCATAACAGTGCGCTGTCTTTCAGAGCACAGGAGAGCAGGTTCCAGCCCTAGCAACTTCCTGATGCTTTGTCCTTTAGTCAGCTGCCCTGGGCCCCTTCTCCTCCCCCACCTCCAGCAGATAGGCCAGGCAGGCAGACGTTCTCTTACATAAGCCTGGCTGACCTACCTGAAGTTCTTTAGTTACAAGCACAACCGTTTGCCCTACAGACGGAGACCTGCTGCCATTCCCCCAGGGCGCTGAGGGTGGGCCTCATTCTGCTGTATCCTTTCTGGCAGCCCAGGTTGACATGTAGCATCCTGTCAGAGCGTCCACTGCCATGGTCTGAAGGGAAGCCACATCAGCCAGTTTGAGTGCCCTGGAGCCTGGTCTGGCGGTTGCTCACCAAACACCCCTCATCCTTCTGCCATTTAACTTGTGTGTGGAAAACCCAGGACTGTGTTTGATTTTGTCAGCCTACCTCTGAACAGGAAACACTGAGGACAGGGACCAGCCACACCTTGAAGTGCCTTAGCCAGTCTTTTCTTTCCCCGTGAGCCAATGGGCAGAGGGAAATCAGTAAGCCATCAGAAGCCGTCTTCTGCTTTCTGATTAAATACAGATTTTCTTTGGGCTGTAAGGGCTCCCCAGAAGACAATTACAATCTCTGGAAATGCCTACCAAGGCTGCAGCCCTTCCCAGCCTCTGGCCTAGGTGGGCATGCTCAGTACCCTTCAATGTAGTTTAAGTAGATTGAAACATTTATTTCTTTTGGCTCTTCTCCAGCTGTAGGGGCAGGTCACAGTGCCCCCCACTTAATGCTGTTCCTGTTCTTACCACCAGATGGCCACACTTAATAGACAACTTAGAGAACTATTAGTTCCAACCTATCTTCTTCTCTGCTCCTCCCCCCACCTACGGCCCTCCTTCCCCTACAAGATTTTAACACGACATCTGTCAAATGTATAAAAAAATGACTTTCCCTTCTTCTGCCTGCCTTGCCCACCCACCCTCTGGCTGTGGTGTTGATGACTACGGAACTATGGATGTGGGAGGCACGGAGGACAGATTCTTCATGTAGTTTTAGCCCCCTCCTCCTACCCTTCTGTAAGCCTAGAGGGGCCCCGCCCCCTAGCCCTCCCCAGGGAACTTCAAGCTGGCCTTCAAGTATCAGTTCAGGAAAAGGGACGTCTCCCAGGGCTGGTCCCAGCGGAACCACATGAAGAGAAACAAAAACTCAGGTATAGGGCCCCAAGATGGGGCCACCTCAGGAATTCGGGGCTCTTTGAGCTCCCTGTCTTTCCCCTAGGCCTCTCCTGTCCATCTTTCAAAATATGAAGGCAACAGGAGATCCCAGTGGATGTACCCGGATCTTAGTACCCGCAGCAAGCAAGTCCGAGAAGAAGGGCATGGTGTCCGTGTTAGGAACGTTTCTTGAGAGAGGTCCTAAGCTGGCTCAAGAGACAGGGGGAGGTCAGGGTAACCTCCAGCTTGGGATGGCATCCTTCTGACTCAGTTCACGGAGAGAAGATTGCTGAGTCGTATTTTGTTTTGTTTTACTCATTATTTATCGCTTAGACTGTTGGAGGCTCACTTGGGTAGATTGAATGTAGCTATATAAAATTGCTACTCAATTGTTGCTTAGAGAGATGCTGCAAGGATTTCCCGTTAGAACCGTTGAGGATCTCAGTGCTGAATGGCATGGTGGGGGCAGTGGTGGGGGGTACCACAGGGCAGTTTCAGGTTCAAGGCAGAATGGGAAAATCCCCCTGATTTTATTAAAGTGAAAACTAGGTGGTATGTTGGGGCACTGAAGCAAGCCGATGCCTGATGACTCACTAATCCCACGTTCATACTAGGAAAAGGATGATTATGTCATGAAAAGAGGTGATATTTACGTACTTCCTTTCCATATATTTATAGTCCTCATCACTTGAAGGCATTGATTATTCTGCTCCGAAGTGAAATTATTTAGTTATGGGTTCTAGCACCACCCACGTTAAAACCAAAACCAGCCAGGTATGAACTATTAAATCACAGGGAAAAGAATGAACAATTCTTGTGATTTTTGGTTGTTATATTCATAGTGGGCTTTGACTTACCTGGCATCTTTTCTCTTTTCCCTGATGACCATCAAGCACTTGTGCAGCTCAAAAACCAGCCCAGCCCAGGAGCCATCTGGCCACCAATCCTATCAATCATCACTTGGCGGGTAGGCCACCTGGCACACATTATGTAATCAAGTCCCTTGGCTCCGTAGAATGCATTGCAGTCTTACTGAGATGTTGCCTCTGTTGCTGTTACCTGCCTCAGAGCTTGCCTGGTTTTAGGGCTCAGGTTGTAGAACTTTAGATAGATGTTAAAAACAATATGGTTTGCATTGGATTAAGTGATGTTCTACTGCTACTGTTCCCATGTAGACATTCTGGTTGGTTGGAGGATAACACTGGTTGACAACTGGAAGAACTCCAAGTAATTGTCTTATCTTCTTCTCCTAGATAGAAATTAGTGAAAGAGGCAAAAGGAGAGAGGAGACAAGCTGGAGTCACCAGGGAAGACATTAAAGATCCTAGTGGGGGGTCAGGATCACATATGACATCTGTCCCGAAAAGTATTGGCCATGCAAATGGTTAATTATATTGACATTGGCTCGATACTTTCTGGACAGGCCTCATAGCTGGGAGGAAGCACCCTAGCTCTAGTGTCCCTACACTTAATCATGGCTAGGGGCATGGCTTTTTTGGAAGCACAGAGGTAGGAGTGGGGCCACCAGCAAAAGACTGAGTTTGGCCAGAACGGAAGGTCCTTGCCAGGCCCAAGGCAAGAGCTGGGTCCATAGACCGGGTAGATGAAGGAGAGCTCTGATTGACAGCAGGGAGCTAGTGAAGCTCCTTGAGCATGGACAGTGGCGCCAGCAAAGAAGTGTAGAGAAATGCACAACTACGGAGTGGCTTAAGGAGGCGAGACGTGTGGGCAGCAGGAAGGCCAGTAGGAAGGCAACGGGGGGTGATGAAGGCCAGGCGTGGGAGGGTGTATTGCACAGGAAACTAAAGGTCGTATCTGAGAGAAAAAGAAACAGAGAAAAAGGGAACAACAGGTTCAGAAGACTCGCCAGAAATGGGAAAAATTAGAAGGGGAATGGGGGCATGTGATGAGTTTTACAGATGTTTTAGTGGACGCACTGTTCAGCCATGCAGTGTAATGTGCAGTAGGCACTTGGAGGTATCTGGGGCTGGAGGTGAGTGGGAGCCCATGTCAGGAAAATGATTTCTCTGAGGAGCTGCATGGAGAGAGCAGAGGAGGGCAAAGGACCCCATTGACTTTTGAATGGGGCAGCAAGGGCAGAAGCTGACAGCCAGTCCCTCAGTTTGTCCAGCCTGTGCCTCAGTGGGTCACTAGCAGCACCCCACTGAGTTAGATTAAAGAGGGGACTAGTCAGCTCCAAGCTCTCATCTTCCTGAGCAGAGACCTGTAGAAACGTACCATGGAACACGTAGGAGGGTGAGAAGAAATAAGCCGCAATGCTGCAATTCCTGTCTTTGCAAAGCTGAAGTGTTAGCCGCAATAGAAAGCCAGAACTGGAAGGTACTCGAGAGGTCGTCGGCGTGGTTGAAGCCTGTAACTTGCTTGGTAAGCTGACAGGTCAGGATACCTAAGATCATTCAGTGAGTTACTTGCAGAGCTTCTTCCAATAGCCAGTCTTGGTGCCTCCTGGGAGTTGTTTTAATAGCCCGAGTGACACCTTTCTAGAAATGGGGGGATCATTGTCCTTGAACATTGTGGGCAAGATAGTCTGTTTACAAGGCTGTATTAAAAAGACATCTGGTTTATTCAGGGAAGAGCATAAAATCCCCAACTGTTTTAGTTGGGCTTAAAGGGAACGAAGGAATGGATTTAGCTTTTGCCCATGCCCTACCTGTTGAGGGGGGTCCCTTCTGGGCAGACGGGGGCAGACACCAACTGAGGGAGAAAAAGCCTAGAGAGAGAAAACACCCCCTCATGTTCCTCTTTGTCCTGCAGAGCTTCTCATGGCAATTGGCACCTTTGCTATTCTTCACCAGGTTTTTCTTCCTTCCTTTTTTTTTTTTTTAACTTTTCTGCCTTCTGCTTTTTTGCCATTAAAAGTCTCATATTTCTGGCAACCACCCGGGCTAATTAAGTAAGTATTTGGGGGTGGTACTGTTCAGCTCGATGGCAGGAGCAGGCAGAGGAAGACAAGTGGTAGGGCCCCGAGAAGCAGGGGAGAGGCTGTCATCTCTGTACTTCTTCTGCCATTGCAAATGCTCCTTACATGACCTCCAGTCATTTATTTCAGACACACCAACTGCTGAGAAAGGCCCTGCAGATAGGCAGGGAGCCAAACCTTTGGGGAGGCCCGGGGTCCCTGGGGAGAGTGAGGCAGTGGGAGGGACAAGGGCAAAGCCTAGACAGGAAAGGTCACCTATGGCAGGGGTTGACTTGTGTGGTCCCTGAGCCAGCAGTGTAGTGTCACCAGGGAAGTGGTTGGAAATGCAGTTGTCAAGCCCCACTTCAGAGCTGCTGAAGGGCCTAGCCTTCTGTTTTAACAGGCCCTCAAGGAGGTTGAGAACTGCTGCTCTAGGTCATTCACAGGTCTCCCTGGAAAGAAACCAGCTGCCTTCTTGACAGGCAGTGCGGGGGATTGGCAAAAGCAAGACTGTAAGAGAAAGTCCGCCCCGCAGGTTATCCTCAGTGAAAATGGGGGCGTGAATGCTTGCAGAGTTACAGAGGTTGAGATCACAGAAGAAAGCCTGTTACCCAGTGCCTGGCTTGTTTTCAGCAAATATGGTTTTCTTTCTCCCTTCTTCCTTTTTTTCCCCCCTTTTTCTCTGTCTTCTTTCCTTCCCCCTGAAAGGGCCCACTGGCCACTCCAGGTTAGCTGGACTTACGCCTTGTTGATCAGAAACCAGCCTTAGAGGTCAAATGGCCAGATTCAAAGTTAGGGAGCCTGGGTCTGATAAGAGATGTGTGTATTTGTAAGACCAATGGGAAGGAATATTTGCAATTAGGATTGCCTGGAGAAGTCTCAGTAAAAAGGAAGAAGGCCTCATTCCTTCTTTATGAATTGTATGAGGGCTCTTCTCTCTCCCCATCTTACTCACATCCGAAAGTGTCTGGTGTGGGAGTGTGGACCACTGGGCGTCTGGACAAGAGACAGTCTGTATTCAGTGCTACGCCTGAAATGTGCCGGGGAATGGGAAGTATTGCGGTAGAAGTAACATCAGTGCTGTCCGAGGCCAAGAGCCATTTGGGTCCTTTGCTGGAGCAACACAGTAGTACCTCCCGGCTCATGTTGGGCTTGGAGGATGAAAGAGTGGGAACAGATGGGAAGCTGGGGCTTTGGGTGAGAGGAGGGGTACAGATCAGTTTTAAAAATAAAGAATTTAAAGCCCTGGCTGGTGGCTCAGTGGATAGGTGCTGGCCTGCGTGCGAACCCAAAGGTCACTGGTTTGATTCCCAGGCAGGGCACATAACCAGGTTGCAGGCCAGGTCTCCAGCCAGGTCCGTAGCTGGAGGCAGGTGAAAGGCAACCATACATGGATGTTTCTCTCCCTTTCTTCCTCTCTTCCTGCCCTTCTCTCTGAAAGTAATGAATTTCAAAAATCTTTTAAAAAATGTAAACAATAAAAATGAAAAATGAAAGAATTCAACCCCGGCGTAGCTACTCCTAAAGGGCCTTCTCTTGGCTTCCCCCTCTTACCGCTCTGTAGCATTGGATAATGTGATTCACTCCTGCTGCTGGAAACTCTGTCCTTGGCTTTTGTGCCATCGTGCTCCTTGGTATTCTCATTATGTGCTGGCAGCTCTATTTTGTTTGGTTTCTTTGGATCCTTTTCTTACCCTCACCTCCCATTGTTGCAGTTTCCCTAGGTTTCTGGCTTGCTTTCTTCCAGGGCAAGTTCCCTTGATTTCCATAATTTCTCTGGCCTATGGACTCCCTAAACCTGTCCAGCTATCTCCTCTAACCTTTCTGAATCTGCATGTCCTGCTGGCCCCCTACATTTGTTGTCTTTCTCCCCCTCTCAAACCAGCATTTTCCCACAACTTCACCTCCTGCTTTAATGATCATGTTTACGATTGAACCCTGCACCCCCCCAACCCACCCCGCGCACACCCCAAATCAGTTTTGATCTCATTTTCCTCAAACTAGATTTCACACCATTCAAGCAGATTCCAGCCCATGTTTTCAGCCATCCTTCCACCCCCTAATTGCCCTTCCCCAGCCCTTTTCAAACTTCAATATGTTTGCCATCAAATCCGGCCTAGTCCTTACCTCTGAGACGACTCTCATTGCTCTGCTTCAGGTGCCCTTCCACATGTCACAGTACTACTCATTCTTTTCTTGGGTTTTTTAAGTATATTTGATTGATTATGCTATTACATTTGGCCCCCTCTCTCCAATACCCCCTTTCCTCCAGCAGCCCCTGCCCTATAATTTATGTTCTTTGGTCATGCATATAAGTTCTTTGACTACTCCATTTCCCATACTGTTCTTAACACCCCCATGGCTATTTTGTAGCTACGAATTTGTACTCTTGATCCCTACACTTTCTCCCTCTTTCTCCTGTTCCTCTCCTAGTTGCTAACCCTCCAAATGATCTCCATACCTATGATTCTGCCCCTGTTCTGCTTGCTTGGTTTGTTTTGCAGATTCAGTTGTTGAACATTGGGAATTTATTGTCATTTTAATGTTCATCATTTTGATAATTTTCTTTTTCTTATATAATTCCCTTTAACATTTTATATGGTAATGGCTTGGTGATGATGAACTCCTTTAGCTTTACCTTGTCTGGGAAGCACTTTATCTGCCCTTCCATGATAAATGCTAGCTTTGTTAGATAGAGTCATCTTGGTTTTAGGTCTTTGCTTTTCATCACTTTGAATACTTCTTGCCAGTCCCTTCTAGCCTGCAAAGTTTCTTTTGAGAAATCAGCTGACAGCCTTATGGGAACTCCTTTGTAGGCAACTCTCTGCTTTTCTCTTGATGCTTTTAAAATTCTCTTTACCTTTATCCTTTAGCATTTTAATTGTGATGTGTCTTACTATGTTCCTCTTTGGGTCCAACTTGTTTGGGACTCTGCTTCCTGGACTTACGTAACTGTTTCCTTTGCCAAATTAGGGAAGTTTTCTTTCATTATTTCTTCATGTAAGTTTTCAACGTCTTGCTCTTCCTCTTCTCCTTCTGGCACCACTATGATTTGGATATTGGCATGTTTGGAGATGTCCCAGAGGTTCCTAAGCCTATCCTTGTTTTATTGAATTCTTGTTTCTTCTTTTTGTTCTGGTTAAATGTATATCTCTTCCTCATGTTTCAAATCATTGGTTTGAATCCTGGCGTCCTCCCCTTCTCTGTTGGTTTCCTGTAGATTATTCTTTATTTTACTTAGTATTATTTCATCTCTCCATTTATTTATTTATTTACTTACCTGTTTATTGCTGTCTTCAGAGTTCTCTGAGTATCCTATTCACCAGTGTTTTTAACTCTGCATCTGATAGGTTGGCTATCTCCATTTTGCTTAGTTCTTTTTCTGGGGTTTTGTTCTGTGTTTTCATCTGTGCCATATTTCTTTGTCTCCTAAATTCAGCAGCCTCCCTGCATTTGTTTCTGTGTTTTAGGTAGAGCTGCTTTGACTCTCTGTCTCAGCAGTGGGCCTATGTAGCAAAGGCATCTATAAAGTGTATGGGGTGGAGCCTTAGGTAATTGCCAGGGTGGGGTCACCCACTTCACTGCTTTGTGGTTGTGTGGCAAAGGCTCAGAGAGGGGACGGTGCCGCTGCCTGGCCTCTGGCAGTTTGCCTGGCAACAGTCACCCCATTTCCAGCCACTTCACCCCCTTCCAATGTGCAACTGGTGCCCCACAGTTGCTGCCTGGGTGGTGAATCCTGGAGTAGTGGGGTTTATGTGCATTCATGCTGGCCCTTTAAGCAGTGAATATCTGGCAGTTTCTTCCACCTCCCCAACTTCCATTGGTTTATAGCCAGAGGTAATGGGGGTTTATCTTCCTGGTGCTGAAACCCTGAGCTGTACAGTCTAGCCTGGTATCCCTCCTGTCTGTTCCCCTCTGCTGCTTTTTGGCACTAGGCCATCTCTCTGCCTGTCTCCATGACTCTGCCCCTCCTACCTATCTGGCTGAAGGTGTTTTCTTTAAATCCTTGGTTATTGGACTTCCATATAGCTTGATTTGCTAACGTTCTTGGGGGACTACTTTCGAGATCTGGTTATAATTCTTTCTGTGGTTGCACAAGGAGGCAAAGCATGTCTACTTACACCTCCATCTTGACTGGAAGTCCACAGTACCACTCATCCTTTAAAGCCTATCTTCAGTGGCCCCTCAACACTGTGGTAGAGCTCAAGAGGTCGCATGCTTCCTCCTTACACTGTAGTCTTGTACTAGTGCAGCATGGGCCAGACGCTGTGTAGTAGGCATTCGGCATCCAGCGCTCAGTTCATCGCTTCATCCCGCCCCTAACTCTGCCTGTGAGGCAGGGACTGGACTTTTTTGTATCCTAGTTACATGCGGTTTCATTTTGTCTTACTTCTCTGGCTTCTTCTCTGTTCCTCACCTCCCTTTGTCACTGCTGGTGCCTAAAGTAGAAAAGGCCCAAATGGAAGCTAGGTTTGCTTGCCCTTAACCAGCATTGCGTACTGCTTGGAGAGCATTCACTGTGGGTACTTGAAGGGCCTTTGATCATCAGGTGAGGACTGTGGCTGAATCACAGTAAGCAGACCCCTACACCCAGTGGGAGCTTGCTGATTGAGTGTTGGATGATAAATGGATGAGCCAAGAAACGTGCATATTTGTGAAAAAATTGTAGCAAGCTAAAAATCAATCCTGTTCACAGAAGGGAGATTTGGAAGTAATTCCCAGCCCCAATTTAGTTTACGTTTTTAAAGAGTTTATTTGTTTATTTTTAGGGAGAGGGGAAGAGGGGGAGAAAGAGAGGGAGACAAACATCAGTATGCTAGAGAAACAGTGATTGGTTGCCTCTCATACACCTCCAACCAGGGACTGGGCCTACAACCCAGGCATGTGTCCTGACTGGGGATCGAACCTGCTACCATTTTGCTTTGTGGGATGACACCCAACTGAGCCACACCATTCAGAACAGTTTACTTTAAAAAATATTCAGAAGACAGATGATTTTTTTTTTACGCTTTTAAAAATTTATTTTTAAAGGTTTTATTTATTATTTTCAGAGAGAGGGGAAGGGAATGAGGTAGAGAGGGAGGGAGACATCAGTGTATGGTTGCCTTTCACCTGCCTCTAGCTACGGATCTGGCTGGAGACCTGGCTGGAGACCTGGTTATGTGCCCTGGCTGGGAATCAAACCAGTGACCTTCGGGTGGTTCGCAGGCTGGCGCCTATCCATGAGCTACCAGCCAGGGCTGATGTTTTGTTGAGTTGTATACTTGAAAGCTCTATGACTTTGTGAGTCAATATCACCGCAATAAATTCAATTAAAAAGTGAAATAAAAGAATGCAGAGGATGGGGACAGAGCATTACCTAGTTCCTGCTTGGATTTATGACTAGAGATCAGTTGCGTCATTCTATACCCACGTAGTCCTGCAGACATCTCCGGGCCCTCAGGTTAGAGAGCCCAGCTATGCCCTGGACAAGGCCAATCCAGTACCCAGTGGCCACAAACCAGCTGGCAAGCCTGTTGTCAAGGCCTACTTGGAGTCAATGCTAGAACTATACATCACTTCAAAGATCATCAGTCTTTAGCACTCCTTTTATAAATCAGGTATGCTAGCAGAGGTAACTTGCCTACAGCCACCAGAGGGCCAACCTCTTGGACCTTTTTTCACCCCAGCAAAGCACCATAGATCAAGAAGGTAGAAAAAGAATACCTGGGAGGAGCTGAGCATGGAGTCCCTAAAAAGAAAGCTCCACTGTAGAAATCACTCAGACCTGGGCATAGGGGTCCTCAGATAGCCCCACAGATGGCACCCTGAGCAGGGCGTTGCTAATTGATGCCAATGCATTCTTTTCCCCCTTGACAGAAGGCTGTGGCCATGGCTTTACACCACAAGCCCTCATGGTGCTCTGAGTTGGTGTTCTACGTGCTTATTGAGCTCTAGCAACGCCCAGTTGGGACCCTCTTGTGGCAGGAGAGGGGAGACTTCTCTATGGACTTTTGTTTTATCAAGGCCAGTGACCAACAATTCTCCACTGAGGCAAGAAGAAGAAGAAATGGACTTTTAATGTAATTGGAAGGAAACCATTTCAACATAAAAATCATTCTCCTCATAGGCAGGAGCATCATTAAAAGTGGCTGTTCAGCTCTCTTCACTTGGGTTCTTTAAGAATGGGAGCCAAGCCCTGGCTGGTGGCACAGTGGATAAGGTGCCAGCCTGCGAACCCAAAGGTCACTGGTTCGATTCCCCAGCCAGGGCACATAACCAGGTTGCAAGCCAGGTCTCCAGCCAGGTCCATAGCTGGAGGCAGGTGAGAGGCAACCATACATAGATGTTTCTCTCCCTCTCTGCCTCTCTCCCTTCCTCTCTCTCTAAAAGTAATAAATAAAATCTTAAGAAAGGAACAGGAGCCGTATGTTTTATGATATGAGGGATGGAGTTCTATGAATTCAGTATAGTTGATTAGCAGTCAGTGGTAGTCCAATATGATGGGTTATAAGTCTCCAAAATTTATTACTTGTGTGATTGGCCAAATGACCGGGCCACCTTTGTAAACCTGTTTCCTCTTCTGTGAATATGGGTAACAAAAACGGTTCATAAATAGTAAAGCATGAGGTACTTGATGTTATAAAATGTATTGGAAATCTCTTTCACATCCATGCTAAGGTGCTCTCCTGATGTCTTACCCTCTCTGGAAGGCACCATGGCTAGAAGCCTGAGCAACAAAGGACGTGCCAGGCAGGGGCTGACCAATGTGCAATGTGTTATGTGTTAACTTCATGACCTTAGGGTTATCCTCTGGCTGGTATGCTGGAAGGCAGACCTGTGTGAGGGGATGTTCGTTCCATACCCTGTCTCTGCTGTCTGCCAGCTGTTTGGTTGTTGGTCTTGTGGAGCCGTGTTGCCCGAGGGAACCATTCTTTCGTTAGAGCATACTGATGGGAAAGCTGACTTCTGGAGGACATGTTCAGCAATTTAGCGCTGGGGAGGGAGTGCTTGAGTCCTTTTCCTGACACGCCGTATGTTTTCTATTCTGGAATCTGTTTCTGCAAATGCCAGGAAGACTCATGGCCTGTACTGGCAGGAATCGGCTGGGGGAAAAAGAGAACAAATAAGGCAGTGGTCAGGATGCTAATCAGAAAGAGGCAGACTGTTTCCTGCTCCATCCTCATCGCTGCGCTTAGATGTGTTGTGAACATGAATGAGTGTGTGTGTGTCTATGTGTGTCGTGTGCGTGTGCATGTGCGCTCATGTAGCAGAGATGTCTGCCCGCTGCTGTGTGGAGCCCAGTCCTGACGGCCACAAAAGTTAGTGACCAGGGTTAAGGCCTGTGCAGAACCACAGCGTTGCTGGGTGACCCTGAGCTCACCCCTTATCAAATGCAAACATCAACCCACACCTCCCTGTGTATTTCACAGGGTGGTTGTAGAAATCACTGAGTGAATATGTGCCAAGGTTGAGTTTCTTGGGAGCCAGGCACCAGAGAAAGCCATATTCTTTCCAACCCATGACCTCTCTGGATGGCATGACGTGTGGGTGAGAACAGAGGCTGCAGGACTGGGGTCCATTGTGTGTGAGGAATGCCATGGTCTGTAACCTCTGGGGGTGGGGTATAGCGCTGTTAAAAATGTACCACCAACTCTCAGTTGGCCAGTGGCAATGAAGAGGAGGAAAGGGAGAGGAGCACAGAGAATTCAGTGCACATGTGCTCAAGCCTCATTTTACCCATTGATTTCAGCCTCTCTGCCCATTGTGGACCTTCAGCTGCCTTGAAGCACCAAGGAGAGATGGCGTGGTGCTTCTTTTTGTTGCCGGGGGAGGAGGTCATGAGTCGGGCTAAAAGCATCAGGCCTGTGTAGTCCATGTTCTCATTCTGGGGCATTCCACTCACTGGCTGGTGTAGAGTTGGCCATATTGTTTGCCTTGTAGTCCTGTGGCTGTTGTGTTTCCAGTGGCATCGCTCTCACCCCATCCTTCAGCACTAGTATGTGACTTTTTCCACCAAGTAGCAGAGCTCCAAGGGTGGGGGACGGGGCCAGGGAGGTAGCCAGCTGCGTGGACTGAAAACATTCTCATTTTGTCTCCTAAGCTGATCACTGGAGATTCCATCGTTAGTGCTGAGGCAGTATGGGATCACGTCACCATGGCCAACCGGGAGTTGGCATTTAAGGCTGGCGACGTCATCAAAGTCTTGGATGCTTCCAACAAGGATTGGTGGTGGGGCCAGATCGACGATGAGGAGGGATGGTTTCCTGCCAGCTTTGTGAGGGTGAGTGCCAGCCTTCCCTGTCTTCTCCTGTCTCCTTGGCTGCCTGCCCCTGGCTTTCCTCTCACCTGTTCTCCTGCCCATTTGTCTCCTGGGGGTTCCTCTCCCATCTCTCACAGTTCACTCCATTTTTTCATGTTTCGACTCCTACTTACCTGGGCTTCCTTTCATTGTTTCCCCTCCTAATTTTGAGACTTTTCCTTTTTGTCTTGTTTATTTTCACAATCCACACCTCCTGCCTCCTACCTGCTGGGACTCTATACAAATCATTTCCCTTTTGTCCTTGATGATTTCTGAAGACCTTTTAAGTCTATATTGCTGTGAACAGTACCGTTCTTACCTCTCTTATTTTTGGCTTTCTTTCTTGTCCTCAACTCCTCTTTTTTCTCTTCCATCTTTATAGGTCTCTCCCCTCCTCACTCCTCTGGTGTTCCTTTCTCTCCCTCAGGGAAGTATGAATACCATGCTTGTTGTCTCAGGATTGCCTATTGCTGCTAATGTAAGAGGGTGGGCTCCCTACCTGCTCAGGGGGACAGTGTGCTGAGTAGAAGCTTTGCTTTGTGCAAGAGACTCCAGTGGCAGGGAACTAAGGTAGACTGCGGGGGCGGGGAGCGAGAGGCCGAATCGGGCTTGCGAAGCCTTGGCTCATTGTGCTTTGTACCATGTTCATCTGGCCCTTAACAGAAGGGACTACTGGGAGGGGCCTCCTTAGCAGTTTCTGCTTCCTCTGGGTCACCAACTAGTAAAATGCTGTGAGGGAAGAGAATTGGCCTGGGTCCCAGCTTTCGGCCATCCTTAGAATTAAGAGCTAGAATCAGCTCTTTGGCAGTTGTGAGCTCTAATTTCCCCATCCGCAGAATGGCCTTGGCAATTCTTTCATTCCAGGGGATATCACAGTTAACGAGATAATGCACATGAAAAAAAAAACAAAACAATCCTGTGGCAGTCCAAGTACCAACACCACATCAGGGTGTCTTTTCATTGTCCGTACTGCAGCCTATCACCTTCTGTTCGCTTCTGCTCTAAAACAAGGCTGAAGTCCTCGCTCAAACCAAAGGTTAGCCTGGCTTTGGCCTTGGGCCCTTGGAGGATGAAGGGCCTTGAGATGAGAATGATGGCAGTGTGACCTGAGGGAAGGGGCGGGGCACTTGGAATCAGACAACTGAAGTGCAGTCTCAGTTTTATTGCCTCCTTGCCGCTATGGCTTTTGGACAGACTTTTCACTTCCCCAAGCCTTAGTGACCTCATCTGGGCAATAAGAGTAGCAGGCTTTTCCCAAGGATCAAACTGAGTGACCTATGTGAGAGAAGTGTCTAGCACAGTGCTTGGGACATAGTGGGTATTTGGCAAATGCTGATTTGCTTTATCATCATCATTATCCTCATCATTATCATCACCACCACCTTGTTAGATTCAACAAGGTCTATAAAACAAGGCCGTGGCCATATTGGTTGAAAGATGTCTCCTGCCCTGGAGGGTCCAAACCCAGGAAGCACTGTTACCTGATTGGGATGATGTAGGTGAGGGCACTGATCATAAGCAGAGAGGTGAACAAAATGACCTCTTATCCTCTCTGTCCTGAGAATCTCCTATATGAACTATTCAGTCCTTCTTTCCTCTGTGTATGTGGCATCTTTCATCAGAGTCCCCAGATCCATCTGTTTCCCAGCTCAGCTTTGCTGTTTGATGAATGGGTCCCAGGGGTAGTCAGGAAGAGCACATTAATAACTGTGGGCCTTTGGATCTAGCACAGGGCCCTCCACACAGACAGCTTGTGTGTCTTGGACTGACAGGCCCATCTCTTGAAAAGAAGGATGAAACTGCACCCTGCGACAATGTCACCCAAATCCAAATGTATTTCACTTTCAGTGAAATGCCATTTTTATAATAAGCAGTAAATCAAGAGATGGGACAAAATGATTGAGCCAGGCAGAATGGCTTGGGGAGGCAAATGGCAGAGCAGGCTTTAGAATATCAATGAGCTGGCATTGGTGCTCCTACGTCCAAGGCCAGGAGGAGTGTCCCTGCGAGCACACAGCCGCAGCAGCCACTTGGATGGGCTGATGCTGACGTTGAAGAAGACCACTGGCTGGCCCAGGCATGCATGACATAGAGTCTAGTCTATTGGTTGTCAGCTGCACAATGAAATTAATGACTTGAGTAGCTTAAAGAACAAACACTAAAACCCAGGCTCCAGGCTGGTTGAATCAGAATCTTTGATATTGAGAACCATTGGTCTAGACAAGCACAGCCCAACAGGAATATCTTATGAGACTCAAATGTAAGGCACGTTAGATAACTAAATTTTCAAGGAACTAGCATGGAAAAACCATGGACAAGGACAACAAATGGGATTGACTCAGTGGGTGGGGAAGGGGACAGAGGGGAGGGAAAAGGGGATGGATGTAGTACATCAACAATAAGATAAAATTAAAAGAAAAAGATAACTAAATTTTTTCTATTAGCCACACTAAAAAAAGTTTTTTAAAAAGTGAAATTAATTTTTACTTAACCCAATATAGCCAAAATATTATCATATAATATATTGTTACTGTGAAATTATTAATGATATATTTTACTAAGTCTTTGAAATCTGGTGTGTATTCTATACTCATAGCACATCTCAGTTCACACCAGTCACATTTTGGCTGTTCATTAGCCACATGTGCCTAGTTGCTGCTGTGTCAGATAGTGGAAATCTAGACTAAGGACCATAATAATAGATCAAGATCATTAGTGGTAGAGCCTAGGTCATAAATTAGAGGTCAGATATTCTGTCTACTACATTGCTGTTTATCCCATAAGAAAGTAAGCATGCCATATTGCCTCAGGTTGTATTCAGAATGTGAATTTGATTATTATAAAAGTTTTTGTTTCTTTTACTAATAGTCTAATGGTCTTTAGATTTGTAAAGGGAAGTACCATGGAACCTAGGGGCCAGCTATAATGGTGCTGCTGGTAAAAGGAAATGGGGGTCAGCTGCTATTGCATGAATTATGTGAATATTCACTCCAAGGATAGACCTTTCTATTCTCATGAATGGGCATTTATGTGTAGGTTTACATTTCTAGTAAGATTAGGAGATATTCAGGGGATTAAATGCTGTAGGTTATGGAAGCTCTCTTTTAGTAAATACATTAAAATAAAATCACTAGCTCCATTCCTCTACATCAGCAATTTTCTACTTTTTTCATCTCAAGACACATATAAACTAATTACAAAAATTCCATGGCACACCAAAAAATGTTATATATTTTTTGCAGCTCTGACCGAAAAGTAAGTATAATTTTATTCGTTCCTACCAGATGGCTAAATGTTGTGTTGGCTGTTGTCATTTTTTATTTGACAATCTAAAGGAAAGGAGGTCAGTTCCCCTGACTAAATAGGCAGTTACTGCACATTTTAAAAATTCTTGCAGAATTCTGATTGAAAATCGCTGCTCTACATTGATTTAGGTTGAGAGTAGAATGCTACTGTGGAAACAATGTTAAGTGCATTAGAAAATGAGAGTCCTGAGTTCTAGTCTTGGCTTTTCCAAACATTTAGTATATGATCATGGTGTTTTGTTTATTTTTTTTTCAAGATTTTATTTACCCATTTTTTAGAGAGAAGGGAGGAAGAAAGAGTGGGTAAAAGACATCAATGTGTGGTTGCCTCTGGCCCACAACCCAGGCATGTGCCCTGACTGGAAATTGAACCAGCAGCCATTTGGTTTGCTTGCCAGTGCTCAATCCACTGAGCCACACCGGCCAGCATGGTATTTTATTTTTCTACTTTATTTCTAAAGGATTCTGTAGAGTCTGTTCAGGGTCTGTCATACCTAAATGGACATACACATAAGTCACAGTTAACTATTGACTCTTCACTAGTACTGATGTAGTTGGTAGGCAGATGGGTAACATCCTGGGTTGCTATACTTATTGCAGGCTGTTTGCTTGGTTTATCCAGACTGACCTGGATAACATCACTACTAGGTCATTTGACATATGATGTGAACGAATGGTAGCAAAGAGTTTTCCTCTAAGTCCTAATCAACTGGACGCCTTTGTGGACCATTGGGCAAAATTAGGCACTGATGTACCAAAGCATCTTCATTCCCCACCTGGAAGGCTCATTGCTGTGTGAAGATCTCAGCATGAGGAGGATAATCAAGGGCACTTAGAGAGCAATAGCCCTATCTGATATTAATCAGATTAAACACAATGTAGAGTCTAAGAAACTCAGATTCTTGTCTCAGTTTTGCCACTAGATGTGCAGCTCAAGCAGCTTCCTGTGCATTTTTAAAGCTCAATTTTCCTCCTTGGAAAATGGGGATAAACGAGTCTTATGAACATTCTCTGTAACCTGTGCTATGCTGGATACCTCTAAATGGAAGGTGTGATACCACTTTGGCTATTGCACAAGAAATTGCTGGGTACATGTGTCCTCTACCCAGTCAAATATTTTTCTTCCTTGTTGTTCAGAATTTCATTTCATTTGTATGTATGTGTAATTGTATGTTCTGCCTCCTGTTCTGGGGGCATGGCTTCCCAAGAGCAGTGCGGGGGGTTGATGTACCCTCCCAGCAGTTGTCAGATGAAGTGAAACACAGCTCACTGAACATCAGTCCCCTTGTTTAGCTGTTGACACCTTCAGCCACTTTCCTGGGCTGGTTTCCCTCCCTGGAAGATGAAAGCAGACTGCTGGGGTATGATTGTGTGTCTAAGTAGCAAATCTCACTCCTGTGGTGGGGCCTCCTTTTGAATGCTGAGCCCTAACTCCAAATTATCCAAGCACTTTTCCTTCATCATTATGTCAAAAGGGGCCTTTGTTGTGACTTTGGGCTGTGGCCTGCAGCGGGCTTGCTGCCCACATTGAGAGCAAGCTGCGTATGGAACACATGAGATCTCTCACTGTTAGTGGTATGCAAGGCCCAAATGACCAGGCATGGTTTTGCCGAGAAAGTCATGAGCCTGCTCAGGTTCCATCTGCATATATATTCTTTGTTTCATCAAACTCTAGATTTCCTTGATTTCAGGCCTGCCTGGAGGCAGGGGGATGAAAGGATGAGCTAATCAGGTCATTACCATCACTCCTTACATTTGTACAGATCAAATGTCACAGAAAAGAAATCTGCCCTATTCAGAGGGAAGCCCCCTGTTGCAAAGTGTTACTTGGCTCTTGATTATGTAGCATCCCTTCTTGGTTGCGTTTGTGGAATGCTTTTCTCCTGTGTGAAATCCTGGACTCGCAGTGGATTTAGACTTGGAAAGACCCATTTTGTCCAGAAATGATCTAATCAGATGTTCACAGAGGCCAGGTGGGTAACTCATGAGAGTAAAGGGGTCTGACACTGGGGTAGGCGGGAGCCTTTGTCTAACTGGGAAATCTCTGGTCCATCAAAAGCAAGCGAAGGGTCTGGCTGGTTCCCATCACTATAGGAAGGAGGAAAGTCCAGTGGATTGAGATCTTCCAGTATTAAAAAAAAAATGGAATGGAAGTTTAGGTAAGAATCTCCATAGTTTTTAAATGTGGACAAAGAATTCACCTTTTTAAAAGGAAACATTGAGGAATGAATACAACACATCTCTCCCCAGGCCCCAACTAGTAACCACCCAGCAGCCTGACTTCCTCACTGTATAAACCCTGAGGACATACAGGCCCAAACAATAACAGTGATAAAGCCAGAACTTGTACCCAGGCCTGTGAAGATTACTTAAGACGGTTGATTTCAAGTCTTCATCTGGTAACTATAATGTCTGCACTCCCTCTGTTATGGTTTCTGTCAGTTTATTTTATTTTTTTCCCTTGTGAGTGGGCCATCATTTTCTGTTTCTTTCTGTGCCTTGTAATTTTTTTTTTTTTTTTTTGGGAAACTGGCCATTTTAAATATTACAGTGTGGCAACTCAGGAAATCAGATTCTTTCCCTTTCCATGGTTGGCTGTTGTTGGTTGGCGAGGGCTGCAGCTGTCCATTTGCTTGGTGACCGTTCTATTTTTACAACGGCCATCTTTCTTGTCATCCCTGATCACTGAAGTCCCATTGTCCAGCCAGTCACCTAACAAAGAT
The DNA here is from genome assembly GCA_004026585.1 of Noctilio leporinus. NCBI lineage: Eukaryota > Metazoa > Chordata > Mammalia > Chiroptera > Noctilionidae > Noctilio > Noctilio leporinus. Next base: position 179,601 of record PVIW01000821.1, read on the forward strand.
TTCTTTAAATGTAACCAAGAAGAAGAAGAAGAAGAAAACTACTCTTCTGGTCTGTGCAGCTTGGTTCTGAGCCAGGGCACTCCCTCAACACCACTTTGCCCAGAACTTTGCCTTAGTCTTCTCCTACTCTTCTGCTCACAGATCCTCTGGAAGGGTGAACCTACACTCCTCTCAGGCTTTTTCTGAGTGCCACCTGGTCTAGGGCATGTGTGCTGCACTTCAGCTTCTTCGGTAGGCACGGTCGCCTTTCCGAATCATTACTCCTTCAGGAAATACCTTCAGTCTCTTCCCTCCTGTGACATTGGGTCTCTTTGCTGCTGCCCCTTCTGTCATCCCTTACCCTGATTGGGCATGGGAAACATCTGTCCTTAAATCTTTCAACAAAGACTGTTACAGCCGCAAAAGCCACTTCTGCCTGAGGGGTAGGGGGGCAAAGCAAAGGTCAGCTTTTGTGCTTGTACCTCAGGGCCAAAGAGGTCAAAACACGCAGCCACTGTATTTTAAGATCAAGGTCATCAGCCCCTGCTGCCAGAAACGGCTGGACAAATGCAGGCCACCCTCTGTCTCAGCTGCTGGGGAAGACGGAATGGCTGGCAAATGAGTGAAAATGCCTCAATGTTCCCCAACCAAATTTTAACCTCCCTGTTGCACCTCAGGAGGCTCCTGGTTGCTGCGGAGTTTGGATTAGATCCCAGAATTCTGGAAGAGTTGGTTCTGTCAGGCAGCTAAGGGTTGTTTCCGTGGAGGGACTGCTTTGTGCATCCTAATCTAACACTCTTAGTGACCCCACCCTGGAATCTTAATCCTCTGCTCTCTGTGCTATTGAATAATCAGGGAAGGATACACTTGGGCTGCTAACAACACTGTTGACACTTGAGGAGCTACCTCCCATGGCAAGCTAATGGCAACGGTATTTTGTTTTCTTGGGATGAGTTCAGATATGCAAGCCCTTGTTTATCCATTAAAGCTTCAAGTAGACAGAGGCTTCTAGCCTTGGACATTTATGTAGAAGGTCTTATTTGTGGCCCTAGAGATGCCTCGTTAGTCTGTCAGTTGAGGCTGACATTAGCAGGGAGGGCTACTGTCCGTGGATTAGGGAGATTTTTCCTCCTCCACAGCGCAATTTCAAATGGCATTAGCACTCATTTGCATTCACGTGACACATCTTGATGGCTCCTCACTGCACACAGGCTTTGGATGACATTATCCAGTACATCTTTTAGCTGATTTGAGGGGATTTTTTTCCTTTTAATGTAGAACAACCTCCAGCTCAGAGAGAACCTGAAATCTGGCTGTTGCCTGACCCAGAATTTCCTCCATATTCAAGTAGGTGACCCTGTAGGTCTCCCTGAGAACCCCCAAACTGAAAGCAAACCTTGAGACTAATAGCGTTTGTCCCTGACCCTCCAGGCAAGGCTGTAACTAAATCTCCCTGGATTTCCGAGAACCTGGCCGGCATCCGTCAGCAAACCTTGAACTACTTTCTTAGTAAAGCTTCTGGCTCTTACGTCGTAGTCTAAGCCAGCTTCAAGTTAAAACACATAGCGTTTTTGCAGCAGCCACATGATATTTCAGAGGGGGCACCAGGAGAGGACACTGACTTGTCCTGTTGGTGGTAGAGCTTTCCTTCCAAGGCCCTGCTGTGCATCCGGAGCATGACTCAGGGACCTGGTTGGCTTCCTAGGTTGAAGACTATGATCTGGGGCCTGGAGCCTGTATTTTGTAATGTAGCCAATCCCTGGGTTCATTTAGGGGTCAGCTTGGGCTTCCCTGGTACTATGTCTTCACTGCCTTGGCGGCCTCGATGACTTGAGGAGGAAAAGACCATGGCGGACCGAGCATTTGGAGATGAGGTCTGTTCCGGAGGCTCCTGGAGAAGTACACAGTTTTGAAAGTCATGACAATTATATATGTTTTTCTTCTCTTCCCATTAGTGTTGATACCATTGTGAGTCACAGTAAGCCTCTTACATTGTTCCCCTCCTGGCTTCTTATTCGTGGAGCCGTTCATGTCCAGCACTTAGCAGCAGCGATCTCCTTGAGCTAGATGGAAAGGGCTGAGAGAGCCTGGCATTTGAGAGCCCTCCTTATAGGTGCCTTGCTTGGCTTGTTAGACGGTCACCAGAGAAACCATACTCGGCCGCCTGCGGATCTCCTTTTTGGCATTCAGAAGTGAGTCGCATCTGAAGAACCTTGATTTGGGGTGCCTTGGCATTGAATGAGAGAGTTGGCATTTCCTGCTTTAGCTCGGGTTACAGAATGGACTTGACCTTTCAAGTAAACACAGGGTCGTCATTTCCAGAGGACACGAAGGCTGGTGACCTAACTCTTGGATATGGACCAGGGGACAGAGGATCTGAGGGCTCAGGCCTCCTGTGCATGATTCTTGTTAGAGATCCAGCCAGCAAGGGAGTCTTAACGCTTCCCGGTTTACAGACATAGGTACCTCTGTGCTTCAGAAACATTTTCTCTTTTACCAGAGGACAGGGGTGGCGAAAAAGTAGGCCAGGGGCTTAAGCAAGAAACCAGACCCTGCCAATGAGAATGACACTCCCCCAGCATGGTGGGCTGTGCTGATCAGTTGAGCGTGTCAGTCCTTAGGGGACCTAACTGTCCTCCTCTTTCCTTGGTGAAGACTGAAACCCAGATTCAGTGAGACCTCCCTCGCTCACAAGCTGACTTTTGCCTGGGCTTTTGCCTTAGAGGAGCCGAGGGGTAGGGGGGTGATGCTGAGAGGGCAGGAGACTGCAGGGATAGAGAGCTCTGGGCAGGAATTATCCGAGCCTTCTGAGGTCTAGTGACCCTTTGCTGTTGGAAATGTGCCATGTAGGCACATCAAAGATCAGTTTGTGTGTGTTGAGCAGGTGGCATTCTCTGTGGAGGAATAGGGAATGATGGGGCTCCTGGGGGTGCAGGAATGGAACACCTGTCATATTATCACACAGGAAGCTCCCAGTGAATGTAGCAGAAACACTAATCTGGGAAGTCACAGGCTTGGGTTGAAGGGCCAGCTCGGCTGCTGTATCTGGGGAATGCCAAGCAGGGGCCCTTCCTGTTCTGAGCCTCACTGTCTTGACTGACCACTGTCTCTTTATCACCAGTCCCTCCATAGTTCTAGAAAGCTCAATTAAAGAAGTATTTCCCTGAAACAATTATAATACAACAGCAATAAATTTATTTATTTTTATTATTTTTGAAAGATTTTATTCATTATTTTTACAGAGAAGGGCAGGGAGGGAGGAAGAAAGGGAGAGAAACATCACTTTATGGTTGCCTTTCACCTGCCTCCAGCTGGAGACCTGGGTTGCAACCTGGTTATGTGCCCTGGCTGGGAATCGAACCAATGACCTTTGAGTTCACAGGCCAGTGGCTATCCACTGAGCCACCAGCCAGGAATAATAAAGTAATTTTTTAAAAAGTACTCCCCCAGGCTGGAGTCCCATTCTTGTATTACCTTTACTAGCTAAACAGATATGGTAATGCAGGAACCTGCTTCATTATGATAATTCATTTCATTACTTAGGGAGTTTGTGTAAACCTTTGTGGGTTACTTGACATGTTCTAGCTCTTGAAAGCCTCTCATCACCAGTCCTTGTCATCCTTGTTGCAGATAGGGGATGAAGGCTCTGAGGCCCCAAAATGGGGTGACCTAAGTAGCAAGTTAGAACTGCAGAGCAGAACCAAATCTCTAATTGAGCCCTTGAGGTTGTTAGTTCAGTGCTGGTTCTGTGACAACACATTACTTACTAGAAGTTTTTGCTCTTTTTGAAGATGCTTGGCAGCAGGCATGTTAAAAAAAAAAAAAAAAGGCATAAGTACCTTCCCTGTAATCTCACTTGTACTAGTAATGCATCTTGTGACCCTTTTGTTTGCCCTCATGGGTCACAAAAGAGAGGCCAGTCAGCATTGGTGTGGTATCAGCATGTTGTTTGTATTCATGCTCTAGAAGCCTTTTTCTGCGACTTCTCATGAGGTTTTGCTTAAGGAAGCACATTGTGGCCTGAGTTGGTGTTTGACTGCACTTGGTTTAATTGGATACAGTAAAAATACCTGGATTTTTTTTTTTTTGATCCTTCTTAAAATGTTCTGTGGGCAATGCTTGTTGATTCACACAGCTAGAGAATTTTAGGGCTTGGGGAGATTTTTAAAGTCATCTAGTTCAGCCACCTTATTGATGTTTGAACCCCTCCAGAATATTCTGCACCCCCCAAGTGGTCATCAAGTCTCTGCTTTTACAACTCCACTACCAGGTGGCTCTCTACTTCTCAGAGGCTGTGGCTTCAGGTTGTAGCTCAGGACAGTTCTGAGAGGGTTTGTTCTTATGTTCAACTGAAGTCTGTCTCCCTGGAGCTTCTACTTACGGGAATGGTATACATGGCTAAGAGCATTAGCTGTGGACAGTCTTTCTGGATGCGAATCACAGTGTTCCCATTTATCAGCACTGTAGCATGGGCGCACCACTTGTACTCACCGAACCTTCAGTGAGAACTAACCAGAAATATGCAAGAAAAGTACTGATAGCTCTGACTGATGATCCCGATGATCCCAGCAGTGAACTTTCAATGTTAAGGTGCTAGTAGGATCCTTGTTCCCTCTTCTCTCCCAGGAACGCACTGTCCTTCTACACTGCACACACAGCCCTTCAGAAGTCTGAAGCCTGACATGAGGCCCTGTTAAGCCTCTCTTGTTCTCCAGGCCTCTGTGTGTTAGTTTCTGGCTGCTTCTAATGTGTATAGCTGGACTGAGGCTGTTTGGGCACCGAAGGCTCCTGTTCCACCCCATGCAGCCACTTTTATGACAATGTGAGCTACATGGAGGCCTGGGCCTGCCAAGTGTTTATTAAGCCTTTCCTTTGATGCTGACAGGCTCTCAAAACTAATAACAATGGTGTTGCAACTAGTGAACCTTGATGAATATGCAATTGGGCAGTGGACTTTCTTGGCTGCTGTGGCTTATACCAATAGGTATAATGATGTCGCTGGAGCTGTGCATCAGAAATTAGCCCTCATTTACGGCCAAATAACTGGTGCAATGCTGTGCTATACCTAGCAGCACAAGAAAGAATTAGAAAACATTCTTTGTAAGATGTATTGGAGAAAAGAGATATAATAAAAGACCTGTAAATCCTGCCCATTGGCCCAGATTTTTGGTTCTTTTTATAATCGTATTAAGGTAGTGAGGTTATTGGCATTGCTATTCAGTAGGGCTTGAGCATGGAACCATGCATCTAATGGACTTATCCCCTCGTCCAGGTACATATTAGGTAGTCAGAGCTTACTCTCACCCTCTTTTTTTTTTCAGAGCTTACTCATAAGGGCACATTTGAGACAGGGCCAAAAGTAGCCTTGAAGTTGCCAGACAGACAGATAAATGTGAATGGAGGCCAGGTCCTGCAAGTTCACCTTCCCGTGTGGCTTGGGGTAGGCTGAGAGCATGGCACTAGGCATGTTAGAGGAAGTCCAGCCCAGAAAGTAGAGTGCAGTGGCGGCAGGCAGCAGAGGGCAGCCTTGTTGCCATGGCATGTGGTTGGGATTAGTGAGCGTGGCATTGAGTTGTCCCAATAAGCAGGTGACCAGGAATCCTTAGGTCGGCAGTGTGCAGTGAACCGGTAATGGTTTCCTCATCTGTAGAATAAAGGGCTTAGTTATAAATGCACTCACCCAGGAGATGATCATTGAGTGGCCCCTGAAGAGGAGCAGAGTACTTCAGACTTGGAGCCCATCCTACGAAGACTGACAGTAGATATAAGAGCTTGGACTGAAGGGGAATGACCCACCTAAGCTCTGTGACCTTAGTCAAATTATTTCTCTTGATCAGGCCTTGGTTACCTCCCCTAGAAGGTAGAGGTCTTGGATCAAACTCCAAGAATGTTTCTAGCTCATACTCTTTTTAAATTAAAGTAAAATACACATAATATGAATTTTTTAATCATTTCAGTCATTTTAAAGTGTACAACTCAATGCATTTATGATGTTGGGCAACCACCACCTCTATCTAGTTACAGAACTTTTCCATCACCCCCAAAAGGAACCTATACCTATTAGTAGTTACTCCTCATTCGTTCCCCTGGATTCCATCACATTTTGTACACAGGTCAGCAGGTGGAAGGTAGAGGATAATTAGGGAAAAGATGTGGTTTAGTAGCTGAGGTCAGAAAGAGGCATACACAAGGTCGGTCCTGAAAGTATCGAGCCAGTGTCAATATAATTAACACAATTCACATGGGTAATACTTTTGGGACAGACCTTGTATATGACTTGAGTAGTCCCAGAATCCTTAGCCTGGATAGGAACTACCAGCAAGTAGAAATATAAGACAGATATTATAAGAGAGTCCTAAACTAGGAATAAGCCAGATTTGGGCCACAGGTAGAGGTCTGCAGGAACAGATATTGAGTGATGGATACCCTGCTGGTATACTAGTAGATGGCATAGTCTAGACAAGATGACAGATCTGACTTTGTCCAAAGCCAGTATTTTGCCAGGTCATCACCTTGAAATAGTTTTTTTGAATGTTTATCAAATATTATGTGCTTTCTGGGACTGAGGTCAGCTTAATTTCAGCATTCTCTCTTAGTGTAACTTTCATCATGAAACCAGGGCAGGGCATTGTACTTCCATATCTCGACAGGTTAACTAGAAGCATGCTTTTTCTTTTAGTCCAAATAGAAAGCATATCAAAGGGAATTAGAAAAGAAAGCATTTCTAAAGGTCAGGCAGAGTCTATTTATATCTGTACATCTACACATTATTTGTTTGTTACCCACCCTACAAAGAGTGTAGGGCCTTGCACACAATAGTTATGGAATAATTCCTGGGTGACTTGATTTAATTTTATTTATTGCTTTTGTGACTACTTGACTAATATAAACCTAAAATTTCTCAATGTCAAAGTAAGAGACAGATAAAAGGAAAAGACTTAGGAAAGGTCAAGTGGGGAACACAGTTGTTCTCAGAGGCATCTAGTCTTTTTTTTGAGGGGGGTAACAATTCTATTAAATACAGATTTCAAAAATGTTTTCAATTACAGTTCACATTCAATATTATTCTTATATTAGTTTCATATGCACAGCAAAGTGGTTAGAAAATCATGTACTAGAAAAGATACTTGATATGATTTTAGTCTTCCTAAATTGGTTAAGGCTTGTTCTGTGGCCTAGCGTTTGGTGGACTCTGAGTAATGTTCCATGAGCATTTGAGAGGAATATGTACACTGATGTTGTTGGATGGGATGTTCTGTTGATGTCTGTTAGATACATGTGGTGTAACATGTATTTCAGGTCTAGTACTTCCTTATTGATTTCCTTATTGATTTTCTGTCTGGGAGATCTATAAATCATTGAAAATGGGATATTGAAGTCTGCTACTATTATTTCATTTCTCTCCTTACACAACACATCTTATAGTTGTAAAAGTCTCTTTTAAGCTAATAGCAACTTAATTTGTCCACATACAAAGGCTCAGCACTTTATCCCCATACATGTTTTGTGTTTTGTTTTTTTTTTAAGATTTTATCCACCGCTTCCAGAGAGAGAGGAAGGGAGAGAGGCAGAGAGGGAGAGAAACATCAATGTATGGTTGCCTTTCACCTGCCTCCAGCCACGGACCTGCCTGGAGACCTGGCTGGAGACCTGGCTTGCAACCTGGTTATGTGCACTGGCTGGAGAATCGAACCAGCGACCTTTGGGTTCGCAGGCCGGCACCTTACCCACTGCGCCACCAGCCAGGGCCTGTTTTGTGTTTTTGATGTCACAATTTACATTTTATATTGTGTGTCCATTAACTAAATATTGTAGCTATTGTTGTTTGGATTATTTTGTTATTTAGCCTTTGTACTAGATTTCGTTGACTATATATTTACCTTTACTAGTGAATTTTATACTTTAATATGATTGTGTGTTGTTAGCAAGCATCCTTTCTTTTCTGTTTGAATGGCCCCCTTTAGCATTTCTCATTAAACAGATCTAGGGGTGATGAATTCCTTCCTTTTTTGTTTGCCTTGGAATGTCTTTATCCCTCCTTCAGTTTTATTTGATAATGTTACCAGCTAAAGTATTCTTGCTTGGCCATATTTTTTCCCAGTAATTTTAATATATCATTTCACTTTCCTGGTCTGTGAGTTTTCTGCTGAGAAAATCAGTGATAGGCTTATCTCGAAGTATTCTTGTATGCGACAAGCTTATTTTTCTTTGCTTCTTTGAAGATTCTCTGTCTTTGATTTTTGACTTTTTAATTATAATGTGTCTCAGTGAAATCTTCTTTGAGTTGGACCTGATTTGGGACCTCTGAACTTTATGTATCTGTTTGTCCATGTATTTCCCCATATTTGGAAAGTTTTCAGGCATTATTTTTTTTACATAAGCTTTCTGCCAGAAGCCCTTGATTTCTTTTTCTTTCTTTCTTTTTTTTTAAAGATTTTATTCATTATTTTTAGAGAGAAGGGCAGGGAGGGAGGAAGAAAGGGAGAGAAACATCCATATATGGTTGCCTTAAATCTGCCTCCAGTTACAGACCTGGCTGGAGATCTCGCTTGCAACCTGGTTATGTGCCCTGGCTGGGAATCAAACCAGCGACCTTTGGGTTCTCAGGCCGGCTCCTTATCCACTGTTCCACTAACAAGGGTCTTGATTTATTTTTCATTCTCTCATCTTGAACACTTTTATTGTCAAAATTTTAATATATGTCAATCTAGTAGCTATAAATATTATCTTAGTATGGTATTACTTTATATATTTTAATGTGTATGAACAAATTGGGCATATTTTTATATATTGTAAGCCAGTTAAAAGTCTTTATCAGTGAAATGTATCTCAAATTTTTCCTATTATTTTCCTAATGGGTTGTTGAGTATTCTCGCATTGTTTTTAAGACCTTCTTTAAACATTTTGGAAACTAACCATTTGTGCAAATATATTCCAATATATGGCTTGTCTTTTCAGTTAATTTATGATATATTTTTTGGAGAAAAGTTCTTATGTAAAGTAGTCAAATTTATTAATTTCTTTCTTGTTTATGTTTTTCTTCTTTCTTGTTTATGTTTTTCTTCTTTCTTGTTTAAGAAGCCTACTCTGGGGCCATGAAGTCATTATTTTCAATTGGGTTATTTTTAGTAAGTTATTACAGGTCTGCTTTTAATAAGCATTTAATCCCTTGGGAATTTATTATATATTGTGTGAGAAAGTAATCTGATTTTATTTTCTTTCATTTATTGAACACACCTTTATTTTCTCAGTAATTTGCAATGCTATATCTTTTCTGAATCAGGTTGTCATATATATATTTGAGTGTCTGGTACTTTCTAGTTTGTTCCATTGCCTTGTCTTCATGACTATAATTTTATTATATTTTTTTAACTCACCCCACTTTGATTTTTAAGGCATGACTTGGTTTTTTTCCCTTTAGTTACTCATATACATTTTATAATGAGCTCCTTAAGTTTTCCAAAATCTCTACTAAGATTTGATTTGGATACGTTTAGTCACTAGATCAAGTTAAGGAGAACCGACATTTTTACAATATTGAGACTACCCAAAAAACATGGGTTTACTTTCTAGTTATTTCAGTTATAATATCTTTCAAAATGCTTAATTATTTGCTTTGTAAAGAGGTTAGTATATACGTTTTAGATTTACTTTTAGGAATTATATACACTTTTATGGTTATAAATGATAGCTGTAAAAATCATCTTTTTCCCTACATTATATTTGCTAATTTACAGAAATGCAGTTGAGTTTTATATATTGATTTGGCATTTGTCAACTTTCCCAAAGGCATCTACTTTTCTTTTTTATTTTCACCAATAACTTTATTGATTTGCATATTTTAAAAATTTTTTAAAGATTTTTTCATTATTTTTAGAGAGAAGGACAGGGAGGGAGGAAGAAAGGGAGTGAAATATCACTGTACTGTATAGTTGCCTTTCACCTGCCTCCAGCTGGGGACCTTGCTGGAGACCTGGCTTTCAACCTGGTTATGTGCCCTGGCTGGGAATCGAACCAGTGACCTTTGGGTTCACAGGCCGGAGTCAATCCACACCAGTCAGGGCTGCATCTAGTTTTCTTGACTGGGAAGGAAACGCTGTCATCTATGGAAGGTTCCCCCGCACCGCACTCCACTCCCATTCTGACTGGTCTCACACTTTAGGAAACCTTGTCATAGCCAAAGGACTCCAACATCTCTAGGATAGGCTCAGTCTCTCTTTGACAGAGGCCGTTTAGAGTCTGGCTGTCAAGGAAATGGCATTTGGAACATGAAAGATTTGTGGGAATTATGAGGGCAATTAGTCATCCCTCCAAAATCCCTTTCCTGGCGAGAGAGAACAGTTTTCCTCAGATGCCATGTTGCCTCGTAGTTCTAGGGACAGATTACACCACCTTAGCGGATAGTAATAACCACTAATACTGACTGCCAGGAAATGTTCTAATCTTCCTAGTAGACCCATGAGTTACATGTATATTATTCTCTGTATTTTATAGATGAAGTGGGGGACCAGAGAGGTCAAGTAACATATTCCACATAACTCACCAAGGCAATTATAGAGCCAGGATTTGAACCCAGGTTCCCAAGTCTGTCACACAGTCATAGATTGTCTCTCCTAATTTTGGCCTAAGAGTCTCGAGACCTTGCTTCAATCATGGCTGCCACCTGTTCACTGTGAGGCATCCCCGTGTCTGGCCTTGTAGTTCTCATCTAGGATGTGGGAGTGACAAAGCTTGCTTTGCAGGGCTGTTTTGAAGCCTGAGTAAGTTTGTAGGAAGGCCTCACTGTTCTTGAAGTAGGCTTTCAGGGAAACCAGGCACAATAGAATAATAGAAGAGTAGGAAAGGTGTTCTTGGACAGAGGGTGGAGGGCAGACTTTTGAATGAGAGAATAAGTAGGATGTGTTGCATGACCAGAAAAAGTGACCTAGCTGATGTCCCAGGTTTGCATTGGGGACGAGTGGAACTGGGCGGGCCAGACCAGCTCTCACACGTTGATAGGCAGCCACGAAGGCTGAGAAGGGTATCCATACATGTTTTACCTTCTTTTTCCTTCCCTCCTTTTTCTTCTTTTTTCTTTTTCTTTCTTTTTGGTCTGATGTGCAACCAAAATCTTTTTTTTAATATTTTATTTATTTATTTTTAGAGAGAGGGGAAGGGAGGGAGAGAGAGAAACATCAATGTGTGCTGGCCTGTCATGCACGCCCAACCTGGCCTGCAACCCAGGTGTGTGCCCTGACTGGGAATCCAACCAGTGACCCTTCAGCTTGCTGGCCTGCACAGAACACTGTCCAGGGCTGCAACCAAAATCTTTATTGCGGTGGTTGAAGCTCGTTATTGCTCATTGTGTCGGCACTGAAAAAGAAAAACTGTTTTGTTATCAGCCTTCTTATAATGATCTTTCATGTAATTAGTGACAGTTATTAAATCTCTTTCCCTTGAGAGGCAGAAGAATGAATGCTCTCTGTGCCTGACTGTACATGCCATGCTGGCTGGCTCTGGGCCAGCCAGGAATGCTAATTGCTCCCTTGCATGCACTCTCAGGGGCCTCTCAGCACACCTCATTCCTCTGGAAGCTGCGACTGAAGCTCCAAGACAGAGGCGGGGGTGTGTCTGCAAGAAGCAGGAGCTGCGCCTGCAGCAAACCAGGTTTCTTTTCTTTTTTTTCCCATGTATGGTTGCTTTTCACCTGCCTCCAGCTACGGACCTGGCTGGAGACCTGGCTTGCAACCTGGTTATGTGCCCTGGCTGGGGAATCGAACCAGCGACTTCGCAGGCCGGCACCTTTCCATTGAGCCACCAGCCAGGGCTAAAACCAGGTTTCTTTTAGCTCCCATATGCACCTGTGCTTCCCTACATGGCCATTACTTACCTGTGGGGGAAGGGAAGGGCGCTTTGGCAGCCTTTGTCATAGGAGGGTTCATTTCCTCCATCCCCACTCCCTTGACTGTGTTCTGCCCCGCATTTGTGCTCAGTTTTTTGGTTGGTATCTTCATAAAATGTTGATTCGGGAGTCTGCTTGTTGTTGGAGCTCTCTGCCAAAGGAAGGCGCTGCCTTGGGCAATAGTGTTTGCCTCGCCACTGCCAGGCCGACTTTCCATTTCCTAGGTCATGTTGATTCACTATGTCTGATATTTTGTTATTTCACGTGACGGGCAGTCACCCTTCACTTTTCAGAGGGTAGCTCACTTTTCATTTGTCTCTGGCTGTCTAGATGTGGCCTTTGAAAATACTGAGGTGACATTTAAACAATATTGCTCACATATTCTCTTCTCAGAAACATCACACTGCTAGAACAGGGGTAGGCAGGCCTTTATTGAACTGTTTACAGGTGCCATAGCAGCATGCAGGGACCCGAAAGAGCTACCACATGTATGTTATGGCTCCTCTCCTTTACGGACTGACCGCTAGTCCATCTGGGGACAGGGACTACTAATGATACTGAAGAGTGTGTGTATCAAGGGATGAGTAAGAATCAGTTTAACATATGGAACACTGAAGCGTCCGTTGGAGTATTGCAGACAGATCTATCAATACATGGGAAAAGATCAGCAGGCATTACATACAAAATCCATAACCAGCATTTTCTCAAGAAAGATGGAAAAGCGCTAGGATGGGGAGTAGCCAAAGGGGTCATTTCACCTTATCTTGTGGACTGTTGTAATTTTTAAAAAGATTTTATTTATTATTTTCAGAGAGAAGGACAGAGAGAGTGGCAGAGAGGGAGAGAGAGACATCCATGTCTGGTTGCCTTTTAACCTGCCTCCAGCTATGGACCTGACTGGAGACCTGGCTTGCAACCTGGTGATGTGCCCTGGCTGGGAATCGGATCAGTGACTTTTGGGTTCACAGGCCGGTGCCTTATCCACTGTACCACCAGCCAGCACCTTGTTGTAACTTTTTATTTATGTTTACAGAAAAATAATGCACATGCCCAAAATCCACCATTTTAAAGTGTACAATGTAGTGACTTTTAGTATATTCCTTGTGTAACCATTGGTTTTAGAAATTTTTACCATAAACTTCTTTGCCATAGACAACTCTTCCGCAAGCATTTTTGTCATGAATGTTTTCACTACATAGCTAATTGGCCATAGGAAATTTTGCCAGGAAAAGGTAAATAACTGGTTGATAGCTTGCTGTTTTTGTTTGCTTGGTTTCATTTCTCCATTGATGAATCAAGCACCTTTAGCAGATTTAATTTCTTTAAACTGGTTGTCAGCTTGGTTTAATTTCTTCATTGATGAAGTTCTTGCAATTCCTCTCATTTTTATATTATATATAAATTTTAGCTAGCCCTCACAAAAGCCTATAAAGTGAAGAGTAAACATGGTGACAGTGGTCTTGAGATAGTTACTATATCTTTCATGTGACAATAATTTGCCCCAAGAATGTTTTTTAAATTTTGAAACACACTACACTGGGAGGAGAAAGAGAGGCCATAGACCACTTTTGAGGACATAGATTTAAATCCACATTTTTCGTAGAACAGAGACAAGAGCATAGGTACAATCCTCAAACTGAAATCAGTTACGTGTGCAGTATTCTCATGAATATATACACATTTTAAATAGTTAATATTTTTGTTATCTATTTTTAAGTATTTCATTGTATCCTTTTTAAAAAAGTTTATTTTTTAAAAGATTTTATTTTTTATCTATTTTTTAGAGAGAGGGAAAAGGAGGGAGAAAAACATCAGTGTGCAAGAGAAACCTTGAGTGGACTTGGCCTCTAACCCAGGCATGTGTCCTGAGTGGGAACTGAACCCCAACTTTTCGGTTCACAAGCCAGCACTCGAGCCACTAAGCCACAACAGCCAGGGCCCATGGTGTCCTTTCTCATGTCCCTCTTTTATCTGTCATGATTTTCGTTTTATGGCAAAATCACTTAACTGCCAGTTAGCTATACAGCCAAATTACTTGTAGAAAGAAATGCTTGTAGTAGGACTTCTACAGAGAAGATGCATGAGGTGTAAATACCAGGTGCAGCAACCAGCAGCGGTGTCTCCTTCCAGAATATTCCCACGACTCCCTCAAAGTAACCCTGCAACCATTAGCAGCCACTCCCCATTCTCCGTCTCCCCTGGCAACCACAAATCTACTTTCTGCCTTTGAGGATTTGTCTATTTTGGACATTTCATGTAAATTGTGTGCAACATGCGTGGCCTTTTGTGTGTCTGGCTTTCTTTACTTAGCGTACTGATGTTGAGGTTCGTTAGCATTTCATTGTTTTGTATGGGGAAGTCGTATTCAGTTGTGTATGTTATATATATCGCATTTTGGTTTGTCCAGTGATTAGTTGAATATTTAGATTGTTTTCACTGTTTGGTTTATTATGAATAATAATGCTATGAACAATTGTGTACAAGTTTTTGTGTGAACATATGTCTTCAATTCTTTTGAGTATATACCTAGTAGTAGAATTGTTGGGTTTTATGGTAACTATATGTTTGATATTTTGAGCAAGTGCCAGAATATTTTCCATAGCAGCTTCACCATTTTACTTTCCTACCAACAGTGTGTGAGAGGTTCCCATTTCTCCACAGTATCGTCAACTCATGCAGTTATTCTTTATTTTTTATTGTAGCTATCCTAATGTGTGTGATGTGGTATCTCATTGTGGTTTTGATTTGTATTCCCCTGATGGCTAATGGTGTGGAGAATCTTTTCATGTGTTTATTGGTCATTTATCTATCTTCCTTGGATAAAGGCTCATTCAGACACTTTCTTCAGTATCAGAGTTAGTTTTTTAAAGCTTTAAAAAAAAAAAAAGATTTTATTTATTTATTTATTTAGAAAAAGGGGAATTGAGGGAGAAGAGAGGGAGAGAAACATCCATGTGTGGTTGCCTCTTGCACACCCCCATCTGGGGACCTGGCCCGCAACCCAGGCATGAGCCCTGAATCGAACCGGCAACCCTTTAGTTCACAGGCCAGCACTCAATCTATTGAGCCTCACCAGCTAGGGCTCAAAGTCATTTTTTAAAAAGATTTTATTATTTTTATTTATAGAGAGAGGGGAAGAGAGAAAGGCAGAGAGGGAGAGAAACATCAGTGTGTGGTTGCCTTTCATCTGCCTCCAGCCACAGACCTGACTGGAAACCTGGTTTGCACCCTGATTATGTGCCCTGGCTGGGGAATCAAACCAGTGACCTTTGGGTTCGCAGGCCGGCACCTTATCCACTGTGCCACCAGCCAGGGCTCAAAGTCATTTTTAAAATGCCTTTTTAATCATTGACTTTTATATATTCTGGATACTATATCCTTATCAGAAATAGATATACAAATATTTCCTCCTATTTTATGGGTTGTTTCACTTTCCCACTGGTATTATTTGCACATACAATTTTGATGCAGCCTAATTTATTTTTCTTTTGGTTGCTTGTGCTTTAGCTGTCACATGTAAGAGACAGTTGCCTAATTCAAGGTCACATAAATTTGCTTCTGTTTTCTTCAAAGAGCTTTTTAATTTTAGCTCTTAGATTTAACTCTTTGATCCATTTTGAGTTCATTTTTATTTATAATGTAAGGTATTTTTTCTGCATGTGAATATACAGTTGTCCCAACACCATTTGTTGAAAAGATGACACTTTCTCCCTTGAATTGTCTCGATACCTTTGAAAAACATCAACTCAGCATAAATGTAAGGTATATTTCTGAACTCTCATCTATTTCATTGCTCTTTCTATCCATTCTTGTGCCAGTACTACACTCTCTTGGTTGCTAAAGGTTTGTAGTAAGTTTTCTTTTTTTGTAGTAAATTCTGAAATCACGAAATGTGAGTCTCCCAACTTTGTTCTTCTTTTTCACAATTATCTTGGTTATTCTGGCTCTCTTGAATTTTCGTATGAAATTTAGAATCAGCATGTCAGTTTCAGGAAAGAAGCAAGCTAAGCATTTTGATAAGTATTGTGTTGAATCTGAAACAATTTAGGGAGTATTACCATGTTAACACTAGTAAATCTTTCAGTCCATGAACATGAGGTTTCTTTCTATTTAGTTAGGTTTTCTTTACCTTCTTTCAAAAATATTTTTCAGCATTCAGTGCACAACTCTTGCACGTCTTTTGTTAAATATATTTTTAAGTAGATTGTTCATCCTGATGCTACTTAAATGGGATTCTTTTCTTTAAAAAAAATTAATTAAACTTATTGAGGTTATATCAAACTGAAAAGCCTCTGCACAGCAAAAGAAACCATCAACAAAACAAAAAGTCAACCAAATTAATGGGAGAAGATATTTGTAAACATCAGCTCCAATAAGTGTTAATATTCAAAATATATAAAGAAGTTATGCAACTCAACATCAAAGAAACAATCCACTTAAAACACGAGCAGAGGACCTGAAAAAGCACTTCTCCCAGAAGACATACAAATGACCAACAGACAGACGAAAAGATGCTCAACTTCACTAGTTATTAGGAAAATGCAAATCAAAGCTAAAAAAGGATTGTTTTTGTAATTTCATTTTCAGATTATTCATTAGTAATGTCTAGAAAATACAATTGACTTTTTATACTGATCCTGTATCCTGCAACAATAATGAATTACTTTATTAATTGTAACAGGGTTTTTTGTGTGGGTGTCTATGTGGATTCCTTAGGATTAATATATACATGATCTTGTCATATGTGGTTTTCCTTTCTAATCTGAATGCCCTTTTCCCACCAGTTGCTTTGGCCAGAACTGTTAGAGCAGATGTTGCATGGAAGTGATGTTTGTTCATGATTGTAGGATGAAAACATTTAGTCTTTTATCATTAAGCATGATATTAACCATGGGTTTTTGATAAATTTCCATCATCAGTTTGAGAAAGTTTTGTACTATTCCTAATTTCATGAGTGTTTTTCAAACCATCAAAGGGTATTGGATTTTGTCAAATGCTTTTTCTGTGTCTATTGAGATAATCATATTTTTTGAACCTCTGTCTCATTAACATGGTGTATTATGTTGACTGATTTTCAGATATTGATCCAATCTTGCATACCTGGGATTAATCCCATCTGGTAAGGTAGATTTTTAAAAAAATTAATGCATATTGTTTTTTTTTTAATTTAATTTTATTGTTGTATTACATCCATCCTCTTTTTCCTCCCCTCCATCCCTTTCCCCACCCACCCACTCCCCCCCAAAGTTAATCCCACTTGTTGTCCATGTCCATGGTTCTTCCATACTAGCTCCTTGACTAAACTGCTCCCCTTCTTTGCCTCCTCCATAAGGTGGATTTTAAAAATTAAGTTACTAGATTTTGGTTGGCAAGTATTATGTTGAGAATTTCTGCATTTCTCTTTTTTTGGAAGAGTTTATGAAAGATTGATGTTAATTATTCTTTAAATATTTGATGGAATTCATTGTGTTTTCTCTTGCCCAGGTGGGAAGATTTTGATTACTAATCCAATCTATTTGCCATAGGTCTATTTAGATTTTCTTCCTGGGTCAGTGTCTATCTTAATAGGATTATTCCATTTCATTAGGTTATCTAATTTATTGGCATATACTTGCTCATATTATTCCCTTTAATTCCTTTTATTTCTGTTACATTGGTAGTAATATTTCCTCTTTTTTTTCCTGATTTTAATAATTTGAATTCTCCTTTTTATAGTTTAACTTTTTACAAAGTAAATGTAACCAAGTGTATAATTTTAAAAACAAAGGAAAAATGGAAGGTACATACAGAATAAAAAGGTATATCAGAATTGGGATCTGGGTGTGTTGCTAACTCTCCGTCAGTCATTTCTCTCTTATGGGCCACAGTTTCTTATCAGGAAGTTGAGATACTTGTTCATACTTTTTAAATCATTGAAAGCCTCTGGGCCATATTATTTCCATGTTTAAGTGTGGGACCATAGATCAGAGTATTTGAGGACAGATAATAGACCAGTTTGGAGCGAGCCCGGCCCTCCTGAAGGGTGTAGGGAAAGATAAGAAAGGAAATGCAGATTGGAGCCAGTGATGGTAATGTTTGGTTTCCAGAGTTGGATTGAACAATCTGGCAGCTATTGAGAGTAGCCAAAGTGCTAGTGGAGGTGCCCCAGGGAAATCACTTAGGGAGTCGGGGCTGTGACAGTGGGAATGGGAAAGGAGGAGGCGAGGAGCAGAGACCTTCTGTGATTTGGGAAGTAAGTACTCCCTGAAACTGAGGGAGGAGGGTCAGCTCTCTTGCCAACTCCTGTGATTCTCATAGTTGGTGATTAGGCAGAAAAGAGGTCCAAAATAGGTGGTTGCTAAATTGAATTTCATTAACCCAGCCCTTCTTAGAGCTCGATGATGACTCAAGAGAAGTGCTTTGAGGACTTCCAGGAAAGTCTTCCTACTTGACAGACTCTGGGCATTGTCCATCTTCTTTCTTCTCATCCAGGAGCTCATGTGTGCCGATTGCAGTGGAGTGTACAACACTTGTGAACAGGTGTACAAGTGTTCATTAGCTTGCACAGCTTGCTGGTGAGGGGCTGACGTGGCACCCAGGGAAGATGAACTCATGGGCTGACCCGTGTCAGTGCACTTTGACATGTCAGCAGACAAGGGCCTTGATCTGCGCACAACGGGGGAACTCTCAAGAGCAGGGGACTGAGAATTTATGCCAGAAAGTCATGGTCTCAGGCCCAGGAGGCTTTCTGTGGGACCCTAAGCCGGGAACACAATAACTGGACCTTGCATGATACCTCTTCCCGGGCTAAAAACACATCTCCCCCAGATGTTAGCTCCACAGTGGGTAGAGATTTTTGCCTGTTTTGTTCCTGCCTTATCTCCAAGTATTCGGTACATACTAAGCATCTCACATAGATCTAATGAATGAATGAATCTGCCAGCCATTGCTTTGGATTTAGGTAGCATATTAACCTTAGAAGGCTTATGGGGTTGTTGCAATATAGTAGAAAAAGGTGTTGTCTTCTCAGAAGCTCCTTACGAAGGGTTCTTCTGTCCATGCCTTTAGTTCTCACCAGAATGGGTCCCTCCCCCAAATTCTGTGTAAGATACCTGCACCCACCTAGCTGTAGTTGCCTTCCTGCTCTTTCACTGTTATTTGAAGTATAATTTGAACCTAAATTTGGTTCTGTCTTGACCTGACTTTCCACCCCACCCAACCACATCAGTATTCTGTGCTTCTTCCCACTGGGACTGCTTCAAAGACTCATCTCATTTCAGCCGTGTGAAAGCCAACATTTTGTTTTGCCTTGACTGTCTTAAATTCCTGAGAAGAAAAGAAATAGTTCTTGTCACTTACAGGCCTGCCTGTTGTACCCTTTTCATAGCAGGGATTAGCTTGCTTTACAAAAAGCTGGGAAAAGCTAATAGATTATTAGAGGGTGGGGTTTTTCTTGTTACAAATAGACAGCATCATGTGCATGATGTGTTTGCTTCAGTGCCTTAGAAACCGCTTTTTGAACAGGTCTGTTTATTGATCCATCATTCCTCACCATTGTCTGTTGATTGTATTAAAGGGCAGCTATTAGCATATCGAAGACACAAAGCTGACCTTTGCAAGCTGTAAAGAGGTTTACAATAATAGATCACTTGCAGACAGGGTGATAGCTTCAGGGTAGAGATATATTTATGCAAATTTGGCTGTATATGCAAATGCATTAAAATGGATTGAGCTCTACTAGTTTAGGCAGAGGCAAATAAGTAGACTATATGCTTGTTGAGACGCCCAGGTTCACGGGGTGGTAGCCATGTTCCCCACCCTCTGTGACGCAAAGGGAGAGGAGAATTCAGAGTTGGGAAGTAACTGCTGTCCCTGTAGCTTCATCCTAAAGCCTCTGTCCCCTAAGACCACCCACCAACCTGCTTTTCTGGTGGCAGAAATAGGAATAGATTGCAATTGCTTGCTCTTTAGCTTCCTGAGGCAGGAATGTGAAAAAAAATATACAGGATGTAGGTGGCAAAGGTGGATTGTTGAATAACGCTGTAGAAACAGCAAGCAAGCTCTTCAGCTAATTCCCTGACAGATTTTACCACCCTTTTTTTTTTTTTTTTTTTTTTTTTTTAAGATTGTATTTATTTATTTTTAGGGAGAAGGGAAAGGAGGGAGAAAGGGAGAGAAATCAATGTATGGTTGGCTAACATGGAGTCCTGGCCTGCAGTTCAGGCATGTGGCCTGCCTGGGAATCGAACCAGTGACCTTTTGGTTTGCAGGTCAGCACTCAATCCACTAAGCCGCACCA
Source organism: Noctilio leporinus (assembly GCA_004026585.1). Lineage (NCBI taxonomy): Eukaryota > Metazoa > Chordata > Mammalia > Chiroptera > Noctilionidae > Noctilio > Noctilio leporinus. The sequence goes on from PVIW01000821.1 coordinate 199,739, forward strand.
GCCAGGGCCTTACCACTCTTTTTAGGGTACTGCCCTTCCTTTTCTTCATGTCCCCCTGGTGTTCCTCCTTTCTAGGACTGGGGTGAAATGAGCCATCTCTTCGAGTTAAGCCATCCCAGATTAAGAGACATCTTCCCCAGCCTCCTCAAACAAAGGCAGTTTTCAGCACCCCTTTGCCCTCATGATAGGGAATGGGTAGTCTCCATCTCTGCCAACTGCACCCAGTTTTGATGAATCTAATCTTTCCAGCTTACCTTGTCCCAACCCCTCCTTTTTTTTTTTTTTTTTTTAAGATTTTATTTCATTATCCCTAGAAAGAGGGGAAGGGAGAGAGGCAGAGAGGGAGAGAGACATCAACGTATGGTTGCGTTTCACCTGCCTCCAGCCGCAGACCTGACTGGAGACCTGGTTTGTAACCTGGCTATGTGCCCTGGCTGGGGAATCGAACCTGCGACCTTTGGGTTCGCAGGCCAGCGCCTTATTCACTGTGCTACCAGCCAGGGCCCAACCCCTCCTTTATTTCTTTGCTGTCTCTCATCCAGCCAGAGGCAAGAGGCTAGCACAATAGTTAGGACCACAGGCTGCAGTCAGGCTGCCTGGCTCCTTCCCAGCTCCATTTCTTCCTCACTTTGTAACTTGGGTTGACTTCCTCAGCTTGGCCGAGGCTCAGTCTCCTTCTATGCGATGGGGATGGTAATGGTACCTACCTGGCAGAAGTGAATCATACAGTTCATTGAAAATTCTTAGCATGGTGACTGGTATATATAGTAAGCACCTGTTGCTATTATGTGGTATGGGACATTCTGACATCTACACTCCAACTTTGAGGATATACAGATCTTTGCATACACAGGAATTTTACAGTCAAATTTTAGTGATTCTTTGTGCATCCTTTGATGGAAATTAACACCGAAGGCTCTGTTTTTGATATGCCCAGTCCAGTATCTAACTTTGATCTCCATGTGCACAGATATTATGTACAACAGTAATCCAGTCATGCCACCTAATATAGATAGCTTAATCTTTTTTTTTTTATCCAGCTATGCTTCCTTGATATGCCCCAGCATGAATGAGTTCTGCATGCCATAACCCTTCTTTCCTCTAAAATCATCTTAGCTAAGAAGGCTCTGAAAATAATCTAGTCCTACCCTTTCCCATCCTTCATTTTACAGATGGGTCACCAGAGGACTAGAGAGAATTAGACTCTTTCCTAGGAACAGCAAGTAACCCTGGAGCCAGGCCTGGCATTCAGTTTATGGGGACCTCTGGTTGAAGGCTCTCTGAATACCTGAAGAATTTCATTTATCCTTTTTCTACTTGGCTGGAAACTTCTCAAAGAAGGGAGCTAATCTATTCTGCCTTCTTCCACAGCTCTGGGTGAACCAGGAGGATGGGGTAGAGGAAGGGCCCAGTGACGTGCAGAATGGGCACCTGGACCCCAACTCGGACTGCCTCTGTCTGGGCCGGCCACTCCAGAACCGGGACCAGATGCGGGCAAATGTCATCAATGAAATCATGAGCACTGAGCGTCATTATATCAAGCACCTCAAGGACATTTGTGAGGTAGGCCCAACTGTGATAGTGCATGCGGGGGGTACTTAGGGTGGAGCAGAGCGCACTTCCGTGAAGACCCAACTACTGACAGTCCCTAGATATTGGAAAGACCATCTTGATGGGACTCCTAGATTTTATTCATAAGAAACTGCTCCCTTGGGGCTTCCCTGGTTTTCTCTATATCTGTTTCTCTGTTTCCCTCTCATCTATCACTCTGTCTGTCTGTATGCCTGACTTTCATGTTTGTATTCTCTTTCTCTCCCCCACTTCCCTTCCTCCCTCCTCTGCACCTCTACTCCTATCCTATTGGCTTCTAATCTGGTCGTTGCCACCCCATGGAAGGGTCTGATCTCATTCTTTAAAGCAAAACACAGCTCCCTCCAAGCCAGTTGTTCGCAAACTTAAATGTGCACCAGAGTCTAGGGGAGCTTCTTAAACATGCAGATCTAAGCCTCCCCTGCCAAAGTTTTGAATTCTCAGCCTGGGCATCTCTATGGTTACCAAGCATCCATGGTGATACTTATACTGCTGGTCTACCTCCCATACTTGGAGAACACTTGTTTTCATTTGAGGAGGAAAAAGCTTAGGGGGAGGAATCTGTAAGTATTGAAAGCTGGGTGCACATGTCTCAGCTCCTTCAATATGCCTCTTTGCCCTTGCCGGGGATTGTGGTTCCACATCCCCATCCCTTAGTCCTGTCCCTTCCATCTGTCCCACCTAAGTGAGGCTGAGAGCCCTTGTCCTCACTCCCTTGAGCTCAGCAGCGAAGGATTTTCAAAGGACATTTAAACAGTATGGGAAAGCCAATGGGAAAGAGAGTAAAAGACTCCCTTTCTCTCTCATACACACATGTACAGTCACACTATAGCATTCTGCTTGACCCAGGGAAAACTCTACTTTGAATATTTTTATCTCCTTCCCTCCAAATGAGGGAGTCATACCCTACTTCCTGTCCTCCAGCTCTGTTGAGTGGGACCAGAGCCCAGTCTGTGGTCAATCATGTAACTCTTAACATTTTGTCAAAGTCCTTGTTTATTGAGAGCAGTTCTGCTCAATCAAACTTCATGCAATGATGAAAATGTTTTGTAGATATCTTCACTCGCCAATACAGTAGCCACTAGTCAGTTATACAAGGTCTGTCCCAAAAGCATTGGTCATGCAAACTTTTAATTACATTGAAATTGGCTCAATACTTTCAGGACAGACCTTGTATGTGGCTAGTATGACTGAGAAATGGAACTTAAACTTTTCATTGAAATAACCACGTGTGACTGATGGCAGCCACATTGGACAGTGCATCTCTGGAAAGATCAAGGCCAATGGGCTTGTGGGGCTTAACTTTCTTCACCTCAACTCATTTTTTCACCTTCCTGGGATGGTAAAGGTTATCTTCCCCTCTTCATGAGGCTGAAAGGCAGTGTGGAAGGAACAAGGGCTCTGGGGACATGGAGTGCTGGCTTTCACATGCTGACTGAGTCACTAATCAACCTTGTGGCCTTGAAGGTTCCCTTTAACTCCTCTGACTGTTGATTTTCTGATTTGTCCAGTGGGCTTCATTCTACCAACCTCTTAAGTTTATTGACTAAATTAAGTAAACATATTGTAAGCATTTGAGAAAAGGTTGTTTTCCTTTTCTTCCCCTCCCCTTTTATTTATTCACCCATCCATCCATGTCTTTTCTTCTTCTTCCTATATTCACAAAATTGGCTGATATGTTTTTAAAAAATTACCCTCAAGGTGTTTTGTCCTCGACTACTATTCGTCTGAATCACCTAAGAGCTTGTTAGAAATGCAGAATCTTTAGCTCCACTCTTGAGCTACTGAGTCTAAATCTGCATTTTAACACAGCTCCCATTCGACTTGCAGTGCCTATTAAAATTGGACTAGCACCGTTGTAAAATGATAGCTATCTGATAATATCCTAGGGTTTGTAACACAATTAAGTACAGTCTGTTCTTTACCTGCCAGTTGAGAGATGCTGTCAAGACCCTAAGCAGGTCATACATATCACTCTTCTACTCAGAACCCTCCAGTGGCTCACCATTTCTCCCTGTGTAAAAGCCAAAGTTGTCTTTGTTACTGACGTATGTCACCTCTGTAACTTCATCCCTGCTCCTTTGCTAGGTGTGTCAACTATTCCAGTCACACTGGTCTCTTGCTGTTCCTGAAAAATGCCTGGAGTAGTCCTCCCCCAGATGTCTGCATGGCTCCATCCCACCTCCTTCAAGTCTTCACATGGCTATTACATTCTCCTTGAGATCTTTGCTGACTGTTCTGTTTAAAAGTGGAACCTCGCACTATGTGTTCCCCTTTCCTACAGTGTTTATTCATTGCACTTATTGCTGCCTAACATATTATGTATTTGGCTTGTATATTTAATTTATGGTCTATCTTCCCTACTCAAATGTAAATTCCATGACTGGTGCAGGGGTGGTTTACCTGTTGATTTGCTCATGTATCCTCATGTCAAGCATCTGGTAGTTGCCCAATAAATATTTTTGAAAGTCACAATCAAGTATAAGTGCTTCAGCAAAGTGCATTCACATTTTATGCCATTAGACCTTTTTAGATAGGACAAAGGTTGCCTCATTTTCTAGATCTGAGACACAGAATGACTTTCCCAGAGTTTTCAGGCACTGGCCCAGTAGGAGTCCTTCAGGCTTAGAAGGACCTTCTAACGCCCAAACATATTGTATTGGCTTCTTGCTTGGGCATGGAGTAAGGACAGCAATGGAAGTACTTGTGTCTGGAAGAGGCTTAGCTCAATCTATTAACCCATGCAAAGCTTTTTCTGGCACTCTGCCGGCTTTGTATTTCTTAATTGTTGTTGGTACTAAAGAGTTTAAGTGGGAAATATTTCTTTGTACTAGTCTTCAACCACAGGTGTCAAAGGAAGTTCTTAAAATTTAAAAATGTTTTAAGTTACAGTTTACATTCAATGTTATTTTATATGAGTTTCATGTGTATAGCATAGTGGTTAGAAAATCATATACTTTGCAAAACGTTCCCCTTGATATTTCCAGTACCCACCTGACGTCATATGTAGCTATGACAATATTATTCCCTGTGCTGTACTTTTCATCTGCCTGGCTATTCTGTCACTACCAATTTGTACTTCTTAATCCCTTCACCTCTTTCACCCATCCCCCGTATACCTCCTTTGCCTCCAGCAACCATCAGTGTGTTCTCTATAAGTCTATTTCTGTTTTGTTTGTCCATTTATATTGTTCTTCAGATTCTACATGTGAGTGAAATCATATGGCACTTGCCTTTCTCTGACTGGCTTATTTCACTTAGCATAGTAGCCTCTTGGTCCATCCATATTGTCACAAAAGGAAGGTTTAACTAGAGCAAAAGAAGGATAGAGAAAGTTGTGCCTATCTGGGCCAGAAGATAGTATTTTAGCCCAGAGTGTGTCACCTCCAAACCAGAAGCTGTGAGGAAAAATATGGTTTTTCAGAAAGAACACCAGACTCAGAACTGGGAGTCCAGGTTTAGGTCTCAACTTAGTCACCAACAGGCAGAGGAATGTCAGGTGACTTTTTCCACCCTGGGCCTTATTCCCCAGCACTAAAATGAGGGGATTGGAAGGGTCCCTCTTCTAGTGCTGCCTGGATTTTACTTTCTCTGAATCTGTGTGATCTAGATAGGCTCTTAGTAGAGAAAGCTCTGGTAGTAATCCAGGTTACTTGTGCATTTCCTGCCACTTCCTCCTTGGTAGCCACAGAGGCACGTATTACTCAGATGAGAATGTGTTAATGTCTTCCCTTTTTATAGGTTAAGGGAGACCTGTAAACACTTCCCACTCTTGACTTACTGAATTAGAAATGAGGGATACTGCATTCAGTGTAGTAAAAAGTTATTATCCATTAGAGAACACACACACACAGACATACACAGACACACACACACAGGCTCTCTCCTAGGAGCATAAAGTGCTTTACAAACATTTAAGTCACAATGCCCTCATTTTACAAATGTGAAAGAAATTTAAGTCAGAGTTATTCACTGAGGCCCATAAGAGAAAGGATCCTTTTCAATGAGTTCTCTGCAAAAGATGATGTTCTTTGTCAATCCAGACAGTGGGATAAAAGAGCCTTGGCTTAGTTCTAGATCACCTTGGGGATATTGCCTATTGTCACCGTTAAACTCTTTTCAGGGAAACTGAGGTACATACAGGGCAAGCAAAGCTAAGGATACCTGGTAACATCACCTCATTTACCTCTCTTAAGGAAGATCATATAATATCAGTCATTCCTTACCTGTGACATAAATTCTGTGCTCAAATTCCTCCAGAGAAGCTGGGGGTAGCTTTCCTCAGCCATCATGTTGCTGTCACATATCCTTCACCATCAAGAAATTCTTTGTAAGACCTAATTGAGTTCATCATGATGTAGCTGTAGGTCATTTCCATTTGATCTGTTTAAGCCTGAGGATTTCAAACTTATTAACCATTTGGGTTTTCCTTTCTGCAGATTGCCTGTCTTAATGATTTCCAGTTGTCTTTACATCTTGGTGTACACATAGAAAATGATCACAGCTTGTGTCAAATGGTGATATTTGTGCAGTAGCCTAAGGCAAAGGGGTTTGGCAGCTCCTCAGCCGGAAGTGACAAGCCCAAGGGTTTCTGGCTGCCCTAGGCCCTATCTCTCTGTACCACCTGGACACTCGAGGCCCTGCTCCTACCCTTTGCCCATTTTCTGTAGTTTGTCATATTTTTCTTGCTGATTTAAAGGAGTTTGTTATATATTCCACATATTATCCTGTGGTCACTTTAACATGTGGCATATATCTTCTTCCTGACATTCTCTAGGTTTTTAAAATGGTTTTATTTAATCTGAAGAAAGGATTTCCTAACCCAAAATGGCAAAGGAGAAAAGACAGCCACCAGTCAAAACATTCTGCTTCTAGTTTACCTTTTGTCATCATTAGCGTGAGAAGACCTAGTCCTTTTGTGGCTATTCAACATACATTTATTGAGCAGCAGCTGCATGGCAGGTACTGAGTTAAACTCTGGGGATACAGCTGTGAGCAAGACAACCATAGTCACCGTTCCCTAACTTCCTTAAATCTGCATTCAAGATGTTTGTCACGTCTCCTGTCAGGCCTCAGGCTTCCGGGCAAAACAATATATGAAATCCCCAGAAAGTCAGAGCTAAATGGGGCTCTGGAAGTATTTTTGGATATATGGGATCTATAGAAGTTTGATGTATAGGGAGGAGACACTCAGGTCCGGCCGTGGGATGGTTTTGATTCATCCTTTTCACCCTGGAGATCATGGCCATGGTTTGTTTCCACATCAAGACCCTAATTTTAGCTCATTGCACTAGGTCTACACCTCTAGATCAATCTTTGTGGGTTTTAGAACAGAGGAAAATAAATAAGCAACCTTCTTGAGCTTATGCATTTGTCTCTTCAGTGTCATCCTACATTGGCTTCGGGTGTACAGCTTGGTGGTTGGTTTCCACACCGTTCCCTCTCTCTTTCCAGTACCCACCTGGCACTGTACACTGAGTGATCCCACCGCCATTGACTGTAGCTCTTGTTTCTGGGACTGTTAACATGGCAATGCCAGGGCTAAATCCTGCCGATGGTGACTGATTTGGTAACCCCCACCATACTCTTAGCCGCTGTGAGGCCCTGCCTTGCCCCCAGGCCTACAGCACTCCCAGGAAGCAGACGCAAGGCCCCCACAAGTGGCTCCTGTTGCATCAGTTCACAGCTACTGCCATACCCCTGTTCTCTCTTTCCCTTCAGACGGCATCAGATGGTGTTCAGAGCATGCTTGACAGTAAGGGCCGCGGACCTCCTCTTCTCCCTTTGCCCTGCGATAGGCCTACCCAAGCCCAGGTCTTCTCTCCTCCAGGACAAACAGCCCCGGGTCCTTCCGCTGTCCCTTGTCTCTGGGTTCCTCTGAAAAGCGGGCTCAGAGTGACCTGCTACTGCTCACCCAGGGTGGAGCTGCCTTCCTGTTGCCTCAGCCCACGCTCTCAACCTGTTTCTCCTTCCTTTCTCTGGCCTACCCAGAAATTTTATTTTTTCCCACCCGAACCTCAGTATCTCTGACTGTATTTTTGTTGATTTAAGGGCAGCCGGTTTTTCCCTAACTTAACACGGAATTCACTTTTTTGGCACTCACAGTCCACAGCCAGCTTATCGTTCACTCACATGCCCTCCAAAATGAGTGACTGAGAAGAAACAAATATTGATCAGCCCCCTCAGCCGTGCCTGTGTTCAGCGTTGCAGTGGAAAAGTTGCTAGTTATCAAGTCATCCAAAAAAGGGGATGAAAAGGGTGCACACCCGCTGCTGTCTGTCCCCGGCTACAGAGCATCCAGCCAAGATGGTCGCCCCAGTTCGCACTGTGATGAGCACCCCATTGGCACCACGCTGCCTGCAACTACCCCTGAACTAGAGGCCCAGGTCGCGGTCAGGGAGCAAAGGAAACCAACTCAAGGAACACACGTTGAAAAGAAAAACCTTTTTTGCTGACAGGAAAATTGGGTTTTCTCCAGTACTGGAAACCAAAGAGATGGCATCTGAGGGTCAGGTCCAAAAAGAGGTAAAAGTTCTAAAACTTAAGACAAAAATGGCTGATAAAGAAAATGTCCATAGACCTACAAAGAGCAAAAATTGTATAACAATGGAGAAAAATTGTATTCCCTTAAAACCTTCTAATAAATTAACCAATTCTACTATAGCCATTGATACACATAATTTGGAGAATCATAATCAAACCCTGAAATCATTACCAATGAAAGATAAGCCCCAAAGTCAACGTATGACATTAAGCCGAGCCTTCCACATTAAAAACAATAATACAAAGAAACAAGTGACTATAGAAAAAACAAAGCAAGATGCTCGTATACTCAAGAAACCTGTGCTTGGATCCTGTGGTGGCCAGATTGTTCAGTCTAAGGTTAATTCATTTAGAAAACCTGTACAAGTCAGAGACGAGAGCTCCACAACTACAAAGAAACTTGCGACTATTGTCTCTAAAGCCACCAAACCGCAGCCTACAGACACAGTGAGAAGTCACGGAGCCTCAGCTGTGGTGACTACCACTAAGTCTGTGAGCACTGCATCTCAGAACAAACAACTTGTGTGCCCTCCTATTAGAAGTCACTACAGTAATCCCCACACTTCCCAGGACTCCCTGAGACAAGGCACGGGGAGACCCACTGCCCATGTCACAGTTTGGAAAGGGGCTCCTGAGAAAGAATCAGTACAATAAATACAGTTTTATCTAGCATCAGAACTGGTTCTCAGGAAGTAAAAAGAAGTCACACACTATCAAGAAGCATGGCATCTGAAATTATAACCAGGCCTGCTCCATCTTGTAATATCAAACTGATAGGAAAGTCAAAACCTATTGACCCTCGCAGACATACTGTAGCAAAAGCAACCGTCGATAGTGGGTCAGCTCGGCCCAGAGAGACCACAGAAGAGAGAAAAGCTCACCTGAGCGAGTGGAGTGCTAGCAGGGGAAGGACACTGCAGAGGCCACTGGGCTCAGCGGTGACCCAACCTGTCTCTGAAGGACACAAGGAGAAACCACTTGGGGCCTTTTGGACCACCATGGCAGAAGATGAACAAAGAGTATTTACTGAAAAAGTAAACAAGACATTTTCTCAGTGTCTAAACCTGATTAATGAGGGATACCCAAGAGAAGAGATATTGGACACACTGAATGACCTGATTAAAAATACTCCAGACGCCAAAAAACTTGTGAAATACTGGATATGCCTTGCATGAATTGAATCCCTCACAAGCTGTATTGAAAATATCTCAATCTATGAAAAGGCCATTCTGGCAAGAGCTCAGCCTCTTGAAGAAATGCGCCATGCAATTGTAGCTATTCTAAAAATGAAGAGTCAAGAAAAAGTTAAATGTGGAGAAAATTTAGAGGAGACTTGCACAATCAAGGAGGAAATCCAAGAAGTCAGCCCTGAAGATATACTGGTGTTAATGTGGAGTCAGGAAAACCTGAAATGGAAAATAAACATCATAGGAGTGTGGCATTTCAAGATTGTGAAAAGGAGCAAGTTGACAAAACAAAAGATCACGCCAATGACATTAAAACTCCCAATACAGAAACTAGGAATAGTTGCCTAATTAAATATAATGTGTCTAGTACACCATACTTGCAGAGTGTGAACAAGAAAATGCAGTTTGATGAAACAGTTTCTGCATTTAGAGAGCTCAAGTTTCTAACCCCAGTTAGACGTTCTCGGCGTCTTCAAGACAAGACTTCTAAACTGCCCGACATGCTGAAGGACCATTACCCCTGCGTGTCTTCGCTGGAGCAGCTAACGGAGCTGGGGGATGCAACCGATGCCTTTATATGCCGGCCCAACGCAGCCCTGTGCCGGATGCATTTGGAGAACGAAGCAGCGGAGAAATAGAGCCCATGAGCAAGGAGGTTTTGGTTTTTCCTGGGGTGTTCTCTTTGTTTGTTGCGGCCTCGTTTGTGTCTTAAGTCAGGAGTTGGCCAAGTACCTAAGTGTTCAAGGCAGTAAATTTTTTGGCTAAAATTCACATTATAGCAGGCGCTGCGTCTGCGTGTCAGAAAGCCGAGTCCTGCCTTGTCTGTCTCAGACTAAGATTTCCTCCCTGGCAGGTAACCTGATCACCTAGTTTACTGTGCTCCTTTAATAATAATTAATAAATGTCACTCTAGTTTTGATGGTATTTCTAAAATAACTAATACTTAAACTTGCCTTGTAATATAAAAACTTAAATCATGCCCCCTGAAACATGATAGCTACTGTGAACAGTTTTCTTTCACACAGTTATACTAACGAAATTGGTTTTGTTTTTGAACTGATAATCAAATGGCGTATCTCCTCTACAGTTCTTTTTTTTTTTTTAATTTTATTGGTATTGTATTACATCCATCCCCTTTTTGCTTCCCTCTGTCCCCCTCCCCACCCACCCATTCCCCCCAAAGTCAATCCCCCCTGTTGTCCATGTCCATGGTTCCTTTATACTAGGTTCTTGTCTAAACTGCTCCCCTTCCTTGCCTCTGCCTCCCTCCTCTACCAGTTCACCAGTTCTATGTTTTCAAATACATGATAGGTCATTGTAAGAGATTAGATAGCTTTAAAACTGTAATAGGACTGTAGTTGAAAATCATATGCATAGGCTCATTTATGTTCATATATTCCATTTGTACAATAGCACCTTCTATTGTCTTCACATGTTCTAGAGAGTAGAATTTTTATTCCTTTTAAACTATGCCTAATATGTAAGCAATAAATTAAAATACCTACCAAAAAAAAAAAAAAAAGGGAAAGGAGATGAAAAGTAAAAGCCACACCCCAGAGTGCTAGTCACCTCTTCTGGCCCTTCTCCCCACACAGCAGTGCATTGTACAAGCTTTGGGGTTCTCTAATGACTCCCAAATTCTTATCTCTTATTTCCTCGATAAGTGCAGCTGCAGTTAGTTGTGGTCCCTTCAGCAAGTTGTGTGTGTTAAACTCTAGGGCTGGCGACTGTGTGGGGACATTGAACTTTCCCCCTTTCCTTGGCAATGTTGTGCTCAAGGCAGCATTCCTGACACTGTATTTTCTTTCTTTCTTTCTTTTTTTTTTTAAACTATTTTATTTCATTATTTTTTAGAAAGAGGGGAAGGGAGAGGCAGAGAGGGAGAGACATCAATGTATGGTTGCCTTTCACCTGCCTCCAGCCACAGACCTGACTGGAAACTTGGTTTGCAACCTTGTTATGTGCCCTGGCTGGGGAATCGAACCTGTGACCTTTGGGTTCGCAGGCCGGCACTTTATCCACTGAGCCACCAGCCAGGGCCTTGTATTTTCTTTATATGCCCTGGCAAAGTCTTCTCTCCCTTTTTTTAAAAAAATCATAAAGATAATTTGAAATACGCCATTGGAGGAAGTTTAAAAATAGGAACAAAATCAACTAGCATCCACCCAATTATAAGAAGACTGTTCGCACGTTTGCATAATGCCTTAGATTTGAAGGCATTATACAAATGTGTGAATAGTCTTCTTATAATTGGGTGGAATATATATGTTTACAAACTTGTAATGATAGTGACATACCATTTTGTGTCCTACCTTTTAATGTTATATTATTCACACTTCCTTGTTTCTTGATAATCTTCCTAATCAATATTTTTAATGGCCACGTAGTATCCCAATCCCATCAAGCTAAATGGATCAGAATATGTTTATAATCTAGCATTAGTTTTCAAGAAAAACAGGTGACCAAGCACTCTAGGGTCCCACCATCCTATGGGCATTCACGTTTCTCCTAATACACCGCTTAGTCTTTACTTGCTAGAGGACACATGATGTAACAGAGAGAAAATGATGTCCTTGACAATGACAGTGAGTAGCACATTTAGGGAACTAGGAGGCATTACTGACATCTGTGCCTGTTGTTTCTTGTCCAGAATCCACTTTTTTGTTCTTTGTTTCTGCTATATCCTGTACTGATGTTGAGCTCTAGTATCCTTGCGATGCTTTGGGGATTTGTTGAGAATTGTTCCTTCCCTGAGACCTTTCAGTGGAAGCAGTGAACATAGCTATTAAGTCCTTCCTGAGCTGCCTGCCTTCTGTGGATAAATGACCTGTCCATAATAGCTTCTTCTGTGTTCCCATGTGGTCACTTGCTCATACCTGCTACTTTGATGTGGCATGCTGATGCAACATTCTTACTGGTTTTTGTTTCAGCTGTGCCCAAAGGCCTACCTTAAGGAAAAGGGGGAGCAGGGATCAGAAGTCTCTGCTCCTTGCCTAATGTCAAAATGGGAAGGCTGCTACCAGGTGATATGCTCACGGCTTTCCCAGCTGCGATGTAACTAAGATCCTGCCAAATATGCTAGGGTGGGAAAGGGAGAGGAGGGGGGAGGGGGGCGAAGAGGCAAGTGAACCCTGGAAGTTATTTGGCAGGGAGGGGCCTATAGGAGTTTATCGCCACTCTCCCTGTTAGTCAAGGAAAGCTTTGTAGGGAGGCAGAATTTGGGGAGCTGCCTCAGGAAAGGCCGTGGAGCTAAAAGAGTATTTTGGGGAATGGGTGGCGTCTTCTTCCTGCTCAGGAATTGGATGCGAATAAACACAGATCCTCTTGAGCATGTCTGTCAGTGAGGACAGCAGCTGGTAGTTAAATAAATGGCAACACAGGCATGGACTATTCATTTGCCAACTGTTGAAAGATGCTTCATGACTAATGGGCGAATTAGAGTGTGAGGAGAGATAAGGGAAGGGAGATCCTGGTGGGGGCTGGTAAAGGGCGTTGAGGCCGGCGCTGAGGCTGTTCTGGGAGTACACCAGGCCAACCTACTTGGAAGCCGTGTCAGGGGGAAACAAAGGAGGTAGAGACAAGGCCAGGAGCGGTAAGTCAGCCAGTACAGTGTTCTTCGTTAGAGGCGCGGCACTTAAGCAAAGTGTTGTAAAAATTGCATTTTAGCTTTTAGATGAAATGCAAGTGACCATCGTTCATTCTCACCAAGAACATTTTCATGTGCAGATGATTTCTAATGGGAACAGTGGCCATCTGCAAAAAATCTACATCAGGAAGTTCAAATTGGAAAACCAGCTCTTTCTTTTTTTCCTTTTATCCAAGACTTACAATACAGTGTGTCCTGAAGTTGGTTGTGTTCTCTTAGTGCTCCCTTATTAGACTACGAGTCTCTTTCATGGCTTCTTCTCTTTCATCCACGGCTTGTTCTGTTAAAGCACGTGTTTCTTCACAAATGGGCCCTGAACACTTACTGTGAGCCTGCTGTCTGATCAGGTTCATCAAAACCATTTCTCCTGGCCATCTCCCTCAGGTAGCTAACACATTGTTTTAAGGAATGATTTTGTAACAGGGCCCTTGGCTGAGGGGTCCCCAGTTATAATGGACCTGATTTGCCTGTCACCAAAAAGGGAAACTTAATAGCAGAGTTTGGGGAAAAGGAAAGGTATTTTGTCCGTTTGAAGGGTATACAAATTTATATTAAATGTACAATTATGCCATTAAATCCTACTCCCTTTAAAAACACCCAAAATAGATAGTCCTGCCCCATTAGTCTGGCTTTAAACGAGACAAGCGAAAGATACCATCTTTCAGAAACAGCAGTCCACAGCTTAGCATCCCAGTTATACATTCGAAGTCTATTAGGGGAGAATGTTCGCACACTCCCCAACTCTTCCACCACAGGTCATTCCCTGTCTCTGCGCAAGCCGCATGCCTCCCTTACCCCCTTCGCTCTCCTCTCCCAAACCAGTTGAGTTCTGTCCTGTTTCTCCCCGTGTCTGTCTGCGGGTCATGCAGGAGAGAAAGAGAGCCAGAGCCAGAGCTTAGTGGCTGCTGCCTTATTTTCAAACCCCCTTTGACGTAATGTGTACAGTAAACAGCTCTGGCCACTAACAAAATTTTTGCGCAGCCCTGTAAGCCTTTTCATCACTCTCCTCTGGGTAACACCCCTCCTATTTTCTTGGTGTGAAAAGGACAAAGGCTAGTCCACTGAGCCTCACCCCACCTCCCACTTCCAAACCGCAGAGTAGGGGATCTTGGCTTTCTCCCACTGTTTAACACTTCGAGTTTGCCAATTCCTGTTCCCTTTTGGGGCCTCTGTGTCCAAATTGCTGTGAAAGTTATAAAAATCTTTTGGCTCGATCCTATAAGAAAAACTAGAGATAGGAATAGATCCAGCTAAACCAGCAACTACTAAAATGGGTGAAAATGTCTGTGCTTAACCAGCTTCTGAGAGAGGCCCTGGGGCTTTTGGGGCCTCTGTCCTAGAGGACTGTGAGCAAAGCTCTGGACCCTGCAGTCTTTGCCCCCCGAACATCTTTGCTTTAGACTCAGCTTTCCTAATTTCTCTCACTGATAGAGTGGCTTCCGGCACTAAACCTCAGATCCCTCGCATGAAAAATGCAAATAATCATTCCCTGTCTACCTCAGGGAACTGAAATGCAGCTCCCACTGGTGTGGAAGTGGTAAAGCCTTTGGGGAATCGGAGAGATCCTCAGCCCAGGCATTTTCTCTGTCCGCAGGGCTACCTGAAGCAGTGCCGAAAGAGAAGGGACATGTTCAGCGATGAGCAACTGAAGGTCATCTTCGGGAACATTGAAGACATCTACAGGTTTCAGATGGGCTTTGTGAGAGACCTGGAGAAACAGTACAATAATGATGACCCGCACCTCAGCGAGATAGGACCCTGCTTCCTGGAGCACGTAAGCATCTTCCCTTGGGGGGCATTGCGGGGCAGCAGTGGAGAAGTTAAGAAGCAACTGAAGGAGTGTCTTGGCTACCTGGTCCTGCTCTGCTATTTGTTCTGTGGTAGGGAAGGATTCCTCTCTGACTCTGATGTTGACAACTTTGCCAGGGTATGAGGTGCTACGACTTGGACTAGGATTCTCTTTTTTCACATTTCCTTCCCTTTTCTCTCCCCAGTAGGATTTTTCTTCTGCTCTTCTTTTCTTTTTCCATTGGGTTCAGTTACTAGGCAACACAGTATTTTGGGAAGGACTCTGAAATTATTCACTGCATGGAGAATCTGAGAAATAGGAGCGACCATGGTCAGCATGAAAGTAGGTCTCTGTGAGGCACATAGGAGACAATATTAGGATAGAAGTGACATGTGTAGGAAAAGAGGCCCTGTGACTTAGAAGGACTACCAGAAAACAGGAAGGTGACTGTAATGGCTGTGTGGGTAACTTCAGAACAGCCCTTATCGTTCACTGGGCCTCTATGATTCTTTCCCTACATCTGTTGGGTCTCATTCATGGGTGACCTAGTTGTTTGGACAACTCTCTCCCTTCTTTTTATAAAGTATTAATTTTTCAAGTGGTAACGTTCACATGATACAGATTTCAACTGGTATGTGAAAAGTGTGCAGCCAAAAGTGGCTTCTTGCAAATTGCCCTGCTTTGCTGATGGATATGCAATTTAGTGATTTGCTAGGAGGACTACAGGACTTAAGCTATAGTTATAGTTATGATTGATTACTGCTAAAGGATACAGAGCAAGATCAGCAAAAGGAAGAGGCACAGGGGAGAAAGTCTGGATGAAACTAGGCTCAACTTTCCCAGTCCTCGCCCAGTGGAGTCACTTAATTCCCCTTGCAATGAGTTGTGACAACATATATGAAATGTTGTCTACCAGGGAAACTCATTAGGGACTCAGTACCCAAGGATTTTATGGGGGCCTGGTCCCATAGGTACCCCCTGCCTACCATGTACCCAAATTCCAGGCTCCAGGAAGGAAAGGGGACAGCCAGTACAAAACACATTGGTTATGCAAGCAGTTTAGGCCCAGTGACCACTCTTGTCAGGGGTGGTAAGAACCCTAGTCAGCTCCAAGTTTCAAGATGCCAGTCAGGGGTCAGCATTTCATGCAGGTCTTTCTAAGGACAGCAGCCTGAGGTCTGACATGTTAACTTTTTCTACACAATATTTAAACTCATTCAACCATTTTGGAAAGCACGTGGGAAATATTTCTCAATGTTGACCATGTGTACGATCTAGTGATTCCCTTTCTGAACGCGTTTCCCAGAGAGGGTCTCACGGAGCTCCATGAGAAAGCATTTACAAGGCTGCACATTGTGTGTCAGCGTTATGCGAGGTGCAGTGCACTTGGAAGTGATCTAGGTGTCTATTGCCAAAGAATTGATAAGGAACAAACAGGGAGGGGTGCTTACTGTGGGGTATCATGTAGCAAGAATCCACAGAGTAGATGTATGACCTTATAGCAAAGTGCATATAGGTGTCATAAACATAGTGTCGAGTTGGGTAAGTAGAATATAGGATAATGGTTCTCAGTTGAAGCCTGCCCTGTGCACTGTAGGGTGTTTAACAGCATTTCTGGCCTCTACCCACTGGATGCCAATAGCAAACCCACTGCCCTAGTTGTAATCATCAAAAATGTCTTCAGGCATTTTCAAATGTTACAGAGGGTCAAAAGAACCACCAATCCACTGAAATTATTATATGTACTTACCCCGTAACCTGTTAAAATGGTGAATTTGGATTTAGTAATTTTCATGTGAAATGATAGTTTCATTGATAGGGTAAACTCTACCTCGTTATGGTGTATTATCCTTTTTTATGTGGTAGTTTGCTTTCAAAAATCTTGGATTGTATATCTTTTATTATTCAGTTCTAGGGTTTCATTTTTTTATCAGCTTTTTAAGGTATAATAACACACGACAAGATTCACCAATGAGTTTTAACCGATGTATATAGTTGTGTACCTATGATCATGATTAAGATATAGAACATTTAGCCCTGGCTGGTAGCACAGTGGATAAGGCACCAGCCTGTGAACCCAAAGGTCGCTGGTTCGATTCCCAGCCAGGGCACATGACCAGGTTGCAAGCCAGGTCTCCAGTCAGGTCTGTAGCTGGAGGCAGGTGAAAGGCAACCATACACTGATGTTTCTCTCCCTTTCTTCCTCCCTCCCTTCCCCTCTCTCTAAAACTAATCAAAAAATCTTAAAAAAAAAAAGATACAGAACATTTATATCACTTTGTTAAGTTCTCTCGGTTTCTCTTCATAGTCAATTTCTGTTCCCACCCCTGGCCATTAGCAAGCACTAATCTGCTTTCTGTTACCCTAGAGTGTCATTTAATGGCATCATATAGTGGTAATCATTTGTGTTTAGCTTACTGCCTTTGATGTTCATCCATGCTGTTGAATATATCAGTAGTTGGTTCTTTTTTTGCTTAGTAATATTCCATTGTGTGGTTATACTATCCATTCACCAGTTTACTCCAGGACATCTGAATCATTTCCCAGGTTGGTTACATGTGTGGCATTACTAGGTTGCATGGTGTCTGTTTACCTTTATAAGATGCTGACAATTTTCCAAAGCGACTATACCATTTTGCATTCTCACTTCTGAAACATAAAAGTTCCAGTTGCTCCACTTGATTGCCAGCAGGGGGTATTATTAGTATTTTTTTTTTTTTGTACCCATTTTGATAGGTGTTTAGTGGTATTCCATTGTGGTTTTAATTTATATTCTTTTCATGGGTAAGGATGTTGAGCATTTTTTCATGCACTTACTTTCCATCTCTCTAAAATCTTCAGTGAAGCATTTGTTCATGTCTTTTGCCTATATTCAGGAAGATTTTTTGTTTTCTTACTGTTTAGTTTATGAATTCTTTATTTGTTCTCTTTATAAGTCATTGGTTAGAGATGTGATTTGCAAATATTTTGTTCCAGTCTGTATCTTAGTCTTTCATTTACTTAACAGTGTCTTTGAAAAGCATACATTTTTAATTTTGTTGAAATTCAATTTACAACTATTTTCCTTTTGTGATTCATGTTTTGGAGTCTTATATAATAAATCTTTGCCTCATCCAAGGCCACAAAGATTTATCCCATTTTCTTATAAAAGTTGTGCAGCTTTATTTCTTATATAGGTAATTTTTATAAATGGTATATAATAAAGGTAAAATTTAATGTGTTTTCATATGGATATCCAGTTGTTCCAGCTTCATTTGTTAAAAAACTATTAATCC
>PVIW01000821.1:217868-388392 GCA_004026585.1 Noctilio leporinus
CCCAAAGGTCGCAGGTTCAATTCCCCAGTCAGGGCACATAACCAGGTTGCAAATCAGGTCTCCAGTCAGGTCTGTGGCTGGAGGCAGGTGAAACGCAACCGTACATTGATATCTCTCTCCCTCTCTGCCTCTCTGCCTCTCTGCCTCTCTCCCTTCCCCTCTTCCTAAAAAATAATGAAATAAAATCTTTAAAAAAAAAAAAAATTAAAAAAAAAAAAAAAAAAAAAAAAAAAAAAAAAAAAAAACTATTAATCCCCCCCCCCCATTGAATTACCTGGGCGCCTTTGTCAAAAATCAGGTGATCAGCCCTGGCTGGTGTGGCTCAGTGGACTGAGCGCTGGCCTGTGAACCAAAGGGTTGCTGGTTTGATTCCTAGTCAGGGCACATACCTGGGTTGCGGGCCAGGTCCCTGGTTGGGGATGCATGAGAGGCAACCACACATGGATGTTTTTCCCCTTCTCTATCTCTCTCTAAAAATAAACAAACAAAAATCTGTAAAAAATCAAGTGATCATATATACATGGCTTTATTTTTATGAACACTAGTCTATTCCAGTGGTCTATGTGACTATTCATATACTAATACCACACTGTCTTTTGTTGTGGTGGTTTTATTGAGATATAATTGACATATAACGTTCTGTTAGTTTCAGGGATACAACACAATAGTTTCATATTTGTATATATTATGAAATGATCACCACAGTAAGTCTAGTTAACATCTATCACCATAGTTTTTTATAATTTTTTCTCACACTGTCTTGACTAATATAGCTTCATAGTAAGTCTTGAAGGTAGGTAGCATATGCCCTCCAAATTCACTTTTTTTCAAAACAATTTTGGCTATTTTAGGTAATTGTAAGTCACTATGAAAATTTTTCTTTTTATTGTATCTATATGAGATGATGGATTTAACTAAACCTGCTGTGGTAATCATTTCTTAATATATATAAATCAAACCATTATGCTGTATACCTTAAGCTTATATAGCAACATATGGCAATGAGTTCTCATAAAACTGTAAACAGCAACAACAACAATGAAAGAATCAGTTTACCAAGTTGTATCAAAAGCAAAAACAAACAAATGCAAAGCCCTATCAGTATTTTGCTTAGTATTGCATTAAATAGGTAGGTCAATTCTGAGAAAATTGATAAGTTTTCACTCCATGAACATCTATCTATTTCTCCATTTAGATTTTCTATATTTTCTCCTAGCATTGTTTTTATTTTTCATTATGTGGTCTTCACCTTATTTTTAAAAATTGATTTCTAAGTATTCCATTTTTTGTTGCTTTTGTAAATGGCATTTTAATTTGCATTTCCTATACTTAGTTGCTATCATATAGAAATGCAATTGAGTTTTGTACATTGAGCTTGAACCCTGACATATCATTGAATTCACTAATTGGTTCTAGTATTTTTTGGTAGATTCCTTCAGATTTTATATATACTGGGAATTTAACTGATGACTTTTTGTTTTATGGGATGACGTCCAACCAACTGAGCCACACCAGTCAGGACTGGATACAAGTTTTTAAAACTAGATATATGTTTTTTCTAATTTCTTTTCATCTGTGTGGCTGCCTATTTAGCATTTTAAAAAGTCATACATTTTTAAGTCTATATGTAATAACTCCAACTTGATATTTTTGTATTATTAATTTGTATTGCTTATGACTTCTGTTAAGTTTTGTTAGTGCATCAGGTAGTCTTTGTATGAGTATTGAACAGCACATAACTTTTTTTAGGTGTTATTAAAACTTGGAAATAATTTCAAACTTACAGAAAAGTTGAAAAGTCAGAACAGTACAAAGAAACCTCATAAACTATTTACCCAGATTCACCTATTGTTACCATTTCATTTTACTTTATAATTTGTTCTTTCTTACCTTATTCTCTCCCCTTCCCTCTCTCTATGCATATTCATACATGCATACATATACTCATACATTTTTCCTCAGCCATTTGTTTAACTTTCATACATTATGGCCTCTTTACCCCTAAATATTCCAAGGAGCATTTCCTAAGGGATATTCTGGGAAGACAGTTTGAGTCTCTGGAGGATGGAAGTTCCTTCAAACAGAAATTATATATTTCCAGCTCTTCTAACCTTTCTCAGGGGTAAGATTTATCTAAAATATTTAGACTGCCACTGCCAGAAATAGAACCTGTGTCCTCTCTCTTCATGGTCCAGTGCCAGAGTTGTATTGCCATAGTGTGTTTTCCTATTATGAGGGCCAATCTCCCTTCATTGTCCTTCTTTTATAGCATGTCTTTACTATTACTACTTCTTTTTCTTTTTTTAAACTTTTCTATATGATGTTTTATAATCCGTTTTTCTAGTCTCCAAACAATTCCTTTATATTTTATTATTAAGTTTCAAATCAGTTAAGGAAAGATCGATATTGTCAGCCTGTTAATGTCCCTGAACAAGGATTTCTGGCTTTTTTCCCCCCATTTCTCCATACCTTCTTTCAGAGTCCTCAACAGCCTTTCACCTTCTCTTCATTTTCCCTTCTGCCCACAGCAAGACGGGTTCTGGATATACTCGGAATACTGCAACAACCACCTGGACGCATGCATGGAGCTCTCCAAGCTGATGAAGGACAGCCGCTATCAGCACTTCTTTGAGGCCTGTCGCCTCTTGCAGCAGATGATTGACATTGCCATTGATGGGTTCCTGTTGACTCCCGTCCAGAAGATCTGCAAGTATCCCTTACAGTTGGCTGAGCTCCTCAAGTATACCGCCCAGGACCACAGGTAAGGGATGAAGGGAGGCGGGAGTGAAGGAGAGCGCCTCCTCCGCACGGCGGTCCTTAAGGAGAATGTATGTTCTCGTGCCTTTTTTGAGCTTCTGTTACCTTATGTGCACAGTGGGATGATGACATGTTCTTGCTTCCCTCACAAGGCTATTGTGTGCATAAAGTAAGGGCAGGCTTCTGAGAGTCGCTTATAAAGTTATAAATCAGGATGCACACATAATCCTTATGCATCATCACGGTACGACCTCAACCCTGCCCTTCAGGGAGCTTGTAGCCTGGTCCTTCATCCTGAGTTTAGTCAAGTGAATCAGCCCAGACCAAATACTTGTTCAACTGTTTATTCTGCTCTGCTTGATAGATTCAAATATCGTGGTAACAGCCTCCCAGCTTTACTGACCTTAGATTTCTTCTGCAAGGCAAAAATCCTTGGTTTTCCTTAGCCTTTCCTATCCTGCTCTGCCTCGTTCTAACTGTGCCTCTTCCCCTTAGACCCAGAGCCCACTGGGGAGAAAATAGGCTTGAGACTTCCCCACAAGTGGTTTTCCCCCAGAGTGTTTCAGTATTTTCACAAAAATCCTCCTAAAATGGACCAAGGGGCTTAGCTCTTTTGTAAGTGAAATGACACCCCTACGCCACTACCAGTAAGGTGTATGCTGGGAGTCATCTCCAACCATGGGGATAGTCTAAAGTGACCTAGAGTCCCCAGCTCGTTTCTAGACTGCCTTTAATTGGTATTAAATCCCTGATCTTCAACTTGTTGGCCCAGGCCTCTGCTTTCTTCCTGATTGCGCACTCTAAGAAGGAAGGCCTTTGCCCAATTTTCTTTAGCCTCCTGCCTGATTCTTATTAGGCCTGCTTCCTACTTTTATTTGGCTCCATTGCCTGGATTCCTTGGACCTGACTTGTAGACCTAGTCACATAAGGCCACAGGCCAGTTGGTTTTGTTTATGTCAGGCTTCTGGGTCAGTCTGTGGGTTCGTTTTTTAAAAGAATGTATTTATTTTTAGAGAGGGGAAGGGAGGGAAGAAGAGAGGGAGAGAAGCATTGATGTGAGAAACATCATTAGCCACTTCCCACACATGCCCCTACTAGGAACCACACCTTCAATCCAGGCATGTGCCCTGACCTGGGATCCACGAAGCTTTTCTCTTTGCAGGATGACATCCAACCAACTGAGTCACACTGGTCAGGGTCCTGGGTTCATTTTTAAGTGGATGGGTTTTGTTTTGTTTTTTTTTGTTTTGTTTTTTTTCAGCAAATGGGTCATGTGCTTCAGTGGTTCTGGAACCCTGGACAGGTTTCAGACATGAATCTAAATGCAGTGACACTGGCCTCTCCCTTTGTGTGAGTGGCAACACCAGCGACAATTCTACCTCCTGTACTCTGTCGGCTGTGAGGGAGGTGGGGAGAAGGACCTTGTGGAGGACAATTCTGCTGTTTCTTCCCTGAGCCAGTTTTCCAGCTAGCGGACGGTAGGAATGCCCATTAGAGATGAAATTTGGAGGTGGCTAAATCTCACTTGAAAAGATTTAATTCAACCCATTGTCAAAACTGAGCCCTAAGTTTTCTCAGGGTACAGTTTCTTGTGAGAGCCAATAGGGCATTGAAGAACCCCAACTAAAATTAAGATATTTAAAGATACTCTAAAAATGGAAAATACTTATGGCACCTAAGATGAAAAGACCTTTAAAGGAAGATCTTTTTTTTTTTTTTTTTTTTTAATGTTGTTGTATTACATCCATCCCCTTTTTGCTCCCCTCTGTCCCCCCACCTACCCACCCATTCCCCCCAATAAAGGAAGATCTTTTCATCAGGTTTTCTCCTGTGGCTGGAAGACTTAGGCCCAGACAGGGGAAATGACAAAGAGCAAGTCCATGGCAGAACAGGGAGACATAGTGTGGACAGTCGTCTGGGAACACGACTTTTGAAAGAGCTCTCCAGGTGGTTTTCATGCCCACAGAGGTTTGTGAGCTGTGCATTAGCCAGTCTGCAAGGTGTCTTCCAGTTCTGCTAGCCCACAATGTCGTGAGTCTAAATGACCTCCGCAGTTATACCCACAGTGCTAAGTGACCAGAAGCAGCCACTATTATATCTAAATCTCAGTGGAGCAGCCTTCAGACCAATAGTTTTCAAAGCAGGTAGTCAAAGAGTGGTTCTCAAATGTTTTTATATCACACAGTTTATCTCCCACCTACTGCTAAGTGTCCATTCCATGGAACCTAGCAGGAGGCTCTAAAAATCATACTCAGAGACTGATAACATCAACGAGGTAAATTATATATTACATAATTGCCTTCAAGAGCTCAGAAAGACCATTTTCAAAGCACAACTAAAGCTATATTAGTTTCTTAGGTCAAAGCAGCCCAGGGCCTTAACTAGGTTTTAGTGGGAAGCAGTAAGATAGGCCACCTGCCTGGAATTTTCCACTTCTGAACCCCATCACCTGAGACTGGAACCCTTGCCTCAAGGCCCTCTTGCCCTCTGGGCCCTGGTCCACCCTCCGTCCGTCCCCCGGGAGCAGGAGTGCTGAGAGAAAGGCTGGGGCCGCTGCCTCAACCCCCTTTGCTTTCCGTGTGACCTTTCAGGCCCAGCGCTACCCCCGGGTCACAGGCTACCCCTTTCGGCAGGTTTCAGGAAGCTGCATCTGCCTGACGGCTCCTGCGATGCATGTCAGAGTAGCTTGCATTTGAAGGCAATTAGAAGCTGCTGCTGGCTTAAAGGCTTCGTGAGATGGGTGTTCAGATAGGTAGGTCTGAAATGCAGGCAGAGTGGCCTCTGAGGTGGTAGGGTAGATGGATGGAGAGTGATAAATGGAGAACAATACTACCTCTCTTCCAGAGGGGTGACATGACCCCACCCTGCCACCCATCCGTCCTTGAGCCGACCAGAATGAAGGCTGGGTGTTAGAAGGCGATTAGCGGACAGGTCTGGAAGAATGCAATCTTGCTTCAGTCAATCTCATTGATAGGGGCTGGGCGCAGACCTCACCTGGACACCCGGCAGCTCTGAGCAGGGGTCAGGCTGGGCCATAGCCCTTTCCGTCTCTCACCCACTCCCAAAGCTCAGCTTGCAGGCCAGGTTGGAGGTGGGGACATTTCCTCCATAACCGTGGTGAGAAAGGCAGCCAGCTGAAAATGCCGAAGGTGGACTGATATAACGGTGCAGTGACAGTGCTGAGCTCATGGCTGCATCAGCGATGAGGTGATAAGCATTCTCATGTCAGTGCAGTGATGTGGTGGCTCTGTATCTGTGCTGTCTCGGTGAGCAGCCATTGGCCTTCTATGGCTGTGGAGGACCAAGAAGTGCAGCTGGTGCAACTTTATTTGCTGTAATTCAATGTGGCTCTGGGCTATCCTATTGGGCAGCACAGCTCCATGCTTCACCTCCCAGAACAAGGCTTACTGCATTTTCCTGATGCCATCAAATTGGAGAGAGGAATGGCGTGGGAAGCAGAATGTGAGCAAATGTAAAGATTTTCAGTTGTCTCTAAGAAATCAACAGTTCGACTACCAACGGAGAGAGACGCAGCTTCCAGACAGCATATTTTAAAGAGACGTCAGATGCATTAGTCAACCGTAAGCTCACTATGAGTCAGCACTGGCGTCCAGAAGAAAAACTGATAATAGCTAACAATCATAAAGGCTCAGGATAAAGGAGTGCATTTTTTTTTTAAACAGAGTCATCCTGAGACAAAAGAAACTGGTAGGGAGGTGTAGGAGCATTATGTATCTGGAGGTAATGAAACACAGTCAGTCGTGTTTGAAGGCTGTGTGCAGAGAACAACCGGGAGTCAGGGTATAAAATAGTTTCACATGGAACTGTAGTTTTGCCCTCAATAAACTCTACTGGATTTGTCCTCATGTTATGGGAAACTGAGGACACTGAGTCACTGAGAAGGCGGATGAGACTTGCCAAAGGCCATACCACTAGTCAGTGACAGAACTAGGGTTGAACCCGAAGAGCCTGGTTCCAGGCTCTTCTGACCACTGTGCGACACCCTATGTGTACACTGTGCAGGAGGACAGATGTAGCTGCTACTTCACAGCAGCTTGGGGCAGAGTTCTCTAGAAACAGGAGAGACGGTAAAGTTACCTGGACCAAGCCATGTTTGAGGTTCCCTTCTTGGTCCTTGGCTGGCTGGACCAGATAGGACACAAAAATAGCGGTGTAGAAAAGATAGGAGTCCATTTTTATTTCGTGAAAAAGAAGCCTGCAGCAGGGCAGTCTGTAGGTGCTGTGGGGCTCCATGGTTATCAGAGACTCGACCTTTCTTTTTTAAAGCTTTTGTTCATTATTTTCAGAGAGAAGGGCAGGGAGGGAGGGAGGAAGAAAGGGAGAGAAATATCCATGTATGGTTGACCTTCACCTGCCTCCAGCTACGGACCTGGCTGGAGACCTGGCTTGCAACCTGGTTATGTGCTCTGGCTGGGGATTGAACCAGCAACGTTTGAGTTCGCAGACTGGCACCTGCCTATCCACTGTGCCACCAGCCAGGGCCGGAGACTTGAGCTTTTTCCTAGGAATATGGATCTTGTCCTTATGGTCCAAGATGGCTGCTAGAAGTCCGGCCATCTCATCTACATTCCAAGCGTCATGATTAAGGGCTAAAGAAGGGTGTGCTATATTCTGTAAAAGAGGTTTCTCAAAAGTTCTGCTTGGTACTTTTATTTACATATCACTGGACATAATTCAGTCTCACAGTCACCCCTTACTATAAAAAAGGATAGTCATGTTGTCTCTTGCTGCACGTGGTGTGCTATCTATCCAAAAACCAGGGCTCCCTTATACTAAGTTGGAAGAGTAGGGTGGATGTTAAGTTCGGCATCTAACACATTGCTTCTCTGGCACACAGACTCATTCAATTTGTACTTTTGTGTCTTCACAGTGACTACAGGTATGTGGCAGCTGCTTTGGCTGTCATGAGAAATGTGACTCAGCAGATCAATGAACGCAAGCGGCGTTTGGAGAACATTGACAAGATCGCCCAGTGGCAGGCCTCTGTCCTAGACTGGGAGGTAGGATCCTTCCCACCGGGGGTGCTGCGGAGTCTGAATAGCCTAGCTCGAACTTCACATAGCCTTGGGTGGGTGAAGGGGAATTTGATTCGAAGAACAGCAAGCTTGCAGGGTCAAGCCAAGGTAAAACTTCCTGCTAATGAGAGAGATTGTGTCCTCGCGTAGCTTTCTGGAAAGGTTGGAGAAAGCTTCGTGGCAGGTGCCTCATTAAGAAAAGAAAGGCTCGGCCCTGGCTGGTGGCTTAGTGGCCAAATGAGGGAAGAGGTTGGCAGGGGTTAACCTAGTGTACTTCCCATGGCCGCAGAGTTGATTGGTAGTAGCCGTGGGTCTGGAACCCAAGCCTTTGGAAATTCTCACCTCAGAACATTTTCAAGGGAGCAGGTCGCTCCATTAAGGAATCATCATTCTGTTGTGGTTTGGTAGTGAGAACATGGACTTTGAAGGGAGTCTGGCCTGGATCCGGCCACACTGGAACAATTACTTCCCATTTCTCTGACCTCGGTTTTGGGAGTGATAACAGTGCATTCCTATTGTATTGTTGTGAGGAGGAACAGGAATATGTATGCAGCACAGAATATAGGGCACATGGTGATAGTCAAGACAACTTTCACTTATGCAGAGCTTGTAGGGTGAGGTGTACTTTCCTAAGCACTTTATATATGTTAATTTATATAATCAACAACAGCCAAATGAGGTTGGTACTGCCATTATCCTCATTTTAAAGATGAGGAAACCAAGGCAGAGGGGCTATGTGGTGTTACATGTGACAAGAAGTACTAAGAATAGAATTGAGCTACTCCTGGCTAGTACAGTGGGTAGACCAGATGACTGTGAGTAGTCCTTGTCCAGCATAATGTAGTGACAAAAGTGAACATTATTCTTTGGAGTCTCAGAACTAGGGTTTAATTGTGGGTCTGTAGCTAAGCAGCTGGGCGAGGTTGGCCAATCACTTGACCTCTCAGTACATCAGACTATAAAATAAGAGCAAGGATATTCTTCTCCCAGGGTGATTGTGAGGGTTGGAAGAATAGAGTTCAAGTACGGAACACAGCATCTGACCGATAAAGGTGCTCAGTAAGTAGTTATTCTCCTCAGTCCTGGGCCACTACTTTGTGTCCCCATCTTCACATAGGCCCAGAAACACGCACCTGTGCCTTGTGTTCCAGGAGATCTGAGCATACCTGCACTAGTCTCCTGCACTGGAGATGTACAGCCCTTGAGAATAGGTGCCAAGTCTAACTTGGCATGTGGCGACAGCGCCACGTCCCTCTGACCTAGCAGAATTACCATGAAGAAGGAGCCCTTAGAAACTGTACAACTGAATGAGTTAGGAGTCACGTGTCTTGGTGTTGTATTTCTGTGCCTGACCCTACATAGCAAGGAGGGGAAGTGGTCTCTTGTATAACAAGAAGGAGGGCTCTGTGTATAACAAACCAAGGGAGCATGCGGTTGTGAAGTTTCCTATTTAATCAATAGATTTTAATGAGCTGAGAGAAGAACAAAAATAGTTTGAAGGGAGCAAGTGGATTCTCTTTCCTTCTATCATCATCTCCTTGCTCTCCCTATCCCCTGTTTCACGTCTGGGAAACAGACAGACTTCTACCACCTGCTCAGCCTTACTCTTCAGGTACAGGAAAGAGTCTAAGGAATTGGAGCTGGGAGGAAATACTGGAGCAGAGAGAGGTTCATAGAGAAAAACAGGGAGAGTTAGTGAATGAACCCCAAGGCAGCTGGTGCTCCTAAGGCCAGAGGACAAGTGACTGTAGCATTCCTAGATGGTCCTGGGACTCTTCTGTCTTCAGGGTGAACAAGAGTATAAGTCTTCCCAGCTCATAGAGACTTTCAAGGATTCCCGGGAGCCCCTCCCTGAATACCCCCTTCCCCACCAACCTTCTGTCCCACTCCTGCTCCATCCAGATGGTGCCCAGCCCCAGGTGCGCCCAGGCAGGTGATGGGTCCATCCCTCCTACCTGACTGCCTCTCACTGTCATGTGTCCTTCCCAGGGTGAGGACATCCTGGACAGGAGCTCGGAGCTGATCTACACTGGGGAGATGGCCTGGATCTACCAGCCCTACGGCCGCAACCAGCAGCGAGTCTTCTTCCTGTTTGACCACCAGATGGTCCTCTGCAAGAAGGTAATCCCAGCCCTCCCTTCCTTGAGGGATATGGGCCCTGCAGGGGGCACTAGCCTCTTCTTCATCATCCCAGCTCTCCAGAGAGTGAGCTAAGACTGGTGGGTGAAAAACAGACAGGAGAGTGGCAGCAACTTCATGTTGGAATCATTGGTATGGCATGACTATCACGGACAGAGCTGGCTTATGAGCAGTGAAGCTCTGAAGTTGGTATGTTTTGTTTTAATTTCATTTTTCTTCCATTTGCCCTCCTGCCCGTGCATGGTGATCCTTCTCACTGTCGTCCACCCTGAAATATTTAAATACTTCTATCCCACTTGGTGAATAGTGACTTCCCTGAGCACTTCCCCTGATTTCTACTTTAATGGCTCTGGTCACCTGGCCTCTCATTGGCCCAAGAACCAACAAGGGGTTCCTGACAGGTATGTACTTTTGTGGTACAAGGATTTCCCCTGTGCCCTTACCCACTTCCTACACAAGTTATATCACTTTCCTGTGGCACTCGGCTATGCTCTTCTCCCCCTCCATGCTCTGTAATCCATTTGCGGAGAGGCCATGCTCTTGGCATTGACCATTGGCTGACTCAGTGTGCATGTTGGTTTCTTGGTCTCTTATCCTCGGCAGGTAGGAGGATGGTATACAGGTCTGTCCGGAAAGTGTGGAGCCAATGTCAATGTAATTAGAACAGTTTACACAGCCGATACTTTCAGGACAGACCTCGTAAGTTCTCAGACTGATACCATCTGATGGTGCCCTTTTCCCCTCACATCCTCCCTCCATATAAGGGACTTCAGACCACTTTGGGTTTCAGAGAGTGGTTGGGAAGAATTTGGGAAAAGGAAAAGGAAAAGAGGAGGAAAAAGACAAGGAATGCCTAGAGGGGCTTCCCAAATGTGCTGCTCTACCCTTGGTTTTCACTCTGTCATCCAGTCCCATTGGGTTCCCCCTCCCCCTGTAGTAAATGTGTCTAAAGACAAATGGTGAGTCGTGAAACACCTAGTTAAGTGTTATTTTTTTCCAGCCCGAGACAGGAACCACACGTTTGTCTAATTTGAACACCCCGTTCTCTGTGTGTGCCACATCTCGCATCCAGCCTTTGTCCATTTGCCTTTGATGGTGGATTGAGAGTGAATTGAGTTTTGAGTCAAAGAGCCTCGGTGTTGGGGATAAGCTTTGACTGGCAGCTCTGGAACCAAGAGCCGGTGGCTCAATGGGTGCCACAGCTACCTTGATCTGGGGCTGACCCTGGAAGAGCCAACTTTAATGAGTCGAGAACTTGGCCAAACACCCAGGCCTCTTCTTAGCTCCCCGCAGCTCTTCCTAGGACTTCTATCAAATCAGGAGACAAGATTTGTGAGGGTTAATTCTTAAGATTCATTGAAAAACTTCCCCATTTATGCAAAACTCCCTCATTGTGTACATTATTATGCGAAAATGTTCCCATTTTGTACATGGGAAACGGGGGTTGCTTGAGCCACTTAGAACAGCTTTAAAAAACTTATGGCTTGATTTAGAGTGTATGTGCAGACACACACACACACACACACACACATTTATATATGTTTATTCATTAAATGGCCATTATGGTAGGTGTGAAGATGCCAGTGGCTTCTGATTATGTGATCCCTTCTTTAAATTTTGCTGTTCTCCCTCTTCTTCTTTAGAATCTAAACTAGACTCTGTTCCCTTCTTCTTTTCTACAATGGCTGTCTCTGCTCCTCTTCATCTCATTGCCCTGCCATTTTAGCTGTGCATTTGTATTTTCTCTGACATGATTATACTGGAAATTACTTGGCTGCTCTCGGGGATTTCCCTCCCCTTTTTTTTCCATATGTTCCCTTTCACTTTTTACTGGACATGGGAGAAGAGCCTGTTCTCCTCTGCTCAGTCATTCTATCCACCAACACCCCTAGAGCCCCCCAGTTGCACCAGTCGGCCTTTTCCTTGTATCTTTTGTCCTAAATGGTGCCAGCCTGGGCACACTGTGTTGTCTCCTGTGTCATAAACACTCTGCAACTATGTTGCTTTCACTGTATTCTGGGAGGATCAGAACTAAGCAAGAGGGTAATACTGTTCAAGGAACTTTATGCATTTGGGCCATGTTTTCTTGCACTAATTGGCTAGACTTAGAGGATGAGCCATTTGGAACAACTGGAAATGCAAAAATAGCAACAGAGATGGGGATGGAGCCTTTTAGAAGAACCACCTGAGTCAGGGGGAATCAGTTAAGTATAGTCTTTAAGAGCATGGATTCCAGGGCCAAACAAGAGGGCACCAATTTCTTTCTTCCCATGAGCTACTTGACCTTGGACAAAATCTCTGTGCCTGTTATTTCTTCCTTCATTTGCAAAATGAGAATCATAATCATGTCTATGTGCGAGGGAAGTCAAGAAGGTTAAATGAGACAATATAGGTACAGTGCTCGGAACATTTGAAGTACTTAGTAAACACTGGCCGTTGATGTTATTACTATATGTTTAGTGTTTCTAATCATATGTTCCACAAATGTTCATTGGGAGGCAGTATATAGAAGGTTAGTATAGATTCTAGAGCCACAGAGCCTGGACTGAAGGCCCAGCTCTGCCATTTAGTATTTTTTACTCCTGGACGAGTATATTAACTGCTTTATGTCTATAGTTCCTCATAAAATGGGGTTATAACAGTACCATCCTGGTAGAACTGTTGTGAGGGTTATTTAAGTTACTAAATGCAAGGCATTTGGCTACTGAGGAATGCATGAAGAAAATGCGATACACACACAATGGAATATTATTGAGCCTTAAAATAGCAGGGACTCTTGCCATTTGCCATGATTTGGATGACCATAAATAAACTTAAGACAGAGAAAGAGAGATAACATATGATCTCACTCATATGTGGAATTTAAAACAGTTGAACTCCTAAAGAAAGTG
Organism: Noctilio leporinus; assembly: GCA_004026585.1. Lineage (NCBI taxonomy): Eukaryota > Metazoa > Chordata > Mammalia > Chiroptera > Noctilionidae > Noctilio > Noctilio leporinus. The sequence goes on from PVIW01000821.1 coordinate 230,692, forward strand.
GAATGGTTGTTAACAGGGGCTGGTGGGTGTGGAGGGAATAGGGATACTGGTCAAAGGGTCAAAGCTTCCTGCTTTGTGGGATGAGTAAGTTCTGAAGAGCTAGTGCCCGGCATGGTGACTGTAGTTAGCAACACTATGTTGTGTTCTGGAAATTTGCAAGGCCTAGCTGGTGGCTCAGTGGAAGGGCACCAACCTGCGAACCCAAAGGTCGCTGGTTCGATTCCCAGCCGCCAGGGCACAGAACCAGATTGCAAGCCAGGTCTCCAGCCAGGTCCCCAGCTGGAGGCAGGTGAAAGGCAACCACACATGGATGTCTCTCTCCCCCTCTACCTCCCTCCCTTCCCCTTTCTCTAAAAATAATAAAATCTTTAAAATTTTTGCTAGGAAAATCAATCTTAAGTTTTCACAAAGAAAGGTGGTGGATATGTAAATTAGCTGGATTGCAGTAATTATTTCACACTGTATATGTATACCAAAACATCATGCTGTACACCTTAAATATATATCTCAGTAAAGCTGGAGAAAAATGCAAAGCATGTAGAATAGCATTTGGCACATAATTTATGCTGTGAAGTGTTCATGGTTGCATTGTTATTATTATTTTGTTATTAATAAGTATGCACTCTAGCTGCTGGAATAAAATAATGAGAAAGGTAAATTCAGTCCCAGCCCCATATGCCCTCCCCAGGATCTGGAGAGAAAACTGGGGTGACCTGGGCTAGGGAGTAGTCACCTGGGCTCCCTCTGAAGGTGTCAGGAGGACCTTACTGACATGTAAGGGAGGCAGAGCGCAATCCTAACAGTCACATCCCCCAGACTGTAGCATCGGTTATTTGTACACAATGTCCTGCACTATCTTACTACACCCCGTGAAAACCCAGTGAGTCCAGAGGCAAACAGCTCCCTGCTGTTTGGGTTGTGTAACATCAGGGGTGGCCGTCAGGTTCTTGCGGGAGCCTGGGCTGGGGCTCTCCTGGAGGAGGCCTAGCTTCCTTGCCTTCCCTCTCAGATTAGTGCGAGGAAGAAAAGAGTTCGGCTGGTGTACTATTAAGAACAACTCTGTTTAGGCAGGGTACCTGGTGGCAACCCAGATGGCATCTGTGGTGAACACCTTTCACCACGTCCCAGTGAAAGTGATCCATCCGCCATTAATAAGCGGGATGGGGGTGGCCTGTTCCCAACAGGACCTAGGCAGCCGGGAGGTCTGTGTCCTTGCGGTGAGCAGAAGCTGGGCAGAGAAACCTTTGAGGCCTTGTCAGCGGGGCATCCCTGGACAGCCTGCCAGTGGGGCGAGACCAGGGGAGGCACCGTGCCTGGCGCAGCTTCATTGGGCAGACACAATGGCAAGCTAGGAGACAGACCCGTGTGGCAGCCGAGCGGCAATTGCACAAAGGTATGGAGCCTGCGGCACTGGCAAAAGGGGAGCCGCAGTGGGGAGCCTGGGGGAGCAGTCAAGGAGAAGGAATGTGTGAGTGTGACCTGGAAGGCTAGAAGTGCTGCAATAGGAGGCATGGCTGGGGCAGGGAGGGCGGATTAGTGTGATTTGTGGAGGGGGCGGCACAGCACCTGCTGCCCCGGCCGCCCTGCTCCCACCCTGCAAGGACGTGTGGAATGTCCAGGGGTGGCGGGGTAGCTATGTTCACTGTTAACTTTGCTTGGCTTGGTTTTCAGTCATGGAGCTTACTTCGAAAGTTTCCACGAACTGAAGGAGGTGTTGAGATTTTGAGGTTTATCAAAAGGGGCTTTAGAGCACTACAAAAGGTTGGCCTGGGAGCCAGACAGCCTCGCGCCCTGTTTGTGCAATGCTGGCCTCGTGCTGCGGTAGCTGCCTGTTTAGATTTGAGTTTTCCAAGCATTGTGCAAGGTAAGGATGAGTCTCCTCTTTCAGAAGGGAGGAGACGAGGCTCGGACAGGTTAAGTAGCTTGCCCAAGACCGTGCACGTAGTAGGTTAAACAGCTGGGGCTCAAACTTGGGCCTTTGGACGGACTTGCTCATTCCACTGTGTCATACTGCCTTGTGGCCTTACCTGCCCTTTCTGATTGGATTTGCTGAACAGTGGATCATTCTTAATCATTCCTATCACACCATTACACTTTGCTTTATGACTAATCTGGTACCTGAAAACTCATATTCAACCCTCTGGGGAGTCGGAAAGAGCAGGCAAAGAGAATTTTAATGACGCTCTCTAGCCCTGTTATCCTGCCGCAGAGGCAGAACTGTCTCTAGTTGCTTGTTATCCTTAAATACAAAAACAAACAAACAAAAAAAACAAAAAAACAAAAAATCACGCACAATAGGAGGTTCAGTTGATGCTTTTAATTTAGCTTCAGAATTGTGTACATCCTTTCCATTTTTGGAAACAGGTAAATGTTTTGAAGGTTGACAATGATTGTGACTCATGGGCTCAAAGGAAAGGGAAGCACAGGCTGAAGTTAGTAGAGGAAGGTTGAGGCCGTGTATGTTCTAGCATGGTGGCCACTTGCCTGCATGGTCAGACATGGCAGCCTTGATCTAGGTGCGTTCACATTATGTATTGTAAGGCAGGTTTCAAGCCTTTACGAGATCAAACTGGGGTATATGGATCCATTCTCAGCTGGTCCTGCTTTTGTCATTAGATTAGCCCAACAGTCCACTTTTAATCCGAATGTCTCACAAAGTGTCCCTGAGGATGGGGAAGGTCAGTGCGTGGGCGCCAGAGCCACCCCATTCTTTCGGCTGGACTGAGCCTGGCGAAGGGAACTGAGGCTGTGAACCAGGCTTGGGGCCACCCTGGCTCACTCTGTACAGCTGACCCCTTCCTCTTCTGTGGACTCAATGCCAGGGGCACCCAACAGATCAGAACCCATCTGTGCTCACAGCCTATTTTGGTGAATGGTCATTATTGGGGGAAAAAGAACAAAGCAATTCAACATCTGTATTTTCAGGACTGACCGAGCTGTGTTGTGAATCAAAGACAGCCTTCCTTGGCCCTTCCGGAAAGCCAGTTCACCACGCTGTGTGAAGAGCTAGGATTGGGAATGTGGCCGTCTGAAAGGCCAAGTACATGCAGACAGGAGGGAGAACTGGCCAGAGAGGGCACTTGCTACTAATAGAAGACATCTGTCAGGACAGGGCTCACTGGGGTCCTCTTTGGTCAGACTCAGCCTCGCCATGTGTCCCAGCATTAGGCATGCTCTCAGGGGAAGCCGAGGACAGAGTGGAGAGGAACTAAGAGGCCGCACTGTGAGACCCTCCTCAGTCCTTACATTCCATAGGCCCACAGGTCATTTCATCTGTCTCTCTGTTTGGCTTTTTTTAACTTACGAAATATTTGACATTCAAGAAGGTATAAAAATAATAGCATGCATACCCATGGACTTGCTATCCTATTTAAAAAATATTTTTTATAAATAGTCTTCCTTTCCTTCTCTGCTTCTTCCCTTCCTTCCTTGCCTCTCTTTCTCCCCTTTGTACTGCCTTGAATTTCTCACGTACTGTGGTTAAATTTTGCCTTGTTTTTGTATATATGTACCCTTAAATATCATGTGTTGATTGTTTTAAAACTTTATATAACTGGAATGGATATAGATGACACATTATATAGAAATGAAATCAAGGGAATGATGAACATAGGATTTGAGATGGAGGTTGCCCTGGCACCATAGCTTTTGGATTGGCTGATGGGTTCACTAAAACTTAGTACATTATTAAAAGTAATTAAGTAAATAAGTATATAGAAAGAAAAACATGATTCATGGGCTAATGATGAGTTTCTCATGGACTGAGAGTTAGGATTAATCCAATTGTGTACACGCCAGAGCAAAACAGCAATGATAGCAACCAGCCAGCCCAGACTGTACCTCTGAAAGGCTTGCACCTATTTTAGAATAGGGAAAGCCTTTGCTAGCAGTGCCTGTGTGGCTTGGTGTCTTTTACTTCCCATCGGCAGGCTGGGGACCATGTATAGCGATTGGTGCTGGAGCCTGAGACAGAGCCTTTGAATGTATGACAGAGACTTTCTGTAAGAACAGCTAGCTAACCAACCTGTCAGTGTCATACTATGAACCTGCCCAAATTTATTTTTTTAAAGACTTTATTTATTTTTAGAGAGACAAGGAAGTGGGGGAGAAAGAGAAGGAGAGAAATGTCTATGTGCGAGCAATACATGGACCAGTTGCCTCTTGAACACACCTGGGACCTGGCCTGTGCCCTGACTGGGAATCAAGCCAGCTACCTTTTGGTTCACAGGCTGGCACTCAGTCCACTGAGCCACACCAGCCAGGGCACCCGCCCAACAATGGCAATGTCAGCATCCTGCTCTGCCAATGTGCCAACTCTCCTGGTACCCACTCTCTACGTACCTTTAACAAAAGCCTTCTCTTCCTTCTCACCTAGGACCTCATTCGGAGAGACATCCTATACTACAAAGGCCGCATTGACATGGATAAATATGAGGTAGTTGACATCGATGATGGCAGAGATGATGACTTTAATGTCAGCATGAAGAATGCCTTTAAGCTTCACAACAAGGAGACTGAAGAGGTCCATCTGTTCTTTGCCAAGAAGCTGGAGGAGAAGATACGCTGGCTCAGGGCTTTCAGAGAAGAGAGAAAAATGGTACAGGAAGATGAAAAAATTGGTAAGTGACCTGAGAAGAAAATGAAGAAAATGGTTATAAAGCACACGGAGGATTTGAAATAGTATTTTATTGTTCCAGAGGCAGAAGGAAATTCCTGTTGCAAACCTGAGTTAATCCACTTTGTTGGCTGCCTACTGATAGGTGCCTTTTGGTCGATGCAATAGCTTCCATCTGGCCAGGGTTAAGGGAGTTATAGGTCATCTGCCTCTGCAGTTTCCTTGCTAGATACAACTGTTACCCTGAAAGCAAACCTCTGATTCAGTTCTCTCAAACATACAAACATTTATTAGCAAACCATCACAAAGGCACCCCTGCAGCCTATTCTGTAATCTCCATGCAGTCTCCGTTCTATTGGAAGGTACGTGACAGCATCTTCTGTCAGGTTAGTCGAGGCAGATTTGGTAATCTGACAGTGACAGCATTCAGCTAACTTTCTAGTCAGAGTCTGGTGACCAAATCCTCTGATGAGGGTCAACCCATAGCACCTGTTTTCAGTTTTAAGCTTCAGCATCCTTTCGAAGGGTATAGGCTAGGGTAGGACTTACTGGATTCTTATACCCGGCTTGGGTGTGGGCTAAGATGCTGTAGGACATATGTGGTCACTGCACATATTGAATAACATTCACTTTACCAACTTGTACTGTTTTAAAAAAGAATTTATTTATTTTTAGAGAGATAGGAAGGGAGGGAGAGATACATCATTGTGCAAGAGAAACATAACTGGCTGCCTCTTGCAATCCCCCAACCAGGGACCTGAACCACAACCCAGGCATGTGCCCTGAGCAGGACTCAAACTTGTGACCTTTCAGTTTGCAGGCTCACGCTCAGTCCACTGAGCCACACCAGTTAGGGCCCCATTTGTATTTCTTAATCCCTTCACCTTTTTTACCCATCCCCCCAAACCCCCTTCCCCCTGGCAACTGTCAGTCTGTTCTCTGTATCTATGAGTCTATTCCTATTTTGTTTGTTTATTTTGCTTTTTAGATTTAATGTATAAGTGAAATAATAATGGTATTTACCTTTCTTTGTTTGACTTATTTCACTTAGCATGATACTCTCTAGGTCCAATGAATGCTATTTTATAGAAATAGAAAAAACAATCCTAAAATTCATATAGAACAAAAAAAAAAAAGACACATCATAGCTAAAGCTAAGAGAAAAGAATAGAGCTGAAGGCATCACATGTCCTGATTCAAAATATATTCTAAAGTTACAATAATTAAAACAGTATGGTACTACCATAAAGACAGAGATATAAACCAAGGGAATAGGATAGAGCCCAGAAATAAACTCATACATATAGGTCAACATGTCTTCAACAAGGGTGCCAAGAACACAAAATTAGCAAAGGATGGTTTATTCATAAAATGGTGCTGGAAAAAAGTACGTATCAACAAGCAGAATAATGATAACATCTTCTTGACTTTGATTTTTAGCAATGATTTCTTGAATATGATACCAAAAACATAGGCAACAAAGCAAAAATAGATAAATGGGACTAGATAAAACTAAAAGGCAACCTGTGAAATGGGAGGAAATGTTTCAAACTGTGCATGTGATAAGAGGTTAATTTCCAAAACATATAAGGAACTCCTACAACTCAATAGCAAAACACCAAAAAGCTCAGTTAAAAAAAAAAAAAAAAGGAAAAATGGGCAAAGAACTTGCACCGATAATTCTGTCATTTCTTCAATTGCTTTTTGCCATTTGATTTTTTCTTCTGAAACTTTTTTATCTCTATATGTTTTCTATTGCATTCTCTTATCTTTTGACTTTTGTTTTTATTTTGTATTTTTGCTTTTGGTTGTGAAATATTTTTCCCACTTCAAACCGTAGTTTATTCAACCAGTTTTCATTTAATAGCCTCTTCATTCATATTGCCTTTTTTGCCCCTTTGTATTATGAAATGTATCTTTGTAGTTAAATTTTTGTCCAAATTTCTGACTAGTTTACTTTTTTACTTTCCAAGACTTTTGATATATCTTGCTAGACTTACTCTTCCAGAAATGTACTAATTTATACATTTAAGAAAAGTCTGTTTCTCTTAACATGATCATGTATTTTTATGTGTATAGGCTTTGAAATTTCTGAAAACCAGAAGAGACAGGCTGCAATGACTGTGAGAAAAGTCTCTAAACAAAAAGGTAAAGCTGCCTTTTACCCTCCTGCCCCCCACACTCACACCCTCTGAGAGACTGGGAAGCTGTAGGATAATGTGCTTGCGTACTCCTAGGTGTATTTCCATGCTGAATCTCATTTGGGGTGGTGGGGAGTGTCCAGGTTCTGTGTGTCCAGGATTATACGTGGCAAATGGTCTTAAAGGTTTCAGTCTGAGGAATGACTAATGTAAGACAGTTATGTCCAAAGGTAGGTAGCTCACTGGGTACAGGGGGGAAAAAGAAGCTTCTTTTCATTTTCTTCTTACTTAAATGAGAGAGAAAGACAAAACTTTAGTAAAAATTTAGGATGGGAGGTGGATGATAGAAAAATGTGTAGAATTTATCAATAAGTATAAATACATTAGGGAAATGTACACAACTTTAATTGGTTTGAGGATATTTGGCAAATCAGAATGAAGAACTTCAAATTGAATCAAGAAGATTCAAATATTCATTGTTTCTTTCTCTGCAAACCGTACACTAAAGTACTTACAAAGGAAAAATGCTGCTATTCCATATCAAGAAAGAACAGTTCACTATTTTTGTGTGTCTCACCTCAATTAGTAGCAAATACTATTATTACTGATTGTCACTGTCCTTTTCCCCAGGGGTGGGCAATCTCAGTGAGACTCATTCTTCCCAGTCCCTTCCTTCTCAGTGAGCTGTGGTTCGGAATGAGTCACCGCACAAAATGATCGGATTCAAGTTGCCTGTAATTCCAGCAGTCACAAAAAGTGCCCTTTATTATTCCCAATGACACTTTTTCACTGAGGAGGTTACATGCCCATGCGTACCTGATTTTCTGTCAAGCAGTGCACCTAGCCAGGGCCCCTCTCACTAGACCAGACCGCCCTTCTAACTGCCTATTGCTTTTTACCCCTGGGAGGCCCTCACTAGCTCTTTTCCTCATCTTGCAAGTGTGATCCTCTTTAGATTTAGAATTAAAGGCAATTCCAAATTGCCTAACTCCTCACCTCCGGGGGGTGAAAACATAAGCGAAGTGTTAAAAAGCAATCTGGAGTGACTGTAGGAATACACGAATTCTGTGGAAGACTGTCCCCCTTCTTTAGACAAATATATGAGTAGAAATGAGCCCCAGGCAGGTGGAAAGACCTCAGGCTACAGAGGAGCTAGTGTCCTAGTGGCCTGCCTCTGTCACCAGGGGGCTGTCACTTCCTGAGCATCTTTCACTCTGATTGCCTTCACTGTCCTCATTGCACTGACCTTCGTGATGGAATGGTGCTCTGTTACCTCAGCCCAGGTTCCCTCAAGTTTACCTGGAACTGTCTGGTCTTTTCACTGAGACTCCTTAAAGCTTGGGGAAATTCCACAAAGCAAGCAGTGAGAAAACAGTCCATGAGAAAACAGTCCGGCTTTGTCAAACCGACACTTTGAGTCGGTTTTCTTCCCCACTTTGTCTAGCCTCAAGCCTGTCCCTTTCAGACCTCTCTTCTCCACCAATGTCTGAACACTGGTTCACCTGAACAGCATTCCACCTTTAACAGCAATCTTAAGACTTCAGAGAAACTCATCTATTTTCAAACCTCCAAGAATTCCTATGAATCTCTTCCCTTATTTTTATTTTTGGTCTTCAGGACTCTCTTACTGCAGGGCTGTGGTGACTGATATAGTTTGAGGCTCAGAGGCATTATACATGAGGAAGTAGTTGTCAAACTTAGTAATTTAATAGTTATATCATGTACATGGGAAGTTCAGGAAGGGAGTTCTTTCAGAGGCCAATGAAAGTTGGCTTTGTTAACCATTCCAATGACTCCTTCCTGAAAGTGATGGGGAAGCACTATTTAGATCCCTCTAACGCAATGTAATTGGATAGGTAATTATTCTAGGGTCCCACTTCAACCCTATCTGTAATGCCGTGGGACCTATCAACTCAGGCCACAGCTCTGGGGGACAGATCCTACTTCCAAAGAGGGCCTTTTCATTTGACATTTGTTTTTCATACTGCCCCAGTTTTAAGAATTGACATAGAACTTCTCGAGAGTTTTATGCTCATTCTTGATCCATCAAACTATTTCAGTCTGTCTTCATGAGACTCCCGAGGCCCGTGAGCATAGCCCACATCTCAAAATCAGATTAGGGCACTAAAATTACTAAAATAACCTTGAAAAAGGAGAATAAAGTTGGAGTAATCAGTCTACCCTGGCTTCAATGCCAATTATATAGCTACAGACACCAAGAGAGAGTGGCATTGGCAGAGGGTAGACATATTAGCACAGTGGAACGGAGTAGCGAACGCAGAAATAGGCCCACACAAATTTGCACAACTGCTTTGTGACAGAAGCGCTAAAGCAATTCACTGGAGGAAGGACAGCCTTTTCAGTCAATGGGGCTGAAACCATTGGACTTGCGGAGGGCAAACATTTTTAAAAAGAACCTAAAGTTAAACTTACACCCTATAAAAATGAACTCATAATGGATAGTGGACTCTCATGTAAAACTACAAAATTTTTAAATTAATAGGAGAAGAAACTTAGGATCTAGGGCAAGGCACAGTTCTTAGGCTTGGAAACAAAATCTCGAAACACAAAGTAAAAAATTGACAAACTAGGCCTCAACCAAAATAGAAAATTTTGCTCTGTGGCAGATTAGGTGAAGTGGATGAAAAGACTAGCTACAGGTTAGGGAAAATATTTATAAACCATGTGTCTGATAAAATACTAGTGTTAAGAATGTACAAAGAACTCTCAAAACTTATCAGTAAGAAACACTGCCTACTCTGGTTAGAAAACAGGCAAAAGGCTAACAGGTATTTCACTGAATGGGATCTATGGATGGCAGCTAAACACATGAAAAGATGTTCAATATTAGGAATTATTGGAGAAATGCAAATTAAAACCACAACGAGATATTACTATATACCTGTTAAAAAGGCTAAAATAAAAAATAATAACACCACCAAATGCTGGCAAGGATGTAGAAGAATTGGGTCATTTATGCCTTGCTGCAGAGAAGGTAAAATGGTACAGCCACTCAGGAAAGTCGTTTGGCACTTTCTTAAGACATGAAATATACAACTACCATATGACCCAGCAATAACACTCTTGGACACTTATCCCAGAGAAATGAAAACTTGTTTCCACATAAAAACCCCTAAACAAACGTTCATAGCAGCTTTCTTTATAATGGCCCACACTGGAAACAACCCAGATGCCCTTCATTGGGTGGGAATCCAGTCAACTATGGGACATTCATACCATGGAATATTACTCACCAGTAAAGAGGAACTGGATATTGGTACATGCAACAAATTGATTGACTCTCAAAGGAATTATGCTGAGTGAGAAAAGAAAATTGCGAAGGGTTGCATATTACATGACTCCATTTATATAATGTTTTTGTAATAGATATTTTAAAGATTTTATTTAATTTTTAGAGAGAAGGGAAGGGAAGGAGAAAGAGAGAGAGAGAAACATCAATGTGTGGTTGCCTCTCGCATGCCCCCAACTGGGGACCTGGCCCGCAACCTAGGCATGTGCCCTGACTAGGAATAGAACCACCGACCCTTTGGTTCGTAGACTGCACTCAGTCCACTGAGCCACACCAGTCAGGGCCATTTATATAATGTTTTCATCTAATTTATAAATGGGGAATAGAATAGTGGTGGCCGGGGGATAACAAGGGGATGGGGACTGGAGAGAAGTGAGCATGGTTACAAAAGAGTAACGAGAGTGATCCTTGTGATGATAGAAATGTTCTGTCTCTTGACATTGTCCGTAACAATGGTAATATCCTGGGGCTGTAGTAATTGTACTATAGTTTTGCGAAATGTTATCATTAGAGAAACTGAATAAAGGGTACAAAGCATATTTCTGTATTTTCTCTACAACTACATGCAAATGTACAATAATCTCAAAATAAAAAGTTTAATTAAATATTTAAAATGAACATTCCCAAAGCTCCCTACCTAATATCTCCATATTTGTTGGCATCCAGTTCCTTCACATTTCTGACACCATCTTTGAAAATGGACTGTTAGAGGATGTCATAAAAATGGCAGACTATATCTCTGCTGTTCCCCACTAAAGAACACCGACTTTGACAATCACCCATAGATAAGAGTGATTTTTTTCAAGTCTAGGAATCCAGCAGAGAAGTTCCAGATCACCCTTGGAGAAAAATACAAGGTCTGTCCTGAAAGTATCGGCCATGTAAACTGTTTTAATTTGATTGACATTGGCTTGATACTTTCAAGACAGACCTAGTAAAATCCATACATTATTGGATGCAAAAAAGAAGCCAGTCATTAAAGATGGAAGGAAGTGACTACTTTTTTAAATGCAAAGACAGCAATGCCACACTATAAGAAATGTGAAAATCAAAGAAATGTTACATCACCAAAGAAATGCAATATTTTCTAGAAACTGAGCCCCAAAGACATGGAGATCTACAATTTACTCAATAAACAATTTGAAATAGTTTTTCGCAAGAAAGGTTGAAGGGCCTGCTCTAAGATATAGAAGAAGAAAAAGTACATATTAATAATTGCCTTAAATGTAAAGAGATTAAATGCTGCAATCAAAAAATACAAGGTAGCTGAATGGACAAGAAAATATGACCCATATATGTGCTCTCTAAGAGACCCACCTCACAACAAAAGATATACACAGACTGAAGGTGAAGGGATGGGGAAAGGAATGTTCCATGTAAATGGAAAGAAAAAAAGCTGGAGTAGTGATACCTAATACCTGACAAAATAGACTTCAAAACCAAGGCTATAACAAGACACAAAGAAGATCACTATACAATACTGCAGGGATTGGTCCAACAAGAGGATATAACACTTGTAAACATATTGTACCCAATACAGGAGCACCTATATATATGAAGAAAATCTTGGCAGACATTATGAGTGAGATCACCAGAAATATATAGTCGTAGTGGGGAATGTTGATGCCCCGCTGACATCAATAGATAGATCTTCCAGACAAAAACAAGGCTACAGCAACCTTAAATGGCACACTAGGTTGGGTGAACTGAACTGAGATTCACAGAACATTTCATCCCAAAGCAGCAGAATGTTCATTCTTGTCAAGTGCACATGGAATATTCTCAAAGACCACATGTTAGGACACAAAATAAATCTTAATAAATTTAAGAAGAGTGTAATCATACCAAGCATCTTCTCTGACCACAATGGTATGAAACTAAAAATCAATTACAATAAAAATCTGAAAAACACTCAAACGCATGGAGGCTTAATAGCATGTTATTAAACAATGAATGGGTGAACAGTGAGATCAAGGAAGAACTCAAGAGTACTTGGGGACAAATGAAAATGAGAACACAAAAACCCAAAATCTATGGGTCACAGGAAAAGCAGTCCTGAGAGGGATGTTCATAGTGTTACAGGCCGACCTCAAGAAGAAAAAAATTCAAAAATAAAATCTAACCCTGCACATTAAAGAACTAGAAGCCAAAAAACAAAGCCCAAAGTAGAAGGAAGGGAATAATAAAGATTGGAGAAAATTAAATGACACAGAGACTAAAAATACAATAGAAAAAAATGAATCAAAAAACTTGTTTTTTTAAAAACGTGAACAAGATTCATAAACCATTAACTTGACTCATCAAGAAACACAGAGAAAAGTCCTAAATAAACAAAATCAGGAATGAAAAGAAAGCTAACAACTGACACCATAGAAATAAAAATGATTGTAAGAAAATACTGTGAAAAACTATATCCCAACAAATTGGACTATCTGGGTGAAATGCATAAATTACTAGAAACATACACTCTTCCAAAACTGAATCAGGAAGAATCTGAAAATTTGAATGGACCTATTACAACTAATGAAATTGAAATAGTAATTTTAAAAAAAGAAGAAATGTACCAGTCCTGGGCCAGATGATTTCACAGACGAATTTTACCAAACATTCATAGAACTAATACCTATTTTCAAACTTCAAAAAAATTCAAAAGGAGGGGAGGCTTTCAAGCTCATTTTATGAGGTCAGCATTATCCTAATTCTAAAACCAGGTAAAGATATTACAAAGGAAGAGAGGCTAATATACCTTATGAATATTGATGCTTAAATACTCAACAAAATATTTGCATATCAGATCCAGCAATACATTAAAATGATCATACACCATGATCAAGTGGGATTTATTCCAGGGATACAAGGTTAGTACAATACCCACAACTCAATAATTGTGATAAACCACATAAACAAAATGAGAGATAAAAATCACTTGGTCATATCAATAGATGTAGAAAAGGTATTTGATAAAAGTCAGCACCCGTTTATTATAAAAACTCAGTGAAGTAGGAATAGAAGGATCATACCTCAATATAATAAAGTCCATATATGACAAATCCCCAGCCAACATCATATTCAGTGCACAAAAAAACAAGCGTTTCCCTTAAGATCAGGAACAAGGCAGGGATGTCGGCTTTCACCACTCTTACTCAACCTAGTACTGGAAGTCTTAGCCACAGCAGTAAGACAAAAAGAAGAAATAAGAAAAGGCATCCAAATTGGAAAGGAGGATGTAAAACTGTCTTTATTCTCAGATTATGATATTGCACATAGAAGACCATAAAGAGTCCACCAGAAAACCACTAGATCTAATATAAATTGGCCAAATAGGATACAAAATTAATATTCAGAAACCAGTGGTATTTCTATACAACAATAATGAACTACCAGAAAGAAATTAAGATAGCAATCCCATTTACTATTGCAAACAAAAAAAGATACCTAGGAATACATTTAACCAAGGGCATAAAGTCCTGTACTTGGAAAATTATAGTACTAAAGAAAAAAATGGAGAAAGATACAAAATAAGTGGAAGAATATACTATGTTCCTATCCTATGGATAGGAAAAATGACCATCCTTAAAATTTCCATACTACCCAAAGCAATCTACATATTTGGTACAATTTCTATTAAAATGGCAATGGCATATCTCACAGATCTAGAACAAATATTCCAAACATTTATATGGAACCACTAAAGACCTCAGATAGCCTCAGCAATCTTGAGAAAGAAGAACAAAGTAAGAGCTATCATACTATCTGATGTCAGACTGTACTACAAGACCATAGTAATCAAAACAGCATGGTACTGGCATAAAAACAAATATATAGATTAGTAGAACAGAACAGGGCCCAGAAATGAACTCACAACTCTATGTTCAATTAATATTTGACAAAGGAGCAAGAACATACAATGGCATAAAGAGTCTCTTCAAGTCATCAAACAAAGGCAAAGAAAGAAGCTGCTATAATGTTGAAATTTCTCACTGGCCAGCACATGAGGAAGGTATGTGGAGCAGCAGAGAGGTCTGCCTTGCGTTCTTAATCATATGCTGTGTATCTCAGCCTATTCTGTTCTGAATATAGATTAAGATTAAACTTTAATATTAGGTCCCCTGGGTGCTAGAATTCTCCATTCATGTGGATTTTGCTTTGGTAGTTGCAAATCCTCCTAATGAAAGTTGACAGATCATCGAATCATTCCCTTTGAAAGGTCGTAAATATATTCCAAGTCTTCCTTGTGTTCTATGAATCATATTTTCTGGTGGTGAGTTGGCATTCTCCCTCAGCTACCAATATCACTTCCCTATTAAATAGTTTCATTACTCAACCTGGCATAGAACACTACATCACTTGTACCTTAGCTTTTAGGAAAATGTTTCCCTCCCTGCAAAGACCCATCCTGAAGTCACTAGTCTGTTTTAAAGATTTTATTTCTTTTTAGAGGCAGGGGAAGGGAGGGAGAAGGAGAGGGAGGGAAACATTGACCTGGGAGACAAACATCGATGGGCTGCCTCTCATACACCCCCAACTGGAGACCGAACCCACAAGCCAGGCATGTGTCCTGACCAATCAAACTGGCGACCTTTCACCTGGCGGAATGATGCCCAACCCACTGAGCCACACCAGTCAGGGCTCAGTGACTAGTGAAGTCACTAGTTTTTAACCAGGCTCTTTTGACCCTCCCAGGGGGAGTGAAATTGGGAAAAATGTTGGATGTTAAGTGGATCTTGTCGGGCTATTTGCAACAGTAGGCCCTGAGTAGTGAATTGCGATCTCCTGGAAACAGAGAAGAATGTGGATTCTTAGCCCTTGTTTTGCGACCTTGGGTTTGACATTTTCCTCCAGGTCTCAGGGTCTCCCGTCTGTAAGGTTACTGAGGACAACACCCCGCATTTCTCAGGGATGCTGCGTAGATGGGGAAGCGTGAGTTGTTGGAGCAATCAGCACACCATTCCAAAATCTGTGAAGGAAGGGATGTCCTTCCTCCCTTGACGGTTTCCAGTTCCAGTTCACACTCTAAAAACAGACTGCTTTGGATTGTCGGCCCCTAGTGGTCACTGGGTAGTTTGAGAAGCCCCTGTCTCCCTAACTTACCCGCTTTCCCTTTTATCTTTCATCTACTCTAGGTGTCAACTCTGCCCGTTCAGTTCCTCCTTCCTACCCGCCACCACAGGACCCATTAAACCAGGGCCAGTACCTCGTCCCCGATGGCATCGCTCAGTCGCAGGTCTTTGAGTTCACCGAACCCAAGCGCAGCCAGTCACCATTCTGGCAAAACTTCAGCAGGTTAACCCCCTTCAAAAAATAATACCTACAGGGAGGCAGATAATTTTAAAATAAATAAAATTATATTTATAGATGGACCTTTTTTCGGAGAAGCACTGTTGAAATTTATATATATATATACACATATATATATATGGACATATACACACACACAGACCCTTGAGTGTACATACATATATACACATGCATACATACATACATACCTACACACACGTGCGCACGCACACACACACACACACACACACACACACAGAAGGACCAAAAACGTTTTCTGTTGTTTTTGGGAAGTGAAATCTCTAGTTGGTAGGAAGAGGTACCAATGATTTCCAAACATGTGATCCCTTCTTAAAAGTTTTTTGTTGTTCTTACTCTGTCCCCTTCCCCTTTGCTTTCAGAAATGGACAGTTCTACTTGTCCCTTTTCTTGTTGAGATGACCTTTTTGCTCTCTTGTGAGTGATTCATTGACTTGTCATTATTACCATAGATGTGTTTGTATTGGTTTTTTCCCTTTCCTGATGATACTGATGCTGATAACTTTTGAATTTAATTTAATGTGCTGGGGTTTGGGAGTTGGGAATTTTTCCCCTTTTACTTTTCACTAGGTAAAGGGAGGGTCCCCTTTCTCCTCTCTATCAGCTGACCATCTTTCTGCAAATGTTTCTGCAGCCCTGCAGTTGCCCCAAACAGCCTTTTCCTTGCATCTTTTGTTCTCAGTCGTGCAAGTCTGGACGTGCTCCGTTGTGCCCTGTGACATAACCGCTCAATATTTCTATTGCTTTCACTGTGTTTTTAGGTGTTGTAGAGGGATGGAAACCAAACAGAAGTAAGGGAGTGTCAGAATGTAATGATGCTAGAAAGGACATCTGTTCAGGAAACAGGCTGCATTTGGGCTGTTTCTTCTCCTCACACTGGAGTTTCCCATGATGCAGCACTGCTGAGTCATGACCCTTTTGTATCTGGCACGTAGTTGGGCAGATTACTCTCTTCTTCAAGGCACTTTGGTTATGGTCTTCCTTCTAAGCCTGTCCCTCTCCTAACCTAAAAGATCGCAACTGGAAGCAAACAGGCAGAGCCTCTGCCTCCTGCAGGAGGAATTCAGCTGCCTCCCCACCGAGTGGGTTTAAGACAGGGCTCCCTTCTGCAGTTAGTCCGCAGGCCTGGTCGTCCCTGGTTTCATCTGCAGACTGTTCAGGCAGCACTGATAGTCTACAGAGGGGTAAAGACAGAGTCTACCCTACCTGACCAAGATCATCAGCTGCCTTTAACTTATTTACCTGGACAAGATCCAAGGCTGACAGTAACCTTTTACAGGAAAGAACAGGGATGGGTACGGAAAGAGACAGCCTTGGCCCAAGACATGCACCTGCAGTTCCTACCACTCAAGTAATCCGAGACTTCCCCATTGTTAGCAGATTGCATGGACAATCTTCCATGGCCCCTTCCTTCCCCTCTTCCTGTCTTTCTCCTCTCTGCTGCCCCCGCTGGCACAGGAGGGTTGCTGGTAACGACATAGTGAAAGTACTCCTGGCACTTGAAGAGCGCCCCATTTCCAACACTCTCCCATCTCGAGGCACTTGACGCAAGTAACCGAGGAACCCAGGGAGACGTTTCCCTATGGAGAAAGGATCTGAAACTTAGGCTCATCTTTGGCAGAATTTACAAATAGTTTGCAGTGGGTGCAGGAGTACTTGTTTCTCCTCCCCACGTGGCCCATGGGGTGGCTAGTCCTTGAACAGCGAGAAGAATGGAGTACAAAGGAGCGAGCATTGGCCTTGCTGTGGAGAACCTCTCTAGTGAGGAGCCTGGAGACTGTGAGTGTGTCTGGGACCCCCTGTAGAAGACGTCAGCATGAAAGGAACTCAGCTTACTGAGCGCCAACCAGGGCCGCCTGGGGCCCTCCCGGGGCCCTCCTGTAGCTGGCTTGACTGCTGCTCTGTCTCCTGCCCCAGGCCCTGCCCTGCCCAGCCCAGCCTGGGGATTCTTTCTCTGCGGGAATCAAATTACAAGCTGTCTCAGCTTCCGTTCCACCACAGCCAATCAGACTTCTGGGTTGAGCCTAGGATGGGTTCGAGCTGGCAGAGGGTCAGGGCTCGGGACTGGCAGCCACTGCTCAGCACACGACCTAGCTAACAGCTCCCCTGGCAAGGAACCTGGTACCCAGTACCTAAGATGAAAAGCCCCCCCCTGGCAAGCAGAATGCATTCTGATGGCTGGGCCGGCCTCCCTTGACCTTCCATTCTTTCCTACTTGCCATTCCTCCCCACCAGGTTTGGCCTTCACGTATTCCACCAGGGTCTTAGAGCCCACCAGAGGGGATGCTTAGATAAGGCCCTGGACCTACAGCATCGCTTGGCTAAGCTCCCCTGTCCCCAGGCTCCCTTGGGCCTGTGGCCAGAGCTGCAGGATCAGGGATCGCACCTCTCAGCACCCACCTCTCCATCTATCCCTCATCCACCCAACCCACTGGCCTCACCAGACACCAGTAACTTGGGGAAACAACAAGGCATCAGCTCATCCTTGGTTGTAGCATTCCCCCAGCCTGTGGCAGCAAATACATCAGTGGCCAGCAGCCCCACCGGGGGCCCCGCTCTCTGGGCTCACGGGCCAAGCCTATTCTGTGTCCCGGCAGCAGTGCTCTCCCCAAGAACTCTGTAGATCCTCGTTTCTGCATGGCCCTGAGCACCCCTTTCCTCAACTCCATGAGGCCCAGACTCGCTCTTCCAAAGGCTTTGCTGATGTGTTCTGTGGGCCCTGCTGTGGGTGGTCCTAACAGAAAAATCCAACTCCTCTCTCTCTCCCTCTCCCCCTTCTCTCCCTGTGTATATCTGTAATGGATTTATAAGGACAGCAACAAGAGAGTTCTACCAATTCTAGTGTAAAGCCAAATAGTGATCTTTTAGTGCTCTGGGGCTGGGGTGGGCTGGGGTGGATGGATGGGCAACAGCGATTTTGATTACCCCTGCTGCTCTGCATTTGCCAGTTTATTTTGTTTCTTCTCTCTGACTGTTTGACCCTGTCAAACAAGTGTCAAAGTTGTGTGTTTAAAAAATGTTTAACAACAAAAATATGATGTTGTAATGACACAAAGCCTTATGAAAATATTTATGGAGTTCAATAAAAGAAGTAAAAAGACACCTCCAGGCATAGCTCTTTGTGCTCTTTGTGTGTGTGTGCTGTGTATGTTTTACCAACTGCAAAATAAAGGGAATTGAGCTGCTGCAGCGCCGCTGGCCCCAGTGTCATCTTGGCCTGCCAGCACTGCTGTACCGCTGCCAGGCACCCACAGACAACCACCTTCCATGTTCCTTCTGGGAGAGTTGGGTACAAGAATCCATTTGAGCCTGGAACTAGGGGTCCTTCAAGTGTCTTGATGGATGGGACTGTCCTTGAGGTCACCTGGCTTTTGGACCAGACTTGAAAGCCCATACCTTACCTTCTCCTTTTCTTTGCAGCTGCAAATTCAGTACCTTTCCTGGGCACCCATGGGAGCACGGACCCAGCCAGGGACCAACCACATCAGTTAGGAGTCCCCTGATACCAATTCTTTCCTAAGGCTTCCGGTCCTGTCTCCTCAGAGGTAGACACATTCCTTATTCTAGAGGGACCTTTCGGTTTCTTTCATCGTGGTGTCACCTACACACCCAGAGGCTCCCAAGGGTAACTTGTGCTGCCCATCAGAGAAACAATAGTGGGGTCTGGCTCTGCCTTCACCTGCCTTTCTTTTTTTAACATTAATTTTTTAACGTTTTTTATTCATTATTGTTAGAAAGGAGGGAAGGGGGGAGGAAGAAAGGGAGAGAGACATCCATGTGTGGTTGCCTCCAGCTATGGACCCGGCTGGAGACCTGGCTTGCAACCTGGTTATGTGCCCTGGCTGGGAATCGAATCATCGACGTTTGGGTTTGCAGGCTGAAGCCAAACCACTGAGCCACTAGCCAGGACCTCACCTACCTTTCTTGAGAGCAGCTAAACACTGACCCTAATAAAGCACTTATTTACTAAAAGGGTTCAGATAATGTTTCAAGTTGCAACCTGCAGAACTGGGAGGAAGAGCAGGCACTGCCTCCGCCTCAGGTGTAAGCCACATCTGGTTAGGCCCTGGGGGCGCCCCCCACCTCAGGGTTTGGACAACATGATCACTAAACCATCTCCTCCAGTAACCTTTCACCCTTTCATTTCTTGGCTCTGTCCTCATTTCACCGCCTTCCCTACTGCCCCCACCCTTTCCCTTTCCCTTTCCCGCAGGCTTGGCTGTGTCCCTTGGCACCAAACTCAGAAGGCTCAGTTCTCAGCAGCCGCTTCCCCGCTGAGAGGCTTGGGTCCCCGTGACCTCCCGCAGAGCAAGGGGGCTGCATCTGGCCTCAGCGCCCCCTGACTGCCTTCTGAGGACCCCACAGTGGGGAGGCAAACGGTGGGGGCCTCCCACTCCCAGGTACAGCCGATTCCTTCCCGAGTCACCTAAAATCAAACACATTGTCATCAGCCGAAGCATATTGTTTCTCAAGGCCCCGTATGGCCCACATGATAAATCCATATTCATCAGCGCCATCAAGAATGGCTGTACTACTTACAAAGTTATTTGCTAAGAGCATTGACCCACTTACTGCCCTCTGTTTTATCCACTGATGAGAGTGCTGCTATATTCATTGATGGCCATGCCGCTTGCCTCTGATTACTGACTTTCCAATTTGCTGTGTGCAATTACTAAGTTTCTCCCTTTGGCTGGGAGCGGAGGGGGCAGTAGATTTAAAGTGTAATTTTGAGAGGACCTTCAAAAGCGAGGGCCATGTTTGAAGGTCATTGTGCCAGAGATGGTGGCTTCTTGCTCTATTTTCCTCATGACTTTCTTAGGGGGAGGTGGAGCTCAGTCATCAGAAGGGGTGTTTTTGTGCCACTTGGCTCACTTAGCTTTCACACCCTTTGGGATTTCCTTGTTTATGTTGATCTCAGCCCGGGCTTCCAGAAGCTTCTGTTCTGACCAGGACATAGAATGCATGAGGTCTGTCTTGCTTGCCGAGCCTTGACCTGCCAAATTCCAGATACCAGTAGGAGACTTGCCAGCATGTCCTAAACGACCACCACCTGCAGGAGAACAGCTCTGGCTGGCCGTGGGTTGGAAAGCCTGGCTGGGGGGACAGGACAGTTGAAGAGGGATGCTTGGAGGTGAACTTCACATCCTCTAGCAGCACAGTATTCTGGTCTCATCTCTCCCATTTCTGTCTTGGGTTGTGGCCTCAACCAATACGCCACAAGCGTCATGTGGACAATTTTGTCACTGGGGAAGCGTAAAAGAGGCATAGTACATGGCCATACAGTGGTCCTGCATTCTTCAAAAGTCTCTATTCCTTCTTCTCAGTTCCCTGATAGATCATTTAAGGCATTTTGCTGGACAAGGTTGTATCTTCACAACGGCCATGCCTCTCCACAGCCCTGTTGCCAACCAGATGAATTAGATTCAACACACGTATCCTGAGTATGTAATCTCAAGCAGGCCTTGCAGTCGGTACACTAGGGATGCTAAGATAACTAAAATAAAAATCTTTATTCATGGTCACTCAGAGTTTAGTGAAAACAGATAAGCACGTGTCACAACAGGGATGGATAGGGGCCTGGAGGCACTCAGTGAATGGAGCGGTTAATACTGACGGAGGAAAATCTCTGTAACCTGTCAGGGTAAGTTTGGTTGTGTCGCAGTAATAGATATTCCCCAAATCCCAATGGCCTAACATACGATCATTTCCTGCTCACGCACATCCTACTGTGAGTCCAGGTGACCCTTCAGGGCAGCGATGCTCCCTGTGATAGTGCACAGTATGGGCTTTTCTTTCCCTTACTACATTTCCTTCTCAACACACACTTCCATAATCACCGCAGCTGAAGAGAGACTCCTAGAGTGTTTCTCACTTACAGCTGAACTCTAGCCCTGCTTGCAGTCACAGATCAAAATGCCAGAACTGGTCACATGGCCTCACCCAACTTCAAGGGAGCAGAAAACCGTAAAAGTGCTATGAGCTCAGAAGAGCAGGAGAACTAGGTGTGGATGAACAGAAAACTCTACCAAAGAAGAAAAGGTTTGAACTGGGCTTCAGAAGACGGGACACTGTACCATGTTGTGAAGGTTAGAGCAACGGAGAAGTTAGGGCGACCAGTCCACACAGATTACCACCCTCCCTTCTGACACCAATTGCAATTCTAAATCAAGATGACTGTTAGATTTGACAGTTCACTAGAAAGAATTCTAGAACTCACTGTTGTTACACTCACAGGTATGGACTATGAAGCCTAAAAGAAACAGTTTAAAATCAGCCGCCCTGGCTGGTGTGGCTCAGTGGATAGGTGCCGGCCTGCAAACCCAAGGTCGCTGGTTCAATTCCCCAATCAGGGCACACAATCAGGTTGCAAGCCAGGTCTCCAGCCAGGTCTGTAGCTGGAGGCAGGTGAAAGGCAACCAGACATTAATGCTTCACTCCCTTTCTTCCTCCCTCCCTGCACTTC
Source organism: Noctilio leporinus (assembly GCA_004026585.1). Lineage (NCBI taxonomy): Eukaryota > Metazoa > Chordata > Mammalia > Chiroptera > Noctilionidae > Noctilio > Noctilio leporinus. The sequence continues at coordinate 252,537 of PVIW01000821.1, forward strand.
TCTCTAAAAATAATGAATAAATTAAAAATAAAAATAAAAAAAAATAAAATCAGCCAAAAAAATAATAATAAGCACAGGGAAGAGTCCAAGAAAGTACTAAATGTGTCAGCGGTCCCCGCCCTGTGAAGTCGGCACAGTGTTACTTTTTCGTCATCAGTGCGTGACAACATGCTTGGTGTACCGCCAATCAGAGGGGCTCAGCCAAGCTCCTAGTGGTTTTTATCGGGGCTCCACCACTGCTCCTGTGGCTGGTCTCCGCCTCCAGTCTCCTCAGGAGGTGACCTGATACCAGATAAACCGCAGCCCCTACCTCAGTCACACTGTTGGCGTGGCCACAACCTTACCGTAAGTCACTCCTATCAAATACGACACTCCGACACTCCGTGGGTTTACAGATTACCTCCCAGAAGTTGGGGGCAAAGGTCAGATATCTCTGAGGACAAAGACTTTGTTTTTTTTACTACACATATGTAGAATAGGCATGGAACAGGGGGTGGGAAGAGAAATAGAGGGTATTTCAAGTGGAGGAAATAGTATGACTAAAATCCTGATAGATTAGGTCAGATTAAGTAACACTCTCGGTACATCACTTTCGTACTCCTTTATTTATTAATCCAACAAATGTGTACTTACATGCCTAACACCTCCACCATCTGGGATATAGAGGTAAGCAAATTAGATACGGCTCCCACTTGCATGGTGCTTGCGGAGTGGCAAGTCACATTCAAGTGCACATTGCTCTCTAAGTGCGTATTCTGGGGATGACAGAAGTTGACTTTCCAAGCTCTGGTAGCAAGCCAACCACAAGCAGAGCTTCAGCCAGACCCCACCTAAATGTCACTGCGTTCCATGCCCTCTGTTCTCTGTTCACCATTAGCTAAGGCAGCCCGCACTCATTTCCAGCCCCATACCTATAGGCATATACTTGCCCCACTTCATGTATTAAACAACAAGACCAACTCCAGATCCTTTTTGGTATTAATAAACACCAGCTCGCGTTGGCGGAGCACTTGCTAATGCGCTGAGCTCTGTGATAGGTTCCTCACCATAACCCTAAGGAGCAGGTGTGGATATTTTTCCCATTTTACTGATGAGGAAGATAAGGATCAGGGCCGGTTGCAGAGTTGGTGAATAAGCTGCGCTTGAAACTCAGACCTGCCCTAAGTGAGGTTCTTATGACGTTGTGCCATGTGTTCCTATGGCGACACGGCACTAGCCCAGACACCCAGAAACTACTGACTGTACTAGAGCTGCTAATACTATGGATGAGGGTGCAAGCTGACATTGCAGCAGTTTGTTGGTCTTCCGTCCACCACCCCTTGTGATATCTGGGGTCACCCAGCTGACTTCCCATATTTGGCACCTACATGTTTGCCCGGGAGGCGAGGTGTGCCCCGGAAGTATTAGATTGACAATGGCCTGACACTTTCGGGACAGACCTCGTCAATCTAGCAGGCCAGAAGTGCCTGGGATTAGCTCTTAACGACTGACGGTGGAGGGGAATCCCGGTCCTGCGCTGCCTTGCCCCAGGTGTGGTCGTTGAAAAGTGTGCAAGCAGCTGGAGGGCAAGAAGAAGCGGCTGGAGTCTGGGGTGCAGGGCGTGGGTGCGCACCCCGAGCTCACTAGTGGCTGCTCAGGGGGCTGAGCCCGACTTGTCAACCCTGGCGTGGCCTTCCAGCTAGGTTGGGCCCTAGCGGGGACTCTGACTCCTCCATTCGCACCAGCACCAGCTCCTCTAAGATGGAGGTTGCGAAGAAGGTCAAGACCCGCGGCAGGAAGCCGGTGTGTGCGTGACCTGGCGTTGCCCGGCACAAAGTAACAACTGCTGGGGCGCTTCCAGGCCTCCGCGCCGAGGGAGCGGAGCTGTGCAGCGGAGGAGGGGCGCGTAGGGGCCGCCGGAGGCTCAGCCCCCGGCCTCAGCTCAGCCGTGGGAGGGGGTGGGGCTCGCTGCCTGGAGGACGCCTCGTACCCGTGCCCCCAGCGAAAAGCCAAATCAACTGTTCTTTCCTAAAATAAAGTCTCAGCTGGCTGTGCCGAAAACCAACACCCGGCGCACCACATGCCCCTTCGCTACTCGCCAAGTGCTTCCCCAGAATCCGTCCCCCCGGAACCCCTCCAGCTGTCTCCGCGCCATTCTCTCTGCCTGTCGCTCCCCAGCTGGGAGGGCGGACGGTGGTACCCGCCGGCCCCCAGTCCGCACCTTCCGGGCACGCAGTCGCTCCTGCCCGAGAAGGCCGGAGCCGGCTCCAAGTCCGCTCTCCTTGGGGAGCCCCGGCGCTGACGTCTCCGCTTCCTCTCCTTGCCCGAAGAACCCCCCACATCCTTCCCGGATACCGTCCCCAACTCAGGCCAAGACGAAATCAGCGCGGGGGAGGGACCTGGTGGGCTCCTGGAAGGAGGAAAGGGAAATGCGGCGCCGGCAGGTGCTCCCTCCCCGCCGCACAGAGGCGCTTAGCCCGGGGGCCACCGGTCGCGCAGGGGCGCTCTCCGGGCTCTGGCACGCGCTCCTCCAGGCTCCCTTTCCTGGTTCCTCCCTCTTTCCCATCCTCTCCCCCAGTTGTCCCGAACTTCCTCTCTCCAGAGACAAACTTTGCCGCCTCCTCTCAACACAGTGGCAGCAATTTGCGAGCGCTCCAGAGCAGCCAAGCGGTACCTGTGCTGCCGCCGACCTCCCCGGTTGCAGGTTCGGTGCGGGGGCGCCCTGAACCCCGACGCCTTACCTGCCGCCCCAGGTTGTCGGGGAGTCGTGGGCCTGGGCGGAGACGGTGTTAGGCGGAGAGCGAGGGTGCCGGCGACACCGCCTAGGCTGTGCTCCTCTCGTGCGGTTGCTCGGCGTCTCCGAGGCCCTAGGAGGGGCCCCGGGGGAAGAGGGCGGCCCTGGGCTGGGAGGGTAGCACCGCAGGGAGCCGGGAAGGGGCGGTAGGGTCAGCATTCAGAGGTGAGACGGCAGAAGGCACAGTTTAGATCCTTCACCTTAAACCCTTGACCCCCGCCCCCGAACCCCTGCCTCTTTCCATCGGACCGAGGACAGACGGACGAGCGAGAGGACTCAGGGGGAAGCGAGAGCGCGGCACTGCTCTCTGGGCCCCACGATGCGTGCGCCCCGCCACGGCCATGGTGCCCTGGCCGTCTGGGCTTCCCGCTTCCTGATCACCCTGCTCTGGACTCCAGGTAAGCGATGGGGCACCTCGCTGTGACCACGTTGCGTGCGGTCCTGGTGCTCCAACCTGGCAGCTAGCCCACCCGGGAGGGGCAGGTCGGGTGCACGGACAGAAGAAGGCATCTTCACTGGCCTTTACCCACCCTGCCGAGCGGACCTCTGAGCCTCGTCGTGCTGAGCGACGGGCCAGCGAAGACGCACAGGCCGGGATGCGCGGCGCCGGTGGCCAAGCCTTTAGCAAGGAATTCTTGCATGTAATGGGCGGTAGTCGTTAGCGGATTTTCCTAACAAAGAATACTGGCTGCAAGAGATCTAGAAAATTCCCCGTTGAGAGCGGTATCTTCATCTCATCTAGGCCAGGGAGCATTGCGGTACAGCCGCAGCCCCGGCGGGTAGGCACTGACCTTTCTGCAAATCCTCTAGGCGGAGCGCAAACTGTAGCCCCAAGATTAAGTCCGGACATTTTCAGGAACTGAGCGATTAAAGGGAAAGGGCTCGTTTATAGACTTTCCTTGACTTTGGAAGGTAACTACGAGACAAAGGATTCAATTTGGTTTCTTTTTCAGATGTTGATTTTCAGATGTGTTGTCTTTATAACCTGAAGATTTGTCTGTCCCCAGTATTTTTTTTAAAGATTATATTTATTTACTCTTAGAGAGAGGGAGGGACTAAGAGAGGGAGACAAACATCGATGAGGGAGAATCGATGGATTGCGTCTGCAGGCACCAGGACCAGGGGCTGAACCTGCAACCCAGGCAGGTGTGCCCTCCCTTCACTCTGCAGAACGACCCCCAAGCAACTGAGCCACCAGTCAGGGCGGTCCCCAATAGGTTTCAAGATGTGTATTAAAAAAAAAAAAACCCAGCAGAATAGCAAAACAAAAACCAAGAAAGGCCCAACTAACTGAACAGAGCACTCTTTGGGTCAGCCTTAGCACTTTTTTGAAAAGGAAAAGCAGGTGCGGGGACCCTCCGGTAGATGGCGCTTGCCGCTTCAGATAGTGATCGCCTTTTCCGGCGGGAAACCCCAGAGGAGCCTCAAAGTTCTGGAAACAAGGCTGCCTTTGCTGCAGCCTGGAGGTGGCTTGCTTTGCTACCTTCAGCGCTCTTGGGATTTAAATGTACTCAGCAAATCTCGGAGCCAATCTTTCCAGCCATGATCCCCCAGCCAGTTCCCAGTGTGGACGGAATGTGGGCAAGACAGGAGGCACTAGGCACAACCGGAGAACCTTAATAACTTATCTTTGAGTTGCCACCTTCTTTTTCCTCCATCACCCAGTTTTCTGTTCTTGGAATTTCAGTATCCTTCCTTGTCCTTTCCAGGCATTGTGTTGAATCTAACCTTTAAATCACCAGTGCGAACCCAGAGTTGTACTCTATGTTCTTGGTCAAATTTTTAAACTCTTTGGACCTCTAACGGTCCATTGAGATAAGTCATTCTAACATAAGGGGAGTGATAATACATCATGAGTTAATCATTTAACAGCGCGTTTTTTCAGATGCCTGTGGTCGAGTGCAAAAAGTCTTGGCCATATCACAAATAGGTACACTGTGTTTCCTTCTCTCCGAGCCTTCATTTCTTTCACTGTAAATTGGAGGAACACACATCTGTTTGGCTTCTACGTTCTTTGTCAGGGAGAAGGGTGGTACCAGATGAGAAAAAGTAAAGCGAATATTGGTAAGAAGGAGGTGACATTTGCGCCAGATTACAGATGGCATGTGAGCACCTTACTGATTGAATTGGGTGTCAGTCTCCCAGCGAGAATAGCTCCCTTGCGCGCTGAGAAAGCATGTGCATGCGAAACTATTGAAACTAAATAGAGATGCCACATATCTAGAGATGCCTGGCTGTAGCCCTGTATTTCAAAAAGGAAAAGTATTACAAACCTAGTGTTCCTGATGTTGCTCTTTGCAAGAATCTAGAATTAAATATTTGCAAGTTTAGTTCCTAAGGTTTTAGGAGAGAAATCCATTATCATTAGGCCTAGTGTTGGTTCAATGAAGATAGGACTTGGCAGAATAATGCAATTTTTGCAATGGGATTTCTAGAATGGAAAAAAGGTGGGGGGGAACACTGGAGAAATGGAATACTAGGGTCCCCAAAGAGATTGAGTAAAAGTGCTTTTCTGTAAGAGAAATATGGAGATTAAACTTAGGGGATTTGTAAATGTTTGGAATGGCCTCGAAAATGCTGGGTAAAGGGCACTCATAAAATATATTTTTAGAATGGATATGTGTCTGGAGGACAATTTCTAAAGAAGGAAAAGCGCTAGGCTTTGGCTTCATTCTCTTCAATAATTTTGTGGTTGTGTAGAGGACAATATTGGTGGCATAATGAGCGAACATTCAAATAAAAAGGAGGAAGATATAGGCAGTTATAGAATGGGGATTCAAAAGGGCAATAAGAGTGGCGATGGCCATAAATGTAAGCTCACGACTTTGGGTGCCCCTCCCTGCAAAATAAGAAAAAGGGGAAATAAAACCTTTAAGAAAAGATTGGGAAGATATGGCTTATAGACACGTATTTGTGGGAAAGACAAAAAAATAAGTATTTTAAAATTTCCATTATTCTATTTTATTGCGGTTGTTTCCTCTTTTCTCCCTGACCTCACCTCCACCCAACCCCACCTTCTCCCCTGCCCAAGTCGATGCCCATATTATTGTTCATGTCCATGGGTTATGCATAAGTGTCCTTCTGGATTTTTACACCTATATTATGTTGTTGACATATTTTACTTAACTACTTACAAGCAAGTAAAGCACATATTTTGATTATAGATGTTCTTTCTTTAAATTTATTTATTTATTTTTAGGGAAAGGGGAAGGAGGGAGAAAGAGAGGGAGAGAAACATCCATGTGTGATTGCCTCTCACATGGCCTTCACTGGGGACCCAGCCTGCAACCCTGGCACGCGCCCTGACTGGGAATCAACTGGCAACCTTTTGGTTCATAGGCTCAATCCACGGAACCACACCAGCGAGGGTGATTATAGATGATCTTGACAGAAATAGTACTCAGACCCAGAAAGACCTAGAAAGAGTCCACTCTCTCCTTCACTGGTCAGGTCATACCTGGTATATTACAACCCGACTTTGGGCTCCACATCTTCACTGGGACACTGATAAGCTATAATGTTTTCATAGGAGACTAAATAGGATGGAAAAGGTTCTTGAAATTTCTCAGTTAAGGAACAAAACATAATAGGGACATTTAGCTAGGAGAAGAAAAGGCTTCTTGAGATGAGGTAGGAAGGGGGTTATAAACGCTGTCTATAAGGGTTTGAAGGTACATTTATACACAAGAGCATTCCTACCATGTCAACTGCTGCTAATGAAATGGGCTAACTTGGGGACAGAGAGTCCCCTGCCACTGGGAATATTCAAAAAGGTGTAAAAATGACAAAGAATGAAGTTTTCCCCTCTTCCCTGTAGTAGACCTGTGGATATTTGAAGACATCTCACTGCTGTGGGCTAAACTAGTCCTGGCCCTTCCGTACTTTTTTACATAACGTGATTCTAGATCCCTTCTCTGTGCCAATCATTCTTTTCTGGACATAATTCAGGGGTTGGCAAAAGTAGGGTTACAGTTTTAATACAAATAAGTAATACAATAATAAATACTGACAGAAGAATAAACTCTGTTTCAGGTACTTGCAACTGTAAACCTACTTTTGCGTACCCCTGTATATTTATGGCTTGATTAAGTTAGGGACAGGAGGCTCCAGCCAGGAAAAAGGACCAAACATCTTTATCATCTGGTGAAAGGAGCAGTCCATGCTGAAACGATTGGCTGAGGCACATCTTGGAGAAGCTCCGTGGGGTCTCAAATAGATTTCCTGCCTGTTACCCAGGGATTTTGTGATCCCAGGAAGTAACATTCGCTGCATATACATAGAATTGAAGTTTACTAAAGATCTAATGCAGAAGAGAAGTTGCTAAAGTCAAACTAGCTGAAACCTGATCATAGTGATTTGATGAGCGAAAAATGGTGGTGCCTACAAGGAAAGGACCCTGTCATGTACCTGTCTCTCTGCTGTTTAAAAGGCCAATGTGGGAGTTAGATGGTCCCCAGAGTTGGTGTTATCTTCATGGTGGGTACCTGCCTCTCTGCCCTTTAAGAGGCCAATGTGAAAGTTACCTCCAAGGTAAGAGTTATCTTCATGGGGTGTTATCTTCATGGGGGTACCCTGAGCCATATGAATCATGGTGGCTCACACACTGACCTCCAACTGGAAATCTTGAAAAATCAATTATTTTCTATCAGTGAACCTAATGGGCCTCTTACCAAAAGGAAAACACAGCTGGAAAATTTTTGGATTAAGTTGAAATTAAGTTTTTAGACTTCTTTCTTTTCATTTCGGGCTCACCAAGTCTGAGGGGTAGGTGGAGTGGGAGAAGAGCCTTGGTGATTGGTTTAGTGAGGCATTCAAGGTCCATTGCATCTTCCTGGTATTTAGTACCCCAGGTTCTCTGTTTTTTGTTCTTGTTTTTTAATAAAGGTTTTTATTCATTGTTTTTAGAGAAAGGGGAAAGGAAGGAGGAAGAAAGGGAGAGAAGCATCCATGTAGGGTTGCCTTTCACCTGCCTCCAGCTAGTGACCTGGCTGGAGACCTGACTTGCAACCTGGTTGTGCCCTGACTGGGAATAGAACCAATGACCCTTTGGTTGGCAGGCCTGTGCTCAATCCACTGAGGCACACCAGTCATGGCCCCACCTTCTCTGTTTTAAAGTCTTTCACCACTTTTGTAGAGGTTCCCTCCATTTCTACCAGGTTTCCTGCTGTCCTCCCTCTCTGCCACCTGTAAAATGGAGATACGCAGCTGGCCTGGCGCATGCCGTTCTCAGCATGGCACCCAACTTGGATGCAGCCAGTCCTTTGCGTTAGGCCTGGCCTTGTCGTCAGGTCAGACTGTCGAACTGTGTGCTGCTGGCCCCCAGGGTGGCAGGGATGGGAACGAGATGGAAGCCTTGGTCTCTATCTGCACCCCCTTTGCCCGGGGGAGCTCTGCTCCTGCTTATTTGATATACTGGGTTTAGAGTAGAGCTTAATTGGAAACAATGATCCAACTTCTAAAAAGAAAAAGAAAATAAATGGAGGCATGCTAAACTAGATAATCTCAAGGGCTTTGCCATTTCTGAGAGTCTATGACTCTCAGACACGATTTCCAGGGAATTGAGATGTCCAAGGAGCAGGAACTTTTCTGCATGGATAATGTAGTCTATCTGAGGGACCTGGGCTCTACCCTTTCAAATAGTAAGGTTCCAATTGGTTGAGTTGGTAATTAAAGTGTTGCCGCAGTGATTTAGGAGTCAAACGTTTGTTCCGGAATCCTGAGATCAAACATTTGGGTCCCTTGTCGCCCTCGTGGAATCATACGGCCGCAGATGTTCAGAACGGCAAGGCTATTCTAAGGCTGACCAAACATCCCAGTGTGCCCAAGACAGCCCAGTGTCACCTGTTATCACAGACTGACCATTTAATGGTTTCTCAGGTTTGATGATAAATTTTACAGCCACCCCAATTTGCACCCACTTGTCCCCAACCCCTCGGGTTACAGTTAGGAAACTGAAGGCCTACAGGAGAAGAGACTTGTCCAAGGTGACACAGTGACTTGTTGGCGTATCTGGAAATCTGGCTAGAATGACACACCTGAGATATAGGATGGTGGCATTGATCTGGTAAAATGAGTGTTTCCTTTTAATCTGTTTTAAAGAATATCTCAACAAGCATTCATACCTCTAACTCTTTTTTTTTTTTTTTTTAGATTTTATTTACTATTTTTAGAGAGAGGGGAAGGAAGAAAGGCAGAGAGGGAGAGAAACATCCATGTATGGTTGCCTTTCACCTGCCTCCAGCTACGGACCTGGCTGGAGACCTGGTGATGTGCCCTGGATGGGGAATCGAACCAGTGACCTTTGGGCTTCTAAGCTGGCACCTTATCCACTGTGCCACCGGCCAGGCCTTCTCACCTTTAATTCTTAATACTGCTTATGTATTATTCCTCAGGCTCGGGCTCAGTCTGAACTGATGTGGTTTCCTAGCTGCACTTTTCCAAAGATCGCTTGCATGAAGACGTAGGCAAAGCTCTCTGTGTTCTGCTTTCAGTATTTCGCAGATGGCTACCTAGGGGAGGAATGGCTTGATGCTGGTGGCCCCGCCATGTCTGGCTACCCCACGGGGCTCTCTCCAGCGGAGACTGCATTTCCTCACTTCGGTGTGGAGCCCCAGCCCCCTGTTTGCTGAGATGAGCCCTGGGGAACAGCAGACCCTCCTGGTTGGAGGAGAGACATGAAGAGCGTTTACAGTTCGATCCCTCCTTCAGCTAACTCCTACGTCACCATCTTGCCAGGTAGTTGCGCCGTGTCTGCGTAGGAGATAGATTACACCATCTTCAGGAAACTCTGACTGTTAAAGGATAAGTCCTTACGTTCAGTTTCAGAGACTGTCTTTCTGGGGCTACTCCGCACTAACCCTAAAATCTAACCCCCTCCTTTGGACCAGGCAGAATATAACTGGCTTCCTTTTCCCCATAATAATCCCACAGGAATCTAAATGTGAAAGAAAGTTAACGTTATTAAGTGCTTATTATATTGCAGGTATGGTTTTAAACATGTTACCTTGTTTTTTATTACATTTATTGGGGTGACATTTGTTAATAAGGTTATGTAGAGTTCAAGAGGGCATTTTCTAGGGTACATCATCTGTATATTGTATTGTGTGTTTACCACCAAATGTCAAATATTCTGTCACCGTATACGTGACCCCTTTTACTCTTTACTACCCCACAACCCCTTCCCTCTGGTAACCACCGTAGTACTGTTGTCTGTGTCTATGACTTTTGTTTGTTCATTGGTTGCTTTCAGTTTTATATCCCACATCTGAGTGAAATCTTATGTTTCTTGACCTTTTCTGTCTGACATATTTCACTTAGCATGATATTCTTTTTTTTAAGGTATCCATATTTTTAAAAGATTTTTAAAAATTTATTATCTCCAGAGAGAGAGGAAGGGAGGGAGGCAGAGAGGTAGAGAGGGAGAGAGACATCCATGTATGGTTGCCTTTCACCTGCCTCCAGCTACGGACCTGGCTGGAGACCTGGCTTGCAACCTGGTTATGTGCCCTGGCTGGGGAATCGAACCAGTGACTTTTGGGTTTGTAGGCCAGCACCTTATCCACTGTGCCACCAGCCAGGGGTTAGCATGATATTCTTAAGGTCCATCTATGTTGTTGTAAATGGCAGTATTTCATCATTTTTATGGTCAAGTAGTATTCCATTGTATATGCGTACCACATCCTCTTTATCCAATCCTCTCTTGAAGGATGCTTTTGTTGTTTCCATGTCTTGGCTAATGTGGATAATGCTGCAGTGAACATAGGGTACATATATCTTTGCAAATAAATGTAAGACTTTACCTTATTACCTCATTTAATCCTCACAACAATTTCTTAGGGAAGTATTGTTATTCTCCTTATTATATGTCAAGAAACAGGATGGATGTAATACAACAATAAAATTAAAAAAACAGAAAAAGAAACAGACACAAAGGAGCACCGTGACTTGCCCAAGACACAGCATGGAAGTGGCAGGCATTGTTTGAACTAAAGTAGCCTAGCTCATGTTCTTAATCATGTTCCAAGTTACGTTCTTAACTACTAGGCAGTGCTATTGGAATGGTGGCCCTTGGTCTTCCTCACCACCTTGCAAGTCCTTGTCTCCTGGCTTTTCTTTTTTCTAATAAGTTGAGCTTAGGCTGGAAACTCCATCGGATCCCACATCCTCCTTCCCCAGCAAAGAGCAATGACACCTTTTTCAGGGGAAGAAGACTTTCAGAGCTGTGGCCAGGCCACCATCACAGTGGGTAGAGGAAAGATTCCACAAGTGCAGAAGTTCCTCACCTCTGAGAGGTGAACTTGTGTCTCTTTGTTATTCCCATGGCTCTTGCCAACCTCAGGACAGTCACTGGCCATAGACAGATCCAAATTTGGCCCCAGTCTGTCTGGCACCTCTGGATAGGAAGGAAATCCATGCATGTTAAGTCTATTTTGAGATCCTACCCACTTTAGCTTTGCTTCCCCAGATAGGTTTCCTCAGATCTTCCTGTGTTCTTTCAGAACTGTGGGAAAGACGCTGCCAAGGAAGTAAATGAGGATGTTTGCCCACGATCAGAGATTGTTTAGGAAAAAGGGTCAAGGTGGTTTGACCCTTGGACTCTGACCAATTTTATGTTCTTCTTGCTTCCTGTCTCGTAATCCCCTCCAGTGCTTCTTAGTTTCCTTCTGTTTCCACTCTTTTCCTGCAAACATGTCCAGGCCACCTTCATCCAGGCTGCATGAATGGTGCAAAGAGCACTGTTCTGGGACCCAGGTAACCTGATTCTGGGCCTAGCGGTGCCATGAACTTATTGTGTGGTGTGGAAGGGTCTGTTCCCCTGTCTGAGCCTCAGTCTCATCATCTTTAAAGCAGAAGTGGGCGAGAGATGCCCTGTGAAGTGTTCTGCTGCTTTGGGGCACCGAGTTCCCCTCTATAGCACGTTTCCTGCTCTTTATCTTTTAGTGTTACCTGTTCCCCTTCTCTCTCCTTCCCCTGAATTTCCAGTGTTGTAATAAGAAAGCACCACCCACTTCAAGGTCAGGATTCAGGATTTACCCGGTCTTCGTGGGTGGAAGCAATTTCAAATAGACACAGAAAGAGTTGTGATAGTTTGTTTTATTAGGAGATTAAGTCATTTATTGGCATCAGGGATGCTAGATTGTAAGAATGCAAAAATGGTAGAAACTAAAAATACTAGTATTATATGAGTAGATGTAAGATGTTTAAGCAGGTCTAAACAGTGAAAATTTTTCTCAGGTACAAAAACGGTGGAGACATTTATTAGAAATGGATTTAACAGCGTGTGGAATTCTTTCTATATGTCATATTAGGGATAAAGTAGGGGGTATATTTATTTCTTATTTCCCTAAAGAATAGAAACATAATGATGAAATGGCTGGAAATGGAGGATCATAATGTGATGCGTTTGATTAGGTTAACTTTATTCTCCAAAAATGCAAGTTCACCACCGGGGTTGAGAGGAGTTTCAACATTTGCTTCCTTAGGCTACAAGGTAGAATAGTTGGCAATCAAAACTTCACCTTATTTTGGCTTTTGAAATTCAATTTTTATCTGAGGTAACTATGATGAAAAAAACACCCATTTTAAATATATAGTTTGAGAAGTTTTGACAGATGCATACACTCAAATAGCTGCCACCACCACAATCAAGATATAAATGACTTTCATCATTCCGGAGAGTTTCTTTGTGGCCTTTTATAGTCAGTTTCCTCCTTCATCCCCAGCCCACTGCTCTGTGTTCTGTCTCTATGGCATAGTTTTGCCTAGTCTAGAATTTCACGTACATGGAATCATACAGAATGCATTCTTTTGTGTCTGGCCTCTTTTTCTGAGGAGTTTTTCTTTCTTTCTTTTTAAAGTGTTGGTTTTTATTATTGTGGCAACACACACATAGCAAAATTTACCATTGGAACCATGTTAAGTGTGTACTACATTAGTGCTAACTGTATGTGCCTTGTGTACAGATCTCTAGCATGTTTTCATCTTGCAAAACTGAAACAACAATTCCCTATTTCCTTCCCCTACCTGCCCCTGGTAGCCGTATTCTACTTATGTTTCTATGCGTTTGGCTACATTAGATACCTTATATTAAGTGGAAAATTTCAGTATTTGTCTTTCTGTGATTGGCTTATTTCAATAAGCATAATGTTCTCAAGGTTTGTCTGTGTTGTAGTTTATAACAGAAAGTTTTCTACTTATTATCATTATCTTTAATGGATATGATCACCTTCTTGCTTAAAGTCATTGAAAAAGGGACCACATTAAACTTAAGAAAACCAATTTGAAAGCTGCACAGTAAGTTCTGCAAATTTTTGTCTGTTTTCTATACTCTAGAATGCTAAAACAATAACCCACTTGATGGCGGTGCAAAACATGACCAACCCTTGTCCTTTTTCACTATAGTTTTGGTGATGACAAATGCCCCAGCCCCCACACCCCTTCCCCAGGCCATCCCCACACTGTTGTCTGTGTCTGTGGTTATGGGTCTGTTCTTTGGCTGATCCCTTCACCCTCTTTCATCCAGTGCCCCTCCCCCCACCCCTCTGACAGTTGACTGAATTTTTTTAATTGAAATATAATTGGCATACAAATCCTGTTTGTTTCAGGTGTACATCATAGTGACTTGAAATATATATATATATATATATATATATATATATATATATATATATATATCTTAGGAAATGATCATGAGAATCATCTACCATCATAGGAACTTAATACAATATTATCAAATACTTTCCTGGGATGTACAGTGTATCCTCATGATTTATGATATATTTATTTTATAACCGAAACTTTATACCTCTTTTTTTAAGATAATTTTTTAAAAGATTTATTATTCTCAGAGAGAGAGAAAGAAACAGAGAAACACCAGTGTATGGTTGCCTTTCACCTGCCTCCAGCTACAGACCTGGCTGGAGACCTGGCTTGCAACCTGGTTATGTGCCCTTACTGGGAATCGAACCAGCGACCTTTGGGTTCACAGGCTGGTGCCTTATCCACTGTGCCACCAGCCAGGGCTTGGAACTTTATACCTCTTAGTCTCCTTTATTTCATCCATCCAACCCTTCTGGTTCTGGAAACCACTAATTAGCCTGTTTCTTATATCTATAAATATGTTTTATTTGTGATTTGGTGTTAGGTTTCACATACAAATGAAATAATACAGTATTTTTAGGGAACATAGTAGGTTCTTTTAAAAATTTTTATTGCATTTCTTACATTACCATTTGTCTCCCTTATACCCCTCTTCCCCCTGCAATCCCCACCCTGTTGTCCATGTCCATGAGTCCTTTGTCCTTTTTTGGTTAATCCCTTCACTCTCTAGCCCCCTTCCAGAGCTGTCATCCTGCTCTTTATGACTTTGTCTCTGTTCTGCTTGTTAGTTCAGTTTGTTCATTAGCTTCCATGTATGAGTGAAATCATATGGTCTTTGTCTTTCTCTGACTTTTATTTCACTCAGCATAATGCTCTCCAGGTCCATCCATACTGTTGCAAAGGGTAAGATTTTCTCCTCTTTTGTGGCTGGGTAGAATTCCAATGTGTAAATGTCCCATAGTTGTTTTATCCATTCATCTACTGGTGGACACTTGGGCTGTTTCCATATCTTGATGACTGTAAATAATGCTGCAATTAACATAGAGATGTGTATGTTATTTTGAATTCCAGTTTTGGGTTTCTTTGGATATATTCCCAGAAGTAGGATTCCTGGGTCAAAAGGCAGACCTATTGATTTTTTTGAAGAAATTCCATACCGTTTTCCACAGTGGCTGCACCAGTCTGCATTCTCACCAACAGTGCACTAGGGTTCCTTTTTTTCCACATCCTCGTCAGCATTTGTTGTTTGTTGATTTATTGTTGGGGTAGACATTATGACAGGAGTGAGGTGATATCTCCTTGTGTGTGTGTTTTTTTAATGTTTTGTTTTGTTTTAAAGATTTTTATTTATTATTTTCAGAGATAGAGGAAGGGAGAGGGGCAGAGAGGGAGAGAAAAATCAGTGTATGGTTGCATTTCACCTGCCTCCAGCCACAGACCTGGCTGGAGACCTGGCTTGCAACCTGGTTATGTGCCCTGGCTGGGGATCGAACCAGCGACCTTTGGGTTTGCAGGCCGGCACTTTGTCCACTGTGCTACCAGTCAGGGCTCCTTATGGTTTTAATTTGCATTTCTCTGATTATTAGTGATGTTGAGAATTTTTTCATATGTCTATTGACCATCTGTATGTCCCCTTTGGCGAAGTATCTATTCAGGTCCTTTACCCATTTTTAAATTGGATTGTTTATTTATTGGGTGTTGAGTTTAAATGTTCTTTATGAATTTTTTATGTTAACCCCCATCAGATGTATCAGTAAATATGCTCTCTTATTTTGTGGCTTGTTTTTTTATTTTGTTGATGGTTTCCTTTCTATTCTTGATAAATACTGCTAATTGAATGATTGAAGTCAATCAGACCTCCGACTGTATAGATGGGGAAATTTGTTACTCGGTGAGGAGGCAACTCATTCAATAACTTGCAAGTAGTGGCAGAGCTGGAACTGGAAGGATGTGTGCATCCCCTGACTCCTAGTTCTTGACACTGTATGCCATTGTACGTGTAATTCAGAACCTAAATTATCTATTTCATTTACAAATTCTGTACTATAAGTCGAGTTACATTAACTTTCACAGGACTTTGGTGACACAAGAACTGTAATAGGAGTGCACCAAGACCTAGAGAAAAGGGTGGTCTCCTCCATTCCTGAGCCCCTTCTACAAGGGTAGGAAAATCACCCTCCTTTTAGTTTCAGAGGTGGTCATGGAGGAAGTGGCGTTTTAGGTGGCATGCTTACTAATTAGCACTTTCACTAACTTTATGCTCTGCATGCTGTCATGTCACCTATGTCCCATCCCATTAGGTTGATTGCCTGAGAACCCAGGGTCTTAAGCTCCCCAGTTTTTGTGAGACCAGTCAGTAAGAAGGTAGGAAAACTTTGGGAACTGGCGTAGGGAAACTGAGACAGAGCTGAGCACAATGGCCAAGCAATAAATCTTTGGCCAGGTAGGTGCGTAGGTGCAGCGGTGTCCAGGGTGGAAGGCCCCAGTGCCTGGCAGGGAGCAGAACTGGGAAAAAAGAACCTCACTTCCAGGGTAACCTCACCTCCCCTGGCCTTTCCTCCTGGAGGTAGCATGTAGGCCTCAGTTGTCTTTCAGCTCCAGGCCCAGAAAAGCAGAAGAATCAGGGTGTGGGGCCAACTATCCTGCTGAGACCCACCTGAGACCTGTGCTAGGGTTCCTGCCTGCCAAAAAAAAGAAAATCTCAAGGCAAAGGATGGAGTGGGCAAGTGCCGTCCCTCTGGGGAGCAGCTGGTGCTATTTCCTTTCCTTTATTCTCCTACCCCCACTTCTTCAGGGCCCGTGGCTCCCAAACTCATAGGCCAAGGGCCCCTGGCAGCTTGTCCCAGGCTAATCCTGGAGTCCCCTGTTCTCTGACTTCTCAGGGGGCTAAAGCCAGCCAAAGCTCCCCTGCTGCTTCCTCTCTGCTGAGCCTCCCCTTGTTTGACCATCCCGCGTTAATAACCTACCCTCACAGTCACTGGACGCCTGCTGTGAAAGTCAAGAACCGCCCAGACAGCTGGCCCTAGGCCGCCCGGCTCAGGGCCTATCTGGTAACATCTGGAGAAATGAGAAGAACCTGTTTGGAGTTTGACTCTTTTTCTCACTTGCCCCTGCCCAAGAGCTCCTGATGGGATGGAAATACCCACAGCAAGTCCTGCAGTAGTGTAGCAGGCCACATAGGGCCTGGGCACCACGCCTGGGGCTAAAAGGGCATGTTTACATCAATTGGCCTGACCACAGAAAGCCGCGGGAGAGCCATGAAGTCGCTTCGTTGCTGTCAATGCCAGCTCAGGACATGTGCTGTCCACTGTCACCAGCCTCCGGAAACTGTTACGTTTCCTCTGATGGAGAGCAGGGTGAGCCAGTGATAATGACATGCCACAAAGAGGCAACATGTTTTAAGCTAGGATGGTATCCAGAAGAAAAATGTCCCCAATGGTTCAAGACAGAAGGTACAAAGAGAGAAAAACCCAAATTTGATGCTTTTGCTATTAAACCCAGAGGTTTTAGTTCAATATAAACAGTGATGTCATGTTCTGAATGCTGAAGTGTGATTCAAATAAATGGTGAGTCAAATACTGAGGGAGAGAGCCAAAGCCTTTTTCAAAAAATTATCCCTATACTTTTGTACAAAAGCCATTTTTCATTGTTTTCTTCCATATCCTAGTTTACCACTGTATTCTTACCGAGCAAATTGAGGTTTGTTCAAGTGGCACCTTGGGGTATGACCCAACAGTTAGTGTTGAAAAAAACAAGTCTATTTTTTAAAAAAGATTTTATTCATTATTTTTAGAGAGAAGGGCAGGAGGGAGGAGGAAAGAGAGAAACATCAATGTGTGGTTGCCTTTCACCTGCCTCCAGCTACAGACCTGGCTGGAGACCTGGTTATGCACCCTGACTGGGAATCAAACCAACGATCCTTGGGTTCGCAGGCCAGCACCAATAAGACAAAAACAGATCTTTATTTAGAATATTCCAACCTTGGGCAGGGGCTGGGAGCATGTTAGCTCAGAGCTCTGTTCTCCCACAACCCCCAGCACTTGTCTTGCTACCTAAGGCTCCTTCTCAAGGCTGCCCCTTCATACTTCCAAATCCTGGAAGTCAGTACACCTCTTGCCCCGAATTGTAACACAGCTGTTATCTAGCTATCAGCTTGCCATAGATATGCAAAATACCTTAGAGACTGTCTTATCTCCTTTCTGCATCCCCTAAACCTGTGGCTGTGCGACTTTGGGTACGCCCCACCCTCTCTATTTTGGTATTAGTATTATTTAAAAATTCTCTCTTTACTTTGAATCTCTGGAGACAAAGAAAAGCAGATGGCCCATTCTCATACAATGACCCTAGCGTTTCAGTTGGAAGCAGCCAGGGGGTTTTATTGGTCTGGCCTTTCTTAACAATTTCAAAGTGCTTGTTTTACAAATGGCTCTTATTTTGAATTTCCAAGTCGATCTTTTAGTTTCTTTGGATTCTCCAAATACAGACCCTACGGGCCCAGTGATGGGACCGAAGCTAGAACGGCTGAGAGACTGGGTGAATGGAAGGGTGGGGGGAGGAGGAAGGGGAAGCACTTTTTCTGGAAACAGAGCCGACAACTGCAGTTTGAGCTCCTGTCCCGGCCACTTAGCAGGTTTCTGGAATCAGCCATCTGTACATAAGGACAATTTTATAATCTTCCATTGTCGTGTAGAATTCTGGGAGCCCGGAGTTCAATGAACATGTGAGTGCTTAGTTATAGCATTTACTGTAATCACTGAATGCTGAACCATTTTAGGCTTTAATGTATTTTTAAAGATTTTATTTACTTATTTTTAGAGAGAAGGGAAGGGGGAGAAACACTGATTGGGGTGCAGAATGGCTACATCCATAAGTTGGTTGCCTCTTGTGTACCCCCAGTTGGGGACCTGCCCGCAGCCCAGGCATGTGTCCTGACTGGGAATTGAAATGGTGACCTTTTGGTTCCCAGGCCCGTGCTTAGTCCACTGAGCTGCACCAGCCTGGGCGGACTTTGATATTTTTTTTAAGGGAAAGTTGGAGGGAGGGTGGGCGAGCAAAGGTTTTTACATTTTTTCTGTCTAGACCTTCACAATTGCTATGGACAAAGAGCTTTTTCTCCAGTGTTGTGCTGTGTATAAAGGCAATCTTCTTCCTTCAGTCACCAAGGCTTTGTAGTTTGGAGTGCGGGCCTTGTTCTGGAACCAGCCGTGCGAATGCCAAGAGCAATGGCTTAGGAGTTAGGATGCTGGTTTCCAGGTCTGACTATGCTGCTCATTCACTTGTGACTAACAGCGCAGAGAGAGGAGGTGACTAGTGCCCACAGCGAAATGAGGTCTGTCCAAAAAGTGTCCAGTCAGTGTAATTAAAACAGCTTTCATGGTTGACACTTTCAGGACAGACCTTGTGCTCTAGCTTAAGGTGGGGAACTTCGTTGCTCCCAAGCCCGGGCATTCTGTGGGTTTTTCATTCCAAGAACTGAGATGCTTTCCACCGAAGGTTCTCTTTGCCTTGCAGCCCACCCTCCTCTTGATTTTGGCAGATGCTACTTGTTTTGCTCTAGTAAGACAGCACCCCCTGAATCCTTAAAACTTTCACTGGAGTCTAGCATACACGCATAAGAGTGCACACAGATTGTAAGTGAACAGTTGGATCGTTTTTTTCTTGCAAATTGAATGCACCTGTATAATCAGCGCCCCAGTTAAGCAACAGAACGTGAACATACCCAAGAAATGGCTCTTCTGCCCCACCCCCCGAACGCAACCTTCCCAAATGTAATTATTATCTTGTCTTCTAACACCATAGACTAGTCTTGCTGGGTTTTGTGCTTTATATAAATTGAATTATAATCAGTATGTATTCTTTAGTGCTTTTCTTTTTTTCTTTCAAGATTATATTTATTTATTTTTAGAGAGGGAGGGAGAAAGGGAGAGAAACATCAATATGTGGTTGCCTCTCACATACCCCCAAGCGGGGACCTGGCTTGCAACCCAGGCCTGTGCCTTGACTGGGACTTGAACCAACAACCCCTTGATTCACAGCCTGGTACTCAAGCCACTGAGCCACACCAGCCAGGTCTTCTTAAAGATTTCATCCAATAGTCTATGGGTAGCCATAGACTATTCCTTGTTATTGCTCTGCAATATTTCATTGTACAAATATATCACAATCTGAAATGCTTCTATTTTTGCAATGTATTAATTTAGGAAAAGAAACTTTTTGCTTCATAACATTAGAGGTTCCAAAGTTTCAATCACACACTAATCATAAAAATCATTCTATTGAAAAGAAAAACAGAAATAAGATTGGCTGTCATTGAAGTCTTAGAATCTGTGGGTGTTGTTTTGGTATTTGCTCACAGAACTGTTTAAAAGAGCAAACCTCACCTTCATCCCCCCCCCCCCCAAACCCAAGTTGTAAAGATGAAGCCTTGTCCACACAGGTGTCCCCATCTGAGAACCGTTAACCGGAAAGGTTGTTCCTTGATTTCAGAGATGGGGAGATGGAGAGAACAAGCTCAGGGTATTCGTCAGCCTGAGCGGAACTCAGTTACCTGGCTCAGGGTTCTTCATCATCAGCCACTCACATTTCATCTTGGCCCAGGCGGAGGGATGAACCTGGCAGATGGGCGGCGGCCATGCAGTTTATGTCCTTGTTGATGCCAAGTCCCTTTATTTGGTGTTTCTATTTTTCTGTGGACAGATGTAGAGAGGTAACAATTACCAAGTGCTTAGCACCTCATTTACATCGCATTCCTCCTCATAACAGTTCTACAAGGAATGTGATTAAACTCTGCCTCCATTTTACACAAGAAAAGATCAAGACTCAAGAGGTTTGGGGCTTTGTTTGCCCAGGATGGCAGAGCTGAGAGGTGTCACTATCAGGGCTTAAATGAAAGGGTGATTGTATGAGACTCAGGTATTAAAAGCAGATCATATCTGCCTCTCAGACTTCATGAAGATAAGCAGTGCTGGCTCAGACTAATTATTTAAAGGTGTAGTGCAAATCATCTTTCTAATTGGCTCCTATTCTTGCCTTCTCCACTTGTATACTACACCCAAACTAAACATGTGGAATCACTGCTCCCATCATGCCACTTCTTGTGTCAAGAACTACAATGAAGACCCTGGCTGGTGTGGCTCAGTGGATTGAGCGCCAGCCTGCAAACCCAAAGGTCGCTGGTTCGATTCCCAACCAGGGCACATAACCAGGTTGCAAGCCAGGTCTCCAGCCAGGTCGGTAGCTGGAGGCAGGTGAAAGGCAACCATACATGGATGTTTCTCTCCCTTTCTTCCTCCTCCTTTGCCCTTCTCTCTGAAAATAATGAATAATAATTAAAAAAGAACTACAATGAGATCCCTCATTGCCTTCGTGACGAAGTCCAAATTCTTTGGCACTTCTTTGCTCAAACCCTCTCACCATCTGCAATCTTACTTCAACTTCACCCCCCGCCCCAACACATAGAAATTCAAGTAGGGGAGCGCTTCCTCAGCATGCCACCTTTGTCCTGTTTTAATTACCCATCTGGCCTCTCCTGTAGCAGGCTTCCTTCCTGCGCTGGGGAGAGGTGGGACACAGGCTTCTGAAACCTTGACCTTGGTGAGGCTGTCCATTTGGCCTTATCCATGTGACCTTAGATGAGGTATTCAGCCACCCTGGGCTTCAATTTCTTGAGTTTTTAGAGAGGAAAAAACAATTTTAGCATGCTATAACAATAGTCCTTTCTTCCTTCAAAATGCCCTCTAGTGCCAAGACAGGGTAGACGGAGGGGACTGCCATGTGAAACAGTTTTGACCTAGTGGGCTTCCCTCCAGAATCACAGCAGGCAGCGTATGAAATATTTTGATTTACTTAGAAAACCACTGGCGGGCTTTGTTGTTATTATTGACTTTAGGGGTGTGATGGTATAGGAGTGAAAAGGCTGCTTGTATTTGGATTGGCCATTGTTCTCTCTTAAATGGTAGGAAAAGGAGGAGAAACCCAGCTCTGCCGTGGTGACCAGCGGAGCCTATTCTTTGTCACCACAGAGAGGGAAATGATGTTCTGGTCAGGCTGCTTCCATGATACATGGTAACAGTCTCTGCAAAACGGGATTGCAGCAGCCAGAGGCTTCGCTCAGCTGGGCCCTTGTGCCAACACTGAGAAGAAGTGTTTGAGTCTAAATGAACTCTTACAGGAGCGGCATCTGCTGGCCCGATCTGTGACACTAGCAGCCCTAGGGCCCCAGGGAAACGATTCCGGCAGGTACCAAAGAAGCTGGCTGCTGTCTTGGCAAGAGGTCAACATTTGATACGCAAGGAACTGCCAAATAACAGGATGTCAGGGCTTGGAGGGACTTAAAGGGTTCTGTTAGGAACCCCCATTTTCAACTTCAAAACATGAGATTGATCATAGCTTTCCTAGTCTTACGTTCTTCAGGTGAAACAACTGGAGTCCTTTGTCCTTCAGCTATTTCTCATATGACGTGGTTCGGTATCCGCTGAGTATCTGTGGATGTGTATATATACACGCAGGGTGGGGCAAAAGTAGGTTTACAGTTGCTTGCATGGAGAATAATGCAATGATTAGTAATAATACAAGATTAAACTGTGCTTCACGTACTCACAACTGTAAACCTACTTTGCTCCATCCTGTGTGTGTGTGTGTGTGTGTGTGTGTATTCAGATATTAGCCAGCTGAGAAACTTCCTGTCACCTTACAGAGTCCCCAGAGCAGTGGCTGCTTCCCGGCACTCTGAAGGGCTTTTCTGGGAAGGTAAGGAAACGGTAGACAGTGCTGTAATCAATTTCCACCGAGGCTAGAAACGGAAATGGGTTGAAGCCACATGTCAAGAGAGGTTTAAGATTATGAAAGAATGAATTTGGAACTTGGGTCATCAAGAGGTCTCTTGGCTTTCTTTATACATCCTGAGGAAAATCATTCAAAGCCACACAGGATGCAAAGTTAGAATAGCTTGGATGATTTTCAGGGGAAAGGAGATTACCCTGTAGCTAGCTAGCTGGTGAAGGATCACTCAATTTTTCTCACTCTTGGAAAATGGAGCTTTTCACTAACCCTTTGCCCATGTAATGTAGGCGTTTGCACTTCTCTGCTTCCCATCAGGATTCCCTTCCATCTCCTCCACTTTTTATTTTAATTAATTTATTTTTAATTTATTGTTTTATTTTTAAAGACTGTATTTATTATTTTTAGAGAGAGGGGAAGGGAGGGAGGCAGAGAGGGAGAGAGACATCAATGTATGGTTGCCTTTCACCTGCTTCCAGCTACGGACCTGGCTGGAGACCTGGCTTGTAACCTGACTATGTGCCCTGGCTGGGAATCGAACTAACGACTTTTGGGTTTGCAGGCCAGTGCCTTATCCACTGCACCACCAGCCAGGGTCCTCCACTTTTTAAATAACGGGGCCTAGGAAGCATGAGCATTTGCCCAGAGGTCTCACATTCACATTCACTTCAGAGACTTCAACCCAAGAGCAGGCGAGGGGAGAGATGCCATCTTCCTGAACCTATTGCCTGATTCTTTTTGCCCTGCTGCCCACTTTAATTTTTCCTATCGATTCCAGACAAACGAAGAAACTGCTGCCCAGCTGATCAGATAATGTCACAACAAGGAAAATCTGCATTCGTTCCGAGACCGTCCCGTCCCTTCTCATTTTACACGTAGCGGGACTGTCAGAAAAGCTTTGTGTCAAGCCTCATAGCGCACTAACGGCAGAATCGGTTCCAACTCAGTTTTTCTGGTTTATTGTCCTTTTAACTACATTCCCC
This sequence comes from Noctilio leporinus, assembly GCA_004026585.1. Taxonomy (NCBI): domain Eukaryota; kingdom Metazoa; phylum Chordata; class Mammalia; order Chiroptera; family Noctilionidae; genus Noctilio; species Noctilio leporinus. The sequence continues at coordinate 275,670 of PVIW01000821.1, forward strand.
AGCCTATGGAGTATGCATTCCAGAGCAGGAAGAGTTCCCACTCAGAATTACTTCTCCTCCTCTGAGCAGTGCTGGCCGTGTAACTAGGAGAGCTTGACTCTTTGATCCCACTTAAAATGCAAATCCAGAGGGGAAGGGTGACAGGAAAACTTTCTGGTAGTACTTTCTGGCATTTCAGTGTGAAGAGATTTCTCAGCTCCTTGCCTGAGGTCCCGTTCACAGGCCCGGAGAAAGAAACTACGTGGGGACTATGTACGGAGGGATAGGAGCACAGTGGCGAAGTAACTGGGGAGATCGGCAGGGTTCCACCTTTTTTCCGGACCACAACGGTGGCCTCTGCTCATCAACCCATGCCAGGGGCTACCATCGCCACCTGCCTGCTCTGTCTGATATGAGGATAACGTCACCTGCAAGGCACCAGTGTCATGAGGATGTCCTTGCAGAGCCTGGCAGAAGCAGCAGCTCCACCCTGCCATGTTTGGGCTTGGAGCTACCAAGCCAATGTCTTAAAAAATTTTCCCAATATCGCATGGGGCCCAGTGGCTTCTGAAGGACCAAGAGAAAGCACGAGGAGTAAGGCCTGGATCTAGTCCCACTCGTGCCAGCCAGGCCTAGGTCCTTGCTGGGCCCAGCTATGGGCAAGATGACAGCTACACTTAGCCACCACTCTCCACACCCATGCTCCCCAAGCCAGACTAAAGAACCCACTGCCTGCTGGAGTGCTGCCGTGAGCCACCAGGAGGCCATGCTTGAGGGGTGGAGGTAGGAGTTGAGAAATGTCAAAATCAATGGGAAATAGGAGACCTCAGGATGGTGGGGAAACTCTCCAGATCATCAATCAAGACAGTTTTCTGAATTAATTTACTCCCCGTTATTACTTCTGCCTGCCTGCCAATTTCCTGCCTCTTTCTCACATCCGATAACAATACCCACATGTAGCTTCTGACCCCTGACACATCTAGGGGTCCTCACCTAAGGAACTGACTAAAAACTAGCAGCAGCCTCTAGGGTATTGAAGAGAGAGGGCCGGGGAGTGAGAACAAAATCTGGAAATAATATCTTATGAGTAATGGTTGAGGGACTTGGAGAAGTGTTCTCACATTCTTGTGACAGCTCTCAGCTGAACGCAGCTATTTAGTAGAACTAGGTTGTGTGGAAAAAATAAAACTCTTGGCGATTAGGAGTCTAATCCAATTTTTGCTACAAATCTTCTGTACGTATTTGAACAAATTGCTTAACTTTTTCTGCTTAATTTTTGTTTACGGAGATCAAGAAAGCAGAGCTAGGACACAGATTGCAGCTCAATTAACAAAGAAATTCCTAGAACCAACGTTGTCTAAAGTGTTTCTTTAGGAGAGAGTGAGTTCCCCATCAAGCCTGCTTCTGTATTTATTGGCTCTTTGTATTTCACCTTCTGGGACATTTCTGTTCTCTCGCTGGGATTTTTAACTTTTTCTTCCCTGGGGGTGATTTTTATATATTTATCTTTCATTAGTTATACTATAACATATTTTTTAAGATTTTTATTCATTATTTTTAGAGAGAAGGGCAGGGAGGGAGGAAGAAAGGGAGAGAAGCATCTATGTATGGTTGCCTTTCATCTGCCTCCAGCTGGGGACCTGGCTGGAGACCTGGCTTGCAACCTGGGTATGTGCCCTGGCTGGGACTTGAACCAGCAACATTTGGGTTCACAGGCTGGTACCAATCCACTGAGCCACACCAGCCAGGGTTATACTATAAATATTTTCTACCAGTCTATTACTTACCTTTTAACTTTGATCTTTTGTTGTGTAGAAGTTTTAATTTTTTCATTATTTTCCCTTGTAGTTCTTGCGTTTTGTTTTGCTTTAAAATGACTTATTTTCCCCAGCTTTTACAAATATGCCTTGATACTTTTATATTATTCTAATCGTTTTATGGTTTTCTTTTTCTCTTTCGTATAATTAAAGCTTTGCAATATCTTTAATTGATGTTTATGTATGGTTTGAGGTAATGATCTAAGGCATTTTTCTCCAAGTAATTGCCAGTTCTTTGACATGTCACATATTGAATCTGTCACATATACACACATTCTTTCATGTCCCATTGATTTGTTTCTTCTTACATCTGTGCTGTTTTGGCTGTAAATATATGATATGTGTTGGCACATTCTGGAGCAAGTACATACTGTAAGTTGTTTTTTTAATATCTTGATTTTTTATGCACATTTTTTGTTATAGGTGAACTTCAGAATCAGTTTGTCGATTCCCATATTTTTTTGCATTTATTTTATGAGTAACATAGGAAGAATGAGTATCTTTTCAATAATAATTTTATATACACTAAATAATTACCTTCATACCAGTATTTTGTTTTCAGTAAGTTTCATTTTGTTACAAATTTTACAGACACTTACAGAATTTTATTATTAGATGTTAAATATGCTTTGTAACTATTATGGAAAGTACCTCCCCCATCACATTTTCTGTTTGGTTATTGCTGGTATAGAGAAAAGCTTCTGGTTTGTTTGTATCAATCTTCTATCTGGTTAGCTTATTGGCTTCTAGTAGCTTTTGATGGGCTTCAATATATGTCAATAACTATTATCTAGAAGTAATGGAAGTATTATTCCTTTGTTTCTATTATTTTTACTTTGCATTTTATTCAAGGTTTAGTTGTAGATAATAGAAACGACCCTAGATATGCTAAGCAGAAAACTATTTAATACAGTGAACTGAATAATTCCAAAGTTTTTAGGAGGTCTGGCAGATTAAAATCTAGGTTTGGCCTCAAGGAACAACTTTTTGAATAACTGCCAAAGAAACTGCTACTTTCCTGCCAGGATCAGTAACATTTTAGAAATTGGGAAATGGCTGCTCCAACTGCTGGCTGCAAAATCGCTCCGTTTCAGCTGGGATCAGGGCTCCACCCTCAAGGCTCTCGTGTCCGGAGCCGCAACATGCCCGCTAGGTATACAGCGCAACAGTGGGCTCCTTGCTTACTGCTTTCATTCTGGGTTACGCGTTCGCGGTGTGTCCTAGGGTGACTGGCTGGCAGAACCTCAGTCGTTGAAATGGAAAGCGCCTTGGGAATGTAGGTTTCCGCAGCCCAGCCTACGAAGTACGTGTAGACACACTGAAAGAAAGTTGGGAGTGACGTTGTTGGCCTGCAGAATAAGCCACATTCCTCATTTTTACTTTTAGAGAGAGGGGAAGACAGGGAGAAAGAGAGGGAGAGAAACATTAATATATGGTTGCCCACTGCATGCCCCCAACTGGGGGCCTGGCCTGCACCCCAGGCTGTGCTCCAACTGGGAATCGAACCAGTGACTCTGGTTCAGAAGCCAGCGGTCAATCCACTGAGCCACACCCACCAGGGCCACACTCCTTATTTTTTTGTCACTTGTTTTCTTGCCTTGCATTGGACCCACAGTACAATGTTTTTACAGCACAGTGGTGATAACTGCTTCTGACTTTAATAGAAAGCTTCCACTGTTTCATGAGGTTTGCTCTAGATAGCTACTAGCTTTCTTTTCTTAGTAGAAGAAATATCTATCCAATTTGCTTGAAATATTCTTATTTTCTTTTTTAGAAATTCAGAACAGGTGCAGAATACTAGAAATGTTTCCTGGCATCTATCAAGATGGTCATGTAGGCCTTTTACCTTTAGGCTGATAATGTAACAAATGACATTAGTGTATTTCTTAGTATTAAGCTATTGTAGCATTCATGACACAAAGTCTAACAAATTTATATTAGATACTTGCATATTATTTTAATCCACAGCTTGGTTCAAGTTGCTAATGCTTTATTTAGCATTTTTCAATTCTGTACATGGGTGTAATTGGCATGTAGTTTTGTTTTGTTTTTGGCGGGTGTTGTCCATATCCACTTTTGATTTGGGGTAGCAGCAGCCTCTTAGAATGAGATGACAAGATATCCGTCTTTTCCACCTCTCTGATCACAGTTTATGTAATCAGTTTATGCATGTAGAACTTACACATACATGTGATTATATAGTTCTAATTCGTTCCCTGGTTGTTTTCCCCATGTACCTTCTTTTTCTCTGCCTTGGGTAATTTGTAGATCTCATGGATGTAGGACCTGGACTCATAATTTGTCTTCCTTTCCGTTGCATATAGCTAATGCATACAGCAGATTCTCCATTGAAAACTAGGTGAACAGTTTCCCTGGCTTCTCACAAAACATTTCTTGGCAAGGATACAGTAATAATGATATCTCAGATACTTTTTACCAGTCAAAAAAGAGAGGGGGGAGAGAGGGGAGAGGAGAGAGAGGAGAGAGAGAAGGGGAACACAGTGGAAAAATAAGTCATAGAGAAAGGCTTTTATTGACCTTGATTTACCTTAATGTTTATTTAATGTGTGTATACTGTTGATAAACAGCCGGATCCAGGATTCTGAGCTGGGTCCTGATGTGGGGTGGCACCATCATCTCCAGGAGTTGAGGCCAGCTGGTCTAGCCCTAGGGGCAATGGCAGAATAAATTAAAAACAGCACAGGGTTGAACTAGGTGCTGGAGTTCTACAACTTCTACTCAGGACTTTGGCAGGCCTATCCACTGAGCCCACCCACCCATTCACTCATTCTCTTATCCTCTAAGTGCTACCAAAATCAAATCTTCTTTCCATTGCCCATATAATGCAAGGAGAATCCAAGATAAAGAGAACCATTCCAGGATGCATGGTTACAGTAGGTGTGAGTCCATTTCTCTTTCAAAAACACCAGCCTGCAAACCCAAATGTTGCTGGTTCAATTCCCAGCCAGGGTAAATAACCAGGTTGCAAGCCAGGTCTCCAGCCAGGTCCGTAGCTGGAGGCAGGTGAAAGGCATTGATGTCTCTCTCCCTCTCTGCCTCTCTCCTTTCCCTTCTCTCTCTAAAAATAATAAATAAAATCTTTAAAAAAAAAACAAAACACCGGAATACCCATATTTTGTACTCTACAGACCACAAATCTCTTGGATAGGCACTTGAACTCCTTAAACCACAGACAGCTTTGTAGTTTTGTTTCAAGCAGATCTCTATCTTTTAAAGTTTATAAAGGGCTTCCGTATGTATTATTGAATCAAGTCTTCAGAAGGATTGTGAGAAGTAGGTATTGTTACAGATGAGGAAACGGAAGCTTCAAGGAGGTTAAAGTCTTTCACAGGGTCACACACAGCTAATAAACAAGATACTCTCATTTTACACACAGTCGTAAAGATTCATTGAAAGACTATAATGGGAAAACTTGTTGTAAATTAGAGACAGCTATACGTGTGTAAGGGATATTGCTATCATTATTGTTAATGCACAAGTGAATCAGATATTTGGAATGAGAGACTTTGGGGTGCCTAGTCCCAGTCTGGAGCTGGGAATAGAGAATAATGAATGCGATACACAAGAGCAAGAGGAAACATACTCACTGCTTTCTGGGAATTGGGAGGTCTTGTTGGAAGAAACTGAGATATATTCTAATAGAAACAAGTCAGAGGGAACATAGGCAGAATACATTGTTCGTTGTGGTTGTGAGCAACACAATGCAAGACCATCAGGAAGGATATGAGAGTCACAGTTGTTAGTGACTAACAACATGCATCCAGCAGGCCTGAGACTTTGTCCGCATTGAATGGTGAGTGGTATTTGGATAAACTGAAAAGAGCAGGAAGAAATACTCATGGGAAAAAAATATCTTTTTTTTTTTTTGGAAAGGCAAGAATGAGCCTGATGATGGAAAATGAGGCCTCCTGTCTGACTATGGCAAGAACATGGTGTTGAGTTGTTTAAGTTCTTGTGTGTGGTGTGTATGTGTGTGTAAGTTCTTTATATATTTTGAAAATTAACCCATTATCAGATGCATCATCGGTAAATTTATTCTCCCATTCTGTGGGTTCCCTTTTCATTTAATTGATTGTTTCTTTTCCTGTGTGAAAACTTTTTAGTTAGATGTAGTTCCACATTTATTTTTCCCTTTGGTTCCCTTACCCTAGGAGATTCATTGGCAAAAGTACTGCCACAAGAGATGCCTGAGATTGTACTGCCTATGTTTTCTTGTAAGATTTTTACATTTAAGTCTTTAATTCATTTTTATTGATTTGTGTATGTTGAACTATCTTTGTATCCCAGGGACAAATCTCAGTTGATCATAGCATATGATCTTTTTAATGTACTGTTGAATTCAGTTTGCTAGTATTTTGTTCAAAATTTTTGCATCTATATCCCTGAGGAATATTGACATGTAACTTTCATTCTTGTGGTGTTCTTTTCTGGCTTTGATATCAGGGCCTTATAAAATGAGTTTGAGACTTCCCCGCTCTTCAATTTTTTGGACTGGTTTGAGAAAGATAGCATTAAATCTTCTTTAAATTTTAGATAGAATTCACAAATGAAACCATCTGATCCTGGGCCTTTCTGTGTCAGGTACCTCCCCAACCATCACATTTGGCATTAGGATTTTAACATATGAGCTTGGAAGAGCACACAAACATTCAGACAGTAGCTACACTTATGTGCATTTGAGGAAGGAAGATGGGGAGGTAATGGACCAATTCTAATCTGCAGTCAAGTTTCTTCTTGAAGATATATGTAGTTTCTCCAAGAAGATTATGAACTCCTTGGGGCTCACTTCACCTCTGATGAATTTATGTATTCACAGAGCCCAATAGGAATCAATGAGTCTGAATTCTAGCTTTATTTCTGTCATGGCTATGTGTGTGACCTTAGGACAGCTCCTTCCTCTTTGGCATCACTGAAATCTAGAGAATGGAGTCGAGTTTCGCAGCATTGGTCCTATTAGAGGTGAGAGCGGGGATTTGGTGTTGCCTGCCTTACTTGCATCTAACATGTCTCATCTTAAGTCCTCTTTGAAAACTCTGGTCTCACAACAATTGATACTGGCTAAACCCACATGATGTGGGATGCCAAGATGACAGTCTTATTTCAACAAACTTTTATGTTTATTTTTTAATCCAGCCATTTTTTGTATTTTTAAAAACCACCTCTCCCTTTCCTTTATTGTGTTCTTTTTATTCTCCATCCCTCCACCCCTCCCTATTTTGGTGACCATCAGCTTGTTCTCCACAGCTATGGGTTGGTTTCTGTTTTTGTCTTTAACAAAACATGCTATTGTTATAGGAGCCTGTTTCTGTTAACAGATGCTTCTCAAGGTTCTTCTTCTAGATGCCCACCTCTAATGCTCTGATAATGCAAACCATACCCAATTCCACTCAGACTACTGATTTGTAGTTCTACAATGTTTTCATAGGGAGAATGGTGTTCAGTGCTTGTTGGTTTCCGTCTTTGGTTGAATGATGTCATTGAAGATACAGTACCCTCTGTCTCATACCACTATTGAAGTGTAAGTTCCATCCTTAAACTGACTTCCCTTCATGGTCCCAATGGCATCAAGACCTCTGAAACTAACATTTTTTCACCTATAATCAAAAAAGGGAAGTACTTCTGTCTTGGCATTCAAAGAAAAACTCCTGAAATTCATCTTGAGGGGACCAACGTAGAGGATATATACTCCAAATGATAGCAGTGGCCAGAGAGATGGTGATGGACTAATTGCCTTAAGTCAGTCAGAGCTTACTTGTAAAGTTTGGGAGGTAGAGTTGAGGTCATTTTCCCTGCAAGTCCTTGGGCTGGGTTGGAGAGAAAAGAAAACGCTGGAAGGGATATCTGGGCCTGTTGGAAGGCAGTAGAGCAATGGATATTGGGAGGGGAATCAACAAGTGTCCACTGTGCAGTGTGATGAAGCTTCTGGGCAGGCTTCTGGCAAAGATTTGCCTTTGGGAGGACCAAGCAATAGTCTACTTCGAGTTGGGGTTCAAATAGCCTTCCTTGAAATGAACTGGGGAAATGAAATCCCATCACCCACACATTAAACACATTCCAAATGGGTTCTTTTTTTTTAAATTTTATTATTTTTAGAGAGAGGGGAAGGAAGAGAGGTAGAGAGGGAGAGAGACATCCATGTGTGGTTGCCTTTCACCTGCTTCCAGCTACAGACTTGCCTGGAGGCCTGGCTTGCAACCTGGTTATGGGCTCTGACTGGGAATTGAACCAGCGACCTTTGGGTTCACAGGCCAGCTTACCCACTGTGCCACCAGCCAGTGCTCCAAATGGGTTCTTAAATGGCCATTGGTTTATATCTTTCCAGGTTTGATGTTTGAGAATCAGATAGCTGTGGGATCAAGAAGGTATCTACAAATTCAGCTTACTCTGGGAGCTTGAGTGGAAGTGGTAATATTATGTAGAAGGGTGCAAGCCTTTGACTTTGACTTCCTACGTGCAAATGATTTCCACGACTTTTGCATCAATGATTATTCTTAGGTATTGTTGACTTATAAAATTATAGTATCTTTAAAGAGTCAGAAAGGATGAGACTTTCTATCTGTGTCCATCCTAATTTGGGTCCCTCTTTTTCCTTTCTTTTGCAAATTGTAGCATAATTTTGTTAAAGTTTGAAGGCAACCAGGTACATAGGAAAATGCATTGTAGTAAACCCAGTTCTGTTCTGTTATTAACTGTATATAACCTTAATCTGTGTATTCCCTCAGTATCTGCATCTATAAAATAAATGGCTTGGAGAAGATGGTCTCTTAAGAATCTTCCTGGCTCTTCCATTCTAAGAATATTTTATGAAAATATATACTGTTACTAATAAATAACTTATAGAAATCTTCACAGCTAATTGAGAAAATCTGTTCTAGTTCTCAGTGCAAATAAAAGTCTTTTCCTTCCGGGATGTAAATGTTTAGAATTCAGCTTCTAATTAGTCCTCACTTATCTATGATCATAGGCAAAGAGAATGTAAGATCGTGCAAATGCCTAGATAATCTGTCCACTTTACTAGGGACAATAACTTCCATTTCCTTCTCTCAACTGAATACCAGAGATATGAACAAAAAGAAATATACCTTGAATTTGAATTTTATCTGTGATTTCTCTGCCTGATTTTCTGTGGAAGAGATATTGATGAGCAGGCATGTGGTTCAGAAAGGCAGCAAGCCAGAGTGAGAAGACTCAAAGCTCACTCCCCCACCTGGATAATGTAGCCATGAATAGTGAGTTGACTGTATTTGGAAACCTGTGGGCTTTGGAAGGGAGCAGAAGGAAAACAAATCATGCTTCCATCTTAGAATTGCTGGGTGACTCTCTTGCTGTAAGGATAATTGCTCTAGCTACCAGAGTCCAAACTAGTGTGGCTCGTGCTGAATTAAGAGGGCTGGAGATGAGTAGCTGTTCATTTCCTGGATCTGGGCAGTGATGGGCTCCCTTACTCTCAAACCATGAATTATTTTAGAGTCCCAACAGCTGTGTAAGTGGAATCTTTTAGCTTCATGTGAAGTAACGAAAGACTAAATATATCTTATCTTGTAGGAAGAAGTAAACAAAGGGTTTTAAATATTTCATTGCTCTTAAGCCCTGGAGTGATGTGATTTTTTAAAAAAGCATGTTTGTTTATTCTAAAAAATATTTATTTAGTGTCTAGAATGTGCTAGGAATTGTTCCAGGTCCTGGGGTTATAGCAGTGAACAGTAAATTCTCTGTTCTCATGGATCTAACATTTCAGCATGGGGAGACACATAATAAACAAATACCTGATTTAGAGAGTATAATGGAAGCTGATAAGTGCTACAGAGGAAAATACAGAAGGGAAGTAAAATTAGAAGTACTGCTAGGCAGTGCCTGATTTGTGGTTTTAAATAGAGTGAGAAAGACCGTGCCCTGGCACCAAAGGGCTGAGTTTAACCTACTCATTTTCTCCCTTGATGGAAATGTCGTTCCTTTTTGGGTGTGTTAGTTGTTTTATCTGCAATATGAGGAGGAATGAACTAAGGAAGAACTTCAGATACTTCCACAATTTTTACCTTCAGTTTTTAAGAATGTATGGCTAAAAAGATGTAAAGGACCTATACTCAGAAAACTGTAAGACAGTGAAGAACAAAATTAAGAAAATACAAATAAGTGGAAGCATACACAGTGCTCGTGGATAGGAAGAATAAACATCATTAAAATGTCCATTCGACCCAAAGCCATGCCTAGATTCAGTGCAGTGGTGCAGCCACCTTGATCACCTGAGATGGGTGCTCCAGGAATCTCCCTTGTATGGGTTACGCCAGCACTTCTGTTTTATGTAGTGTCAATTGCTATTGGCCTGTTAGTGCATGGGGTTAACCCTCAGGCTGGTCGACCATGAGGATCACCCCTAATCAATGTTAAGAGCCACTGCGCAGGTGTTGACCACATGAAGTGGAGTTCGCCTCAGCGGTGTTTGGTGCCTGCTGAGGTCTCCCTTCAGATACGCTGCTGGTGAAGCCAATTGGTCCCTGCTCTGATGTTGTCTGAAACTGGCCCCTGGGTTTGTTGGTTCTGAGCGTTTTGGGAGGGACTCTGGTTCAGAACAATGTCAGATGCCGCCTGTGACTGGCCCTGGGCAACCTGTTTGGAGCTACACAGTGGTCCACGTTTTTTGGCTGCCTCTGCTGAGGCTGCTTGTGGGAAGGACCAATCCCAGCTTCCACCAGCACCGAGCCCAGGGACAGGTCAGCAAGAGGCCCAAGGTACCCCAAGATTCACCTTTGCTTGTCTCTGCCTGCCAGCTGCCTGTTAGGCTCCGTGACTGAAAGAGCCTGTGGTGGTCCTAAACTTGCATGAGGTAGATTCTCAGTGAGCCACCAAGTAGAGGTGAGTGGTGCTCATCAGATTGGTACAGGTTCAAACTTGGTGTCAGTGTTGGGTCTGAAGCCACTCAGCAAATGTCCCAGGGTACGCCAAGTCTAGATGCCACTCACTGGGTGCCTACAGCCCTTTGTGGTGAAGTAGGCTTTCAGGGAGTCACCTGGGTGACGCCGGCAGACTGTACCAGGTCCAAACAGACGAAGGTTTGGGTGTACGAATGGAGGGTTCTGTAGCAGTCCAGTGTGTGAGAACAAAATGGCTCCGGACCAACAGCCGCACAACTGGGTCCGTCCCACATTCTGCCCAGACCTCCCCAACAATCGCAGCTCAGCAGGGCAGAGCTACCAGGAGTCAGGAGAGTGGGACTAGCACATTCCTTGTGAGGGGGATGTACCAGCCAAGTTCACCAGGAATGTGGGTGGCATGTCATTTGCCCCCAAACCACACAACTCAGTCCCTGACACCCCAGCAGGACATGAGCTCTGCAGGATGGAGTGAGAGGGAGCCTAGAGTGTGGGAAAGGGACTCAGCGCCGGGGTCCTGATGGCTGTCGCTTCAGCTCGCTCCCCAGAGCCACAAACCTATCTCTCCACACACGACTCGAATCCACTTTGCACCCTCTCTACCAGAATCCCACATGAGTGGCTGTGGATGCGACTTGGTGTGTTGGCCCTTTAGGAAGCCACCATGTCTGTAGCATGTCTGTCTGTCTCTGGTGGACAGACAGAATCCCTGCTGATTTTCACAGCCGGATGTTATGTGGTACCACTTCCTGGCTCTGATGCACTGTGCTGGGGAGCCCAGTGCTCCTCGGGGGACACCTTTGCGGCCAGATATCCCTCCAAAATGGCGATCAGGTCCCGTCCGTGGAAGCAAGGCCAGCCCTTTCCCCTCTGCCCTTTTTATCACTCTTGATGTGGCTTCTTCTGTAAACCCTTGGGTGTGGGACTTCTGTTCAGCCAGCCTTCAGCTGGTCATTCAGGTTGAATGCTCTCTGATTTAGCTGTAATTCCAGTTTGGTCCTGGGAGCAGGTGAGTGCACCACCATTTGGGATCCTTGGAAACGTATGTTATTAACCAACTTTACCTCAATTAGAAGAATTTCTGTCAGCAGGAAGTCTTGAGCCAGAAGTATGTGCTCAAAGACAAGGCAAGACCTAGAAGCTGTACATTGAACACTGTAAGTACGAGGTGTGTCCTGAAAGTACCAGCTGCACATACTATAATTATATTGACATTGGCTCAATACTTTTGGGACAGACCTTGCATGTTATCAGTGTATTAGCAAAGGAAATTACAGCAGGGTATAGGTTTGTTCTAACAAAGAAGCCTATATAATTGGGGCTTCAAGTAAGAGACTTTCAGAAAAATCTGGAGGCCAGCAGCCCAGAGCTCTACTCTTATCATTTCATCGAAGGACCCAGGTTCCTTCTCTTTTAGTGCAGTCCTTGTCTACGTGGTTCACCACCATATACATATTTTTTCCAAAGACTTCATTCATCATTTTTAGAAGGGCAGGGAGGGAGAAAGAAAGGGAGAGAAACATCCATGTATGGTTGCCTTTCACCTGCCTCCAGCTACAGACCTGGCTGGAGACCTGGCCTGCAACCTGGTTATGTGCCCTGGCCGGGAATCGAACCAGCGACCCTTGGGTTCGCACGCCAGTACCAATCCACTGAGCCACCAGCCAGAACACATACATACTTCAACTACGTGAAAGAGTGAAACTAGGCAACTAAAAAGCACGCTTTTACCCTTTATGGTGTAACCTGGAACAACTTAAACCCATCAGTTTTGTTTGCATCCAATTAGTCAGACCTTGGTCACGTGCCTCCCCTTAGCTGTAAGGGAAGTGCGGGTGTGTTTATTCTGTGCAGCCAGGCACCCCACTAGGAACTCCATTACTGCTGTGCAGCATTTTTTATCCCAGGAGGACGTGTTCACCCTCCCGCAGAAGGCTACTATAGGCCAAGTCACTGACTGTAAGTCCCTCAGCACATATCTTAGGAGGGTTTTGTTCCTGGCACTCGCCAGAGAAACTGGTCTTCCCCTTGGACTTATCAGTTCAGTCAAAGTCCACACACAAAAAAGCACAATTTCAGCTGAATAGTCCACTTCTGCTTCTCTGCCTTATCCCTACCCCGACGACCTACTTACTCAAGCCAGCAGGAATCTGCCAGCCAAGCAAACACTGGCCTTCCCTATGCTCTGGATACCTAAAATTCTACTTAAAAAGTATCTGTCACATTGCACAACCTACAAGCGTTGTTTGGGTCTGTGTTGATTTATAGTTGTCTGCAAATGTTCCCAGCTCTGGGGCTGTTTTCAATTTCCAATCTCTCCATACAAACCATGTGTCTCCCTTCTCTTTAATCATTCTTGCTCCTGCCCCCATCTGCCCCATTCATCAATCAGGCTGATCCAGCCAGGACTCAGGGCCTTGATAAGGCTGTCTTTGTGTTTCATGTTTCATCTTCCTCTGGAAACTGCCCTAGGAAGCCAAGTGCTCCTTGTCAATGAAGACAATGGAGGTAATGAAATACTGTCAGAGAAGGCCAGACCACCAGGAGAAATGGCCTTGAATTCTTCAGACCCCCAGGGCAACTGTTTTTGTGCCCTAGTTCTACCTTCTGTGGGAAGTAGGTTCCCCCAGGGCATGACTGCCACCAGAATTCTGGGGAGGGTGAGTACATTTATAGTCTCTATTTCTTGAGCTTTTATTTTAATACCATGGGACGTCAGAGTGAAAGGGGCATTTAGAAATCACAAAGCCTAGCTGGTGTAGTTTCCCTCTCTTTTGCAGATAAAGAAACTATGACCGAAAGGACAACTGACATGTCTTAGATGTACCAGTCAGGAGCAGGATCTGCCCTAGAATGGAGGCCTCCTGACACAGAAAGGTTAATGTGGATTGAGTGTTGCTGTACATCAGACACTTTTCTAAACACTTTAGACATATCAACTCAATCCACAAAATAGCCCCATCAGGTGGGTGCTGTTTGTTAACATGCCCATTTTATGGATGGGAAAACTGAGGGCTAGATTGGTTAAGTAATTTGTGCACAGCCACAGACTAATAAGTGGGAGAGTCAGAACTCCAACCCAGGGCATCAGTCTCAAACCCCACTGAGAGGCCAGAAAGGCCTGGAAGATTATTTAGCCCAGCCATTGCCTGGCTCAGCCTATTCACTGAAGCTAACACCAACAGCATGCTTGTCTCTTTGCAATCAGAGAGGTTTTTCTGATGGTCAGTATTTTAGAGATGATTGATTTCCTCCTCTGGAGGGAGACTGGAGCCAGATCTGTAGCCAGATCTGTAGCCAGAATTAGCTAAGGGAGATTTGAAGGGGCAGACAGACCCTTGTTGGCCAGCGCCTCCACCCAACCATCTTGCCATATCTGCGCATCATCTGGACTGGCCTGGAAGACACACAAAGGGGTGGGCTTCCTCCGGGAACAGCAATACAGGGGTCCTGCTGATCCCAGAAAAGTTCCCACCCACAGGCCATCTGTGGAGGAGCAGCCACGGATCCTGTGGGGTGGAGCCACCGTGAACTGTATACTCAGGCTCACCGTGAGCTGGCCTGAATCTCCCTCCTGCTTTGTGCTGTGCTTGGTGGCTTCGCAGTGCTAACTGCTCTCCCTGAAGGGGGCCGCCCTTCACCGCCATGATCTCACAGGTGGGGACCCAGGCACCGGTATTTCTAGTTTATACTGTCCTTTGGAGGCATGGTTTTCAGAAAATAAGAGGCTCTTCAGAAACTGCGTAAAGGCATAGATCATAGATGGCCCAGGCTGCTTTGGATACGGGGAAGAAAGGGAGGCAGAAAACTTAAAGAAACAGACACATCCTGCGGAGGGGGAAAGGAAGGAGAAGGAGATTACTTGAGTGTTCTCTGGAGAGCCATTGTGAAGACGCACCCCTCTCCGGCCGGGAGCTTCCTGCATGGTGTTTCCCCTTCATCAGCAGTTGGCACTCCCAGAAAGCCTTTCCAGCCTTTATGCACGGTCAGGAAAGAATCGGCCTGACCTTGGCCTGTGATTAACAAGAGGGAACATTTTGATCCGCGTCCTCCTTCAGAAGGATACACTGTCCTGCTGCCGCTGTGTTGACAATTCAGGCCTGGCTTTTTCCTCTTCGCGAAAGTTGGCTTAAATGGTTAGGAGCAGGTTTGCCTCAGCAGCAGCCACTAGAGTTTGGGGTGTGGTTTGGCAGAGCCTCAAAACCAGTGTGTTTGGATGTTGCATCCCCATGGAAGTGACTTTTGGGGGGAGGTGGCTGCATGGCATGTGGGGAAGAACTTGGTTTGGGGTTTCTTTGTTGCCTCATTTCTTTCAGTTCTAAGACCCGTGTATCTGGGGGAGTTAGAGTTACTTCAGTCTCACAGTTTTTCCAGGCAGATTCTTCTCAAAGCATCAAAGCAGGTTAAGAATGGTCAGAGGCAGCGCTGACTTATAACCGCAATACACTGGTGTAGCCCTTTCAGTGGTGGCTACAGGTTAGGACAATGTACTACAGTGGTTAGGAGCACAAGCTTTGGAACCATCTGTCTGGGTGAAATCATAGTACTGACACTAAGTGCGTATGCTTAGATGACTTAATCTCTTTTTATTTGTTTTATCATTGTTTAAACTGAGGATAATAGAAGTATTTATTGATACTTGTAACATACCTTCATGAAAGTCAGCCATGCTATTCACTATCATTGGTCTTCTGGCCAGCAAAGGATGAAGATCCTTTCTCTCTGGGTTCTACGTCAGTGCTTCAAATTTATGTCAGACTTCTTCTCTTCCAAGCTGCTGCACTCTAGCTACTGACCTTTTCTTTTCTTTTTTTAAATATTTTTAAATTTTCAATTACACTTGATATACAATATATTAGTTTCAGGTGTACACCCCAGTGATTAGACATTATATAACTTACAAGTGATCATCCCGATAAATCTTGTATCCATCTGACACCATACATACTTGTTAGAATAGTACTAACTATATTCCCTATGCTGTACATTCATTCCATCCCCGTGACTATTCTGTAACAATCAATTTGTACTTCTTAATCCCTTCACCTTTTTCACCCATTCCCCCAACCCCTCTCCTATCTGGCAACCGTCATTCTGTTCTCTGTATCTATTAGTCTGTTTACGTTGTGATTATTTGTTGACTTTATTTATTCCATATATAAGTGAAATCATCTGATATTACTTATTTCACTTAGCCTAAGATCTTCTAGGGCCATCCATGTTGTTGCAGATGGGAAGTGTCAGTCTTTTTTACGGCTGAGTCAGATTCCATTGTATATAGGCGCTGCCTCTTCTTTATCCAGCTGTCTGTTGATGGACACTTACGTTGCTTCCCATATCTTGGCTGTTGTAAATGATGTTGCCATGAACATAAGGATGTATATATATTTTTGATTTAGTGTTTTGAGTTTCCTCAGAAAATACCCAGAAGTGGAATTGCTTGATACTGTTTTTGTCTCTTGTTATAGTCTTTGTTTTAAAGTCCATTTTGTCTTGTATGGGTATTTCTACTGCAACTTTTTAATTCTGTTTTAGTTTCCATGAACTATCTTTTCCATCCCCTTACTTTCAGTCTCTGCCTTTCAATCTGCAGGGTCTCCTGTGGGTAGAATGTGCAATGTCTTCTTTTGTTATCCATTCAGTCACCATATATATTTTGATTGGAGCATTTAATCCATTTACATTTAAAGTCCTTGTTGATATGCATTACTGTCATTTTATTATTCATATTTTTATCTATTTCTTCTTCTTAAATTAACATTCTTATCATACTGGTTTGGTGGTGATGAACTCCTTTGCTATTTCTTGTCTGGGTAGCTCTTTAGCTGCCCTTCAATTCTAAATGTTTCTTGCTACTGATTTTTTTCTAAAGCTGTCCCTCCTTTTTAATCTAGGAAAGATATACAATAATTCTTTGATTTTTTCCCCCTTATTTAGTCCCCTTTCCCACATTTTTAAAGTTTGTTTTACTTCTAAAGCCTAGTTTGTCTACAAACCCAAGTTCCTTCACCTCTTGTTTTAAAGGCACAGCAAGGTGTATATGTTCCCAGTTTGAGTCCTTCTCAGTTCAGCCAGCAGTACATCTAAACCTCAGGTGTATTTTGATTATTCTGTTACTATCCAAAGTAAGCTGTTGCACTTGTTACCAAATGCAGAATTTGGAGGGAGAAGGATCACACAGTCCTCAAATGCACCCATGCTCTCCTGGTCTTTCTTTTGTAACTTTTGTGTATATCCCAAAGTCTCTCCACTTGGCGCTCACATCCAATTTGGAAATATTTTGTTAGACAGGACAACTCCAAGCCCCTTTTCTCTCTGCTTCCTGAGGAATGCCTCCCTTCACTTCCAAAGAAAACAAACTCTTAACCAACAGGGCAACGGTCCAGAAAATCTGAGCAAGCTCAAGATGAGTGCAGAAGCAGTACAACCAGCAGAAGGGGGTGTGCCAAGTCAGTGGGGTCTGGGGGTCATCATCCCGGACATTAGAGAGACGTGCACACCTCTCCCTTTCCTTCCCTTTTGTCTGCATGGGGTCCATGGGGTAGCTCAAGAGTGGGATTATGATCCGGCAGAAAGTGAACCTGACTGGAGCCAGGTATTTTACTTTGCCAATCCAGTTTGTCCCAGGTGGATCCTCTAATTTGTGTGGCTTTTTATACAAGGCAACTTCTGGGTCTGGGTCTTTCTCATAAGCAAAGTGGAACTAATGACATATTATTCATGGAGATGCTAGAAGTAATTTATGAGTGTGTGTCTGTAACCTGCTTGGCAGCATGGGAAGCACTGAGTTTAATGTAAGACTGATTAACTCATTCCTTGGAGCCCAGAGACAACAGTTGTGAGAACGTAGCACATGTATATGTATGTTTGCATGCACTTGTGTGATAAAGCCCTTCTTGCATATAAGAGGTTGTGTTCCAGGTATACCTGGCTCATTTGATTCAAGTTCTTCCACCAGAAAAGGAAAATTTCCCCAGGAGATGATAATTGGGGAAAATAAGTAATTTCAATGAGGAATCCTGACTTCTCAAAAGGCATTTTCATAAAACGAAAACCAAAACCCATAGCTGGTTGTTGGACTGGGCTACCAGTCTATAATGAACACAGGAGTTCTGGGAGCTCATGGATACTCCTCTTTGTCTCCACACACACAATTTTCTACTCCAAGGTCAAACCCAGGTTCGGAAAAACAGCTTATTAGCTTTCAGTAGTGATGTTCATTGTGGAAATTAATTGCACTGAGGCAGAAAAGTAAGGTAAATACTGCTTCGTAAGAATAATAACAAACAATGGGTAAGCAATATGTTTTCATTGTAGTAACTTATTTAATCCTCAGCTCAAATGTATGTAATTCATTTCATTATACATATGAGACCATTGTGGCTGAGTTAAGTGAATTCCCCGTGGTTATGCAGGTAATGAATGGTAGGACTCGGTCACAAATTCAGGTTGTCTCCTCTCACATTCTGCATTTTTCACCTCTACACTACATATGATGAATAGAGATCTTTCAAGCCACATAACTTATTCATTCAACAAGCGTTCATGGAATTGATTACTCGGTTGTCTAGGCTCCCATAGCTCTTTTTCACTCCTTTTGTAGCGCTTCACATATTCAATGCAATCATTGGTTAATGCCTGTTTTTCTTACTAGACTGAGACCTTTGAAAGTGAAGGCCATGCCTGAAGCCTCTATTTCACTCATGGCATCACTAACCCTAGGAAACGGCATGTTCCTGGAGTTGGCCATGAGGACAACCCTCTGCTATGTGCTCTGGAGTTGGGGTACACGGATGAGTAAACACAGTTCCCAACCCCAGGCAGCTCCCAGCCCCTGTGATGGCCAGGCAGAGTGAAATGAGACCAAAATTAATGGCCTCACAGTATCTCCCTGGCACCTCAGAGAAAGGATCAATGAATTCTCAATGAAACTGGATTAAAATGTTTTGGGTAATATTGCTATGAAATGTAATGTAATGTAGCACCACCATTCAATACAATTTAGCTTTAGTTTTATTTTAGCCACTTGCTTGGACATTTTGGCACTTGGTCATGAGCCCCAGACTTTGTAGATGAAAACAGCACAGTTTAACAGAAAGAGCATGCGCATTGGAGCCAAGCAAACGTGAGGTTGAATCCCAGCTCTACCACTTATAGACTATCTGACTATGAACCTCAGTTGTCTTTTCTGTAGCTTCGGTTCTGAACTGCTGTAAGAGGTATAATAATAGTACCTACCTGACAGTTTGATGATCCAGTGACTTAAAGCAAGTAAAATTGTTAACATATTTAGTAGATACTCAATAAATTGTAGTTTCCTTTCACTTTAAATAATGGACAATAAATATTTTTGTTTGCTGGCTTATTTACTTAGTTGTATTTACTTATTTTGAATATGTAGTTTATTATCACAGTATATAATAGAAAATGTACATAAGGGTATTGTACAGGTCAGCTGCAGCCTGAAAAATATGGCCTAAAACACTAGCTTCAAAGTCAGCAATGGTATCACATACATCAAACAGAATCTGCAAATAACACAACTCAAAAAGAAGACAAATACCTCCCAAAGGTACAAATGTTTGAATAGACACTTCTTTAAAAAAGTTATATAGATGGCCAATAAATATATGAGAGTATGCACTATACTATTAATCATCAGGGAAATGCAGCTTAAAACCACAATAAGATATTTCTACATACCCATTTGATTTATTACACTTTTAAAAGGTTGAGCACTCTGGCTGGTAGCACAGGGGATAAAGCACCAGCCTGCGAACCCAAAGTCACTGGTTCGATTCCCAGCCAGGGCACATCACCAGGTTGCAAGCCAGGTCCCCAGCTGGAGGCAGGTGAAAGGCAACCATACATTGATGTTTCTTTCCTTTTCTGCCTCTCTCCCTTCCTCTCTCTGTAAATAATAAATAAAATCTTTCACAATAAATAAACAGACTGAGCATATGAAATGTTTGCCAGAACGTGGTACAACTGGATCTCCTGTTCATTGCTAGTGACGTTGTAAAATGGTCCAAACACTTTGGAAAACAATTGTGTCAGATTGTTAGGGGGCTAAATATATGTCTACATGACCCAGTCCTTCCACATCTAAGTGTTTACATAAGATAAATGGCAATGTATGTCCATACGAGGACATGTAAATGTTATAGCAGCTCTTGTTCATAATAGCCAAAAGGCGGAAACAACCCACACATCCGTGAATAGATGAATAGCTAAACAAAATGTGACTATCTGAACAATGGAATACTGCTTGGAAATATAAAGGAATCAACTATTGATATATGCTATGACAGAAATGTGCTTTTTTGAAAAAAAATGATTATTTTCAGAGAGAAGGGCAGGGAGGGAAGAAGAAAGGGAAAGAAACACCCACATATGGTTGCCTTTCACCTGCCTCCAGCTACGGACCTGGCTGGAGACCTGGCTTGCAACCTGGTTATATGCCCTGGCTGGGAATCAAACCAGCAGAAATGTGTCTTAAAGTCATTACTCTGAGTGAACAAAGCCAGGCATGGGAGAGTATATACTATATAATTCAATTTATTTTAAAATTGTAGAAAATGTAAAATGATCTATAGTGAAAGAAAGCAGATCATTGGCAGCCTAGAAGCAAGGGCAGAGAGACAGATGGTTTATAAAGGGGACATTAAGAAAGTTTTAGAGGTGATCGATATATTAATTATTTTTATTGAAATAATAGTTTCATGTGTATATACATATAGTTAAAACTGATAAAATTACAAAGTTCAGATCTGTGCTGTTTTTCATTTCAATTATACTTAATTAAATCATGTTTAATTACTGTATCCTGTTGAATATTTATTTCCTCCTTATGCAACTGTGCATCATCTGGTATTATGCTGATCCAGGCTGGTTCTGTCCAGTTTGGCTTGAGCCAGTGGGGTCTAGGTCTCTTCCAGTTGCCTCTCATGCCCCTGGGACCAGCAGCCTACCCAGGTCTGCTTTTGTTATGGCGATGGCAGAAAAGACTGAGATTGAACAAGCATATGCAATGTTTGTTAAAACTTCACACTGGAACTGATGTACCATAATTTCAACCCAAATTCAATTCGCCAAAATCAAGTCACATGATCAGGTCCAAAATCAATGGAGTGAACAATAGACTTTTTAAACACCTTAGGTAGTACTGGAAAGTAATTGGAAACAATGATTCAATATTACCACAGGAAAGCTCCATTCTATCCACTGTGCTGCAGCCTCCATTTTCCCTCCCCAGAGGCAACCACATACCATAATTTTTGTGTGTCTTCCAGGTCTATGCATACATAAATAAATACCTATGCTTTCTTCTGTTACATCAATGGTTATATACTACATGGACTATTTTGTAGTTTGCTTTTTATTCCATTTATTTTGGAGACTGCTCTATATTATTATAGAAAGTGTTCCCTTTTTCCTGTTTGATTGCTGTGTATACCATCACATGTATATACTACACATACTATATAGTACACATGTACTATAACTTAATCAGTCCCTTTTTATAAACATCTGGATGTTTCTAATAGTTCGCTATTACAGAGAATGCAGTAGTAGTTGGCTTCCCATACGTATCGATTTATTCATGTGGAATGATATTGAAATACATCTAATGACTAATTGAAAAATTCTAATAGCAATAACTTTTATCTTGGTTCAGGTCTTGCTAGTAAAGAGACCATGATGAAACCAGAACTGAGTATCCTTGGAGATCAAGTGGTGATCCAGGCTGGCGGAACATTTGACATAACCTGCAGGTAACAAAATCAAGGCCCTTTAACTTTTCCTGATTAAGGAGACTTGTGGTAGGGAGCTCAGAAATGTGGGGATTTGATCACACTCTAGTTTTTAAGTGAATTGTACAGGTACAGATCAGGTTCTGGAAGATCAGGTTTCTTAATAGTGGTTTCCACCAAGTGTACTTCTCTGGGGGGAGCAGGCTAGCTTTTCAGCTAAATCTACATACTTTGGTCTCCTATTTATATGACTTTTTTCACACATTTCAGGAAACTAATTTGACTCTTAAAGTCCTTAATATGCCAAAATGCACATTCTCTTGGCAAAAAATCTGCTCTTATTTGTTTACAACACAGCATGTGACCCTGTAGACTCTCCCTTGTCATAGGATACTACAGTGTCACCTTTCTGTAGACTCCCATGTATGTGGTCAAAGGAACAATTTCATGTCTCAAAAATATCTAGAAAACTGGAAGTGGGTACTTCTTCTCTTTTCCTGTATGTTCTTCATTTTGGTAAAAAACTGGAAGATGGCAATCCTAGCAGAAAGAGAGGTTTAGTTTGAAAAACCCCACAAGAATTTTACATTATAAGAACAGTAAGTATGAGGATGTGAGAAAGAAACCTGATTAGAGGTGATGTGAGAATTATTAACAGAAACTGAAGGAGAGTTGAAACTATATAAATAGATGAAGATAATAAGGGAGGGTATATGGAATTAGGAGGTAAAAGGATACAACCTTCAGGATTGCCTGGGCAGGAAGGGGACATGGGGAAAGAGTAAGAAAGGGAAACAAGAGAAAACTATAGTAAAGGAGAACAAGGTTTCAAGAATCAAGAGTGGTCAAATTCTGTTGCAGATATAAGTGTAGATGCTCAATAAATGTGTACTGACTTTAATTGCCTGAAAGTATAGTAGTACAGTGTTTCTCTCCTTTTTAAAGATAGCCAATGCACCAGTATGTCAGTAAAGGTAATACTGTAATATATGCAGTAGGAAACCCAAGTTAACAGTGGCTTTTAGAAATGAAGTTTAATTATTTTATGGAAAAAAGTGCAAATGGTGGACATCTGGGTATGGTATCCCAGTCCCATGAAATGAGTAGAAACTCGTACTCCTTCTGTATTGTAGATCCACCGTCATTAACTAATGGCTTTCACCGTGTGCCCAAAATGGTTACCCAAACCCCATTCATCATGTCTGTATTCCAGCTAGTTAGAACGTAAAGAACGTCATGCCTTCTGTCTTTAAAAACATTTTCCCACAAGCTCTACACACCATTTGTGCTTATATCATTTTGACCAAAGGTAGTCAAATGGTTACACTTAGCTGCAAGAAAGGCTGGGAAATGCAGTGTTTTGTGTGTGTGTCTTCCAGGAGGCCGTATGTCCAACTAAAATAGTGAATATTTTATAACTGGGAAAAGAAGGGAGAACAGGTGTTGTCATGCCTAGTGAATTGTAGTAGATGCAGTGTAGTAATAGCTGGAGGTGGGAGTCCTCCCATTCCAGGTCTTAGAGATTCCTGTCCTCCCCCTGCAGGGGTTGCCCTTTTCTCCTGTTCTCCCAGCAACCCAGATGAGGTTTGATCAGGGGATTTGAGTCAGACATTTGGTTTTTGGAGGCCATCTTTCCCTCACCCGTACACCTGCTTGCAGCTTCTCTGGGTGTGAAGCATGATTGAGGAGTCAGCTTCAAGTGCATTGTCAGCCCCTGCTCCCACAGGATCGCTTTATCCCAGTGACCCTGAATGACACCTGACCTAGTAGCCATTGTAAAAAAATCTGCTACCAATTGCCTATATGTGTCCTGGTTTGTCGCATTCCAATAGATCATATTTATTCCCAGGGCTTCATTCCCGGACTTTTCGTGCCATAAAACCTAGCTCTAATTCACCAGAAGTTGTAGACACTTAAGCCCCGGTACTGCGTTTGAGACAGGCTTGGCTGTGGTGGGGAAGCTGGTTGGGTTTTAGGGGAAATTTCCGTCAGTGCTAAGAGGAGCCCAGAGAAAATTCATTTGGAAGACAGGCTAACAGTGGCTTGGGTAGAAATGGAGGAATGAGAGGAGGAGGTATGGCTTGTGAAATCACAAGGAACTCCTCAGAAGGTTTCAGAAACAGGAGGACCTCCTCTAAATCCCTTTTTAAAAAGCGAGTAAGTCAAGGACTGAAAAGATGACTATCTAAAGGCACACGAGTGGGCGGTGGGAGTACTGATACCTTCCTTCTAGTTAGCACTACACCAAAATAGAATTTTGAATATTTATTCTCTTGTACTCAAGTGACCATAGATGTCTTTTCTCCCTACTGGTTTATATGTAAACTGCCTCATTTATTCATGGTATAGAAAATATTTCGTTGATGCAAACAAGTAATGATTACTGCCCTGAGTATCAAATCAAAATACATTTATAATTAAAACCCATTAATTTATTATATGTCTGCTGTACTGGTGACAATTCTCTGGCTGGAAATGACCATATATATACAACTGGGTAAATCATATTCTATGCTTCCTAGGGGCTCACTTCGCAGTTGAATGAGAAAGATAGGCATCCTCAAAAGGGAAGTTAAAAGTACCCGGAGCTCTTGATTGGAAATTTCAGGACATATTTAGAATAAAGGATATTTAGGAAAAGAAAATACAATCAACAAAGGCTTAAAAGTTGGACTCTATCTTTCAATGCAGTTTCAAGACACTAATATATTTTAGCCCCACATCAACCCGGTAGAATAGGTATAAAAGGGGATTGTTTCCCTCATGTATTCAACAAATATCTATTTAGCACCTACTGTGTACCAGGCGCTGGACTAGGTGCAGAAGAAGGCAAAGATCCTTGACCTCATGGAGATAACACTCCAATGGGTGAGAGATGATAAATAAGAAAATTGTATAATATATAGGAGGATAATATATGCTGTGGAGAAAGGGTCAGGGTAATGGGACACAGTAAATGGGAGGTGTTTCTTCTAAAGAACGATCAGGGTAGAAGTATCATTTGAACAGACACATGAAGGAAGGAGTCATACCGGTGTATGTGTAGGAAGAATATTCCAGATAGGGGGAATCAGAAAATGCCAAAACCTTGAAGTAAGGGTAATTTTAACCTGGTCCATAGACAGCAAGAAGTTTTTGTGGCCAGCACAAAATAAGCAATGGAGAGGAAGGTAAGAAATTAGGATGGGGAAGCAGCAGAATTGTATACACCTCAGTGAGGATTTTGAATTTATTCTGAGTGGCATGGGAAGCCAGTGGAAGAATTGAAGCAGGGGAATGATGTGGCCTTGTGTATATTTGAAGTCTCCCTGTGGATGCTGTGAGGGGTATGAATCAGAGGCAAGAGGCCGAGGCTGGTGTGGCATCCTGGTGAGGGGTGATGGGCACTCTGCCCAAGATGCTGGCAGCGGAGGGAATGCCAAGTGGTCAGGTTCTGAACGCATGTTGGAGGTAGAGGATATGTGAGTAGATTGGAAGTGGAGTGTGCCGGAATGTAATGATTCAAAAATGATTCCCATGACAGATAAAGGTTAATGACCATAATAACTACAGCCTGTTGGGTCCGCACTCTGTCAGGCTTTGCTCTGAGTACTTGGTATGGATTGACTCAATCTGCGAGGGAGGGTCCATCAGCACCGCTTTGCAGATGAGGATACCAAGACCTGAAGAGGAGAAGGAACTGAAGTGCCCAATGCTAGAACCAAGTCCTCCTGATGCCCAAGGGAGTGGGTGTTTCATTGTGTAAACACACATGCAACCCTCTGTACTTTCTCAGCCTTGACAAGTCGGTGGAGCAGACTGAGCTCATACTTTCTTGCCTCACCCCGACAGGGACTGGCCATACATACCTCCTTGTGTTCAGCTAGGCCCTTGTAGTGCTTCCCGGTGCAAGTTCCCCAAGTTGCCAACACTGGAGCCGTGGGCCTGCAGTGCTCTGGCAGGCAAATCCAGCATCTCGTGGAAGGTGGGTGGGGGAAATAAATCAGCTTGTACGGAAGCTCGAGACTCAGGCATGTGATTCTCCCCCAGGATGTTATCAGGAATTGGAGGCCTAATCATCCCAAGTATCCAGCTGCTCAGACCCAGGCATGAGAATCTGCTGTTGGAATCTCTGGAACTCAGCTTCTATTCCTGGCATATTTTCAAAAGCGTCCTCTCAAACTCAACCAAATATCCAGATATGGGAAGTAAAACTGGGTCTAAGTCAGGAGTATGCGGGGTGAACGAGCATAAGCAGCTCCTCCTCTTTGATCCCCACCACTCCCCTGGCCATCGCCTTCGCTCTTCTGCCCTGGCCCTTTGACTAAAGCCCTCGTACCTTAACCAGCCCCCTGCCCACTCTCCTAGAGGGTATAATGGAAAATGAAATAAATCCAACAGAGGAAGAGAAATACTGTATGATTTCACTCGTTTGTGGAATCGCAGAAGACAGAACAAATAAAACCAAACAGAAAGAGACCCATAGATACAGAGAAAACACTGACAGTTGTCAGAGGGTTTATGGATGGGTAAAAAAAGTAAAGGAGAATAATAGGTACAGACCTCCAGTTATAAAAACAATTAACGGGTTGTAAGTGTGACATATGGGAAATAGTCAATATTGTTGGAATAACTTGGATAGTGACAGATGGTTACTTGGACTTATTGTGGCGATCACATCATAAGGAATATAGATGTTGAATCACCATGTCATACACCTGAAACTAATATAATGCCATATGTCAACTATACTTTTATTTTAAAAAAATAAAAGAAACTGTTTTGGCTACCGCTGGACCCCAGATATCACCTACTTGTCGACCTGCTTTTGTTTGGTAGCAGAGCAAACAATGTGGAATAATCCTGAAGAATCCCAGGCCAAGTTAAGTGTGGACTGGAACGCCACCCAGAGCCATTAGAGGTACTACATACATGGG
Organism: Noctilio leporinus; assembly: GCA_004026585.1. Taxonomy (NCBI): domain Eukaryota; kingdom Metazoa; phylum Chordata; class Mammalia; order Chiroptera; family Noctilionidae; genus Noctilio; species Noctilio leporinus. The sequence goes on from PVIW01000821.1 coordinate 302,027, forward strand.
GTGAAAACCAGAAGAGCAGTATCATGTGTTGGCTGTGAGGGGCAGGTCTGAGACTCTAGTCAGGTGCAGCAAGCAAGGGTTAGGAAATGAAAACTCTTGAGATTAGTTTCTCATGACATACAGTGCCCCCCAAACCCTAGCATTTCAGGTGGCAGCTGACAACAGGGCAGGGAGCGTGTGAGTTCACTAGGGCTGCCACAGCAAAACACCCAATACTGGGTGGGTTGAACAACAAAAATTTATTTTTATTTTTTAAAAATGATTTTATTCATTATTTTTAGAGAAAGGGGAAGGGAAGGAGACAGAGAGAGAAACACCAATCAATGTCTGGTTGTCTTTCACCTGCCTCCAGCTGGGGACCTGGCTGGAGACCTGGCTTGCCACCTGGGCATGTACCCTGGCTGGGAATTGAACCAGGAACACTTGGGTTCACAGGCTGGTGCTCAATCCACTGAGCCACACTAGCCAGGGCTAAAATTTTATATTTTCATAGTTCTAGAATTTCAAGGTAAAGCTATCAACACGGTTTGTTTCTCATGAGGCCTGTCCCTTGGACTTGTAGCTGAGTGCCTTTTCACTGTGCCCACACATGGTCTTTTCTCCGTGTATGCATATCCCTGGTATCTGTCTGCATGTACTAATCTTCTCTTATAAGGACACCAGTCACACTGGATTAGGGCCCACACTAACAGCCTCATTCACTTAATTATTTTGATATCCAAATATAGTCCTATTTTGAGGTGTTGGAGGTTAGTGCTTTTAACATATGAATTTGTGGGGAACACAGTTCAGTCTATAACATGATGCACTTTCTCTTAGGCTAACTGGTTTTGAGGCCACACACTTCATTTGAAGACTCCAGAATGAGGCTGAACATACTCAGGCGATCAGAGTTCAGATAGGAACAGAGCCTCCAGTGGGAGGTAGCAAACAGGGTCCTCCAATGGAGGACTCTGGGGTCCGGCTCAGTAACTGTGACTTGGGTTCATTTTCTTCTTATGAACAGAAACAAAACCTCATTCTGATCAGGGTGCCAGAGCCAGAGGTCAGGGGTTGGGATGGGGCAGGACCTCTGCTGTTCTCTACCGGATTCCTGGTCTTGGTGTCTATAACCCCTACTTTTATTTTTTTAACAGTCTTAGCCACAATCAGGGTAATATATTATCTTTTCAAGTGGTTGGAAGTAACTTGCTCTTGAAGAATGTACTCAAGGTGAGCCCCAGCTCCCCGCACCGCTCCATGCTTCACCTTCTGTTCACTTCAGTGACTTTATGGGTCATGATGGTCGTGATGTAACAAATGAGTGAATGTCAGAGATGATATATGATATGGGGAAGGGTATCTGCCTTTCACCTGGGCACAGGAGTCAAATCTGGCTTCACCCTGCCCCCGATTTCCGCTGCTTTCCACTTACGCTGGGGGCTTGCATTTGCGAAACTTTGTCATTTAAAGTCTCTAAATGAGTCCTCACAGCATCCTGGAAGCGAAGGATCACAGTCTCTGTTTTGCAAATGAGAACCCTGAGGCCTGAGAAGCTTAATTAACTGTCCAAGGCCACATAAATGAACAATGGTAAATGCTGCAACTCCATTCACAGCCTCTTTTATCATCCCTGCATTTTTTCCATTCCTGTGCCACAGACTCTTCTGGTTAGATATTAGGAACTGGGAGAAGAAAATAATTGGTGAGGCAGGAATATAGAGTCCTGTCATTTTGTCTGTGCCTGGAAGAAATGCAATCAATTTAAACTTAACCGAGTCCCTGGTTCTCTCCCCTAAAACGCAGAGAGGAGTAATCCAGCCACATGGCCTTTCTGAACTCATTTGCCCAAAAAAGCCTGTTAAATTCCGTGAGGCAATAAAGTGTCATTCCAAAATAAAAATAAAAACCTAGACTGGGGCCTAGGACATATGACGAGTTTGGGTCCCGCCAGCAACATTCTGCCCAAGGCCCTTTACCTCCCTGAGTCTTGGAGTTCTCATTCTCCAAGTCCAAATGGTAAATCCAGAAAGGACCTAGGAAGTCACTTGACTCAGCCTTTCCATGTTGCGATGCTTAGTGTCAAACCCTCCAAAGCCCACGTGTTGATTGGAAGAGCTGGGCTGGGCAAAAAGATTGAGATGAGGAGAAGATATAGGAGGGAGAAGCACAAAAACATAACTCGTGGTTTCAGGCGCCCCTCATCCCCATAGTCAGGCTGCCAATCCTCTGTGCCAATTTTTTAAGGGAGCTAAGCTGTCTGTTACAACTCTTCCTGCAGAACCCATGTTGGGACCTGGAGCAATGTGACGTCTTCCCTGCCCTTTCCATGCCTGACTCGGCATATTTTTGTGTTGTGTTTTCAGGGGACTGGCTGCTGTTACCTGGACCTGGGGCACTGCATCTGCAGGAAGTCGGGCTCGCATCTTGGAGCACCCCTGCTCTGACAACCCTCTTGTCACTTGCAACCGGCTCACCATCTTCCACACCGAAGCTGGTGACACTGGCTACTTCACATGTAGCTACAAGGATGTCGCTGACCTCAAGGATCCTAATAGCAAGACCAGTGTGTACGTGTATGTCAAAGGTGAGTGAGTGACTGCTTTTTGGCTCTGGGACTGAAGGAGTTTGCGGTTTTTCCTGGATGTGTAGCTACATAAATCCCTAGATCAGCTTGGAATATGTTGGAGTGCTGAGGACAGTGGAGCAAGAATACACCTTGTGCTTTTCAATTTTGCTAATGACACCCAGTTGAGCCTTTATACCCACATGTTTTACAAAGGTGAAGTTCTTGATCTCTGACTCCATGAGATAAGAACAATAATATGATCAGTTCCCGACTTGAGTAGGGACCAGTGGTATATGAACAGGAGGGGCTGTGGTGGGGCAGATTCCCCTGACAAGCTACAGGCAAGTTTGGCTTGAGCTCCCTCCCTAAATGACAGGGGAGGCTCTGACTCTCCTTTTCGGAATTTCTGTGGTTGCTGGCTATGGTGTTGGGGCCTGGATGATTGCTAATTTTGGATTATCTCTTCTTTGAGAGCACAGAGGGTGCCTTTTAGAACCTGTTGGCTTTGCTCCCCTAACCTACCCATTCTCTCTATGAGCCATGTCCTTACTTCCTTACACATTAACTGGTAACCAAAACCTCTATAAAGCAGCAAACTTGGCCCTGAGGAAGACCTAAATCCCAACCCACAGTTCTCCTGGGCCTCCAAATATACAGGTTAAGTAAGTCTAATGGACCATAGTAAGGAATAGGATGAGGTGGAAACAGCTCGAGGCTGGGAGACCTGGATTCTATGCCTGACTCCATGGCTTTTTAGCACAAGTCTCTAATCTCTCTGATCCTCAGGACCCTCATCTATATAATGAAGGCTTGTCATAAGGACTGGAGACAATGGGTGCAAAACCTCTTAATACAATGCTTTACAACCAGTAGGCATTGTATAAAATACATGAAAACATTCTGTAAACTGTGGATTACTGTCAATGTGTTATACCTGGTGGAGCAACCACTGCTCTATGATGAATCCCAGGGGAGGGGAGGGTAAAAGTGGTGAAAAGGAAATGGTACAATAGTACATACCATCATCGTGAGACATTTACGGCTCAGGGTACATGACAGACTGCCAGTAGACCAGGATGTTGACAAGGAGATAGGCTGAGACAGAAACGACAGGATTAAATTCAGGAGGCTCTAGAAAAACTCCAGTCAGGAGTTTGGGACTCATTCTGTGCTTGCCAACTTGATCCACACTTTAAACTGGGGTGAAGATTAAAGTCTTGCTGTTGGCCCGAGCTCCTCACTCAGATTTGGAATAAAGTGTGAAGATTCGGAGGTTTGATTCATGTCATAAAGGCGAAGGCTCTCAGAAACGTTCATCTCACTGAACTTCCCTTTGGTGGGATTTCCAGGAGAAAAGTTTGTGTTCCCATTCTGCCAACCCTTAGCCTCTAGATAGCTTGCTGCTAGCCCAATAGGAGATACTGTGAGAATAATAAGCCCTGGTACATGCAAGACCTTTCCAGGGCTGGCTTGCACTCTGACTCTGAGAGCTGGCATCTTAAAATAAAGAATTGTTAGGAGTGAGGCTTTGGGATCTGAAATTGTAAACATTTTTTACTTTTACTTATAGTTGGTATATAATATAATATGACTTACATTGGTTTCCAATGTACAATGTACGGATTTGACATTTTCATATGTTGCAGTGTGATCACCCCAATAATTCTAGTAATCATCTATCACTGTGCAAAATTGTCATAGTATTGTTGACTGTATTCCCCCCTCTTTTTTCATCCTCTCACCCCCTGCTTTCAACTATCACTTTGGTCTGTTTCTAGTATGGAAATCCAGCAACCAAGGATTTAGAGAAACCACATTCATCCAGATAGGTAGGAGGGGTGGAGATGGAAAGATGGGCAGAGGGGTAAGGAGATGCAGTGTGGTGTGTACAGGTGGCAGCAGCGGTGGAACAGGTGATCCCATATTCACGTGAGGTGTACACAAATCAGGAGGATTACCTTGGGAGTGAGTGATCCCAGCTCCTGGCCAGATGGCACAGCCCAAGGGTCCAGTACTGGGAAGATAAATCCCCATAACTTCTGGCTGTAAAAACCAATGGGAATTGGGGCTGCAGAAAAAATGACTGGATTTTCAGGAGACTCTGCTGAAAAGGCTCACACAGTCTTAGAACACATGTAAACCCACCTGCTCTGGGATTCAGCACCAAGTCAGGGAGATGTTAAAAAGAATAAAGGAAATGGAGCAGCCAGAGAACTTATAAGCATGACCCATGGACATGAACTGAGAGGGGGATCGCTGGAGGGAAGAGAGGTACTGAGTGGAGCAGGGCAAAGGGGAAAAATTGGGACAATTGTAATAGCATAACCAATGAGATATATTTAAAAAGAGGTACAAATTAGTAGTCACAAAATAGGCATAGGGATTTAAAATACAGCATAGGGAATATAGTCAGTAATATTGTGATAACTATGTATGGTACCAGGTAGGTTTGAAATATAAGAGAATCACTTTGTATCAGTAAATTATGATTGTCTAATCACTATGTTGTACATCTGAAAGGAATATAAAATAATATTGAATATCAACTGTAATTGAAAAATAAAATTCAAAATTTCTTCTGACAGAAAAATACACCCATGATTTTATGGTCAGTTGATAGTTGACAAAGGAGGTAAGAACATACAATGAGGGTAAAGACAGTCTATTAAATAAATGGTGTTGGGAAAATTAGCCAGATACATGCAAAAACCTAAAATTAGGCAACCTTCTTACACCATGCACAAAAATAAATTAAAAATGAATTTAAGACTTAAATGTTACATTCAAAACCATGAAAGTCATAAAAAATATATAGGCAGTAATATCTCTGACATTTCTGATAGCAATATTTTTTTCCTGATATATCTCCTCAGACAAGGAAACAAAAGAAATAAGCCAATGGGAATGCATCAAGCTACATTGTTTTTTTTTGCACTGCAAAGAAAACAATCAACAAAATGACAAGACAACCCACTGAATAGGAGACATATTCACCAGTGATACCTCTGATAGGGGGTTAAGATCCAAAATTTATAAAGAACTTATGTAACTCAACACCAAGAAAACAAACAATCCTTTGTAAACATATATGCACCTGACAGAGAAGCACCTAAAAATAAAAAGGAGAGATTGACAGGCATAGCAGGGGATTTTAATATCCCGCTGTCATCTGTGGATAGAGCTTCCAGTAAAATAATCAACGAAGCAAGAGCAATTTTAAACAACACACAGGATTGAATAGATTTAATTGAGATTAACAGAACATTTTTTTCCATAGCAGTAGGATATACATTCTTCTCAAGTGCACATGTAACATTCTCAAAGATAGACCACATTTTAGAACACAAAATAAGCCTTAACAAATTAAAGAAGATTGAAATCATACTAAGATTCTTCTCTGACCACAGTGGTATGAATCTAGAAGTCAACTACAAAATTAAAATCCTGAAAAACATTAAGACACATGGAGGCTAATGAAATGTTATTAAAAAAATTAATGCGTTAACAATGAGATCAAAGAAGATAGAAAAACATTACCTGGAAACAAATGAAAATCAACACATGACAACCCCAGCTTTATGAGACACAGTGAAAACTGCCCCAAGAGGGAAGTTCACATAGCATTCCAGGCCTACCTCAAGAAGGAAGAAAAACTCAATCTGAACTTACACTTAAAATAACTAGGAAAGGAAAAACAAACAAAACCTAGAGTAAGGAGAAAAAAATAATAAGCTTTCAGAGAGAATTCCCTTTCTCCACATCCTTGCCAGCACTTGTTTGTTGACTTATTGATGATGGCCATTCCTGCAGGAGTGAGGTAATATCTCATTGTGACTTTAACCTGCAATTCTCTGATGATTAGTGGTGTTGAGGATCTTTTCATATGTCTATTGGCCATCTGTATGCCCTTTTTGGAGAAGTCTCTATTCAGGTGTTCTCCCACTTTTAAATTAGATTGTTTGTCTTTATGGTGTTGAGTTATATAAGCTCTTTATATATTTTGCATATTAACCCCTTATCAAATGTATCATTGGTGGATATGTTCTCCCATACAATGGGTTCCCTTTCCATTGTGTTGATGGTTTCTTTTACTATGTGGAAGCTTTTTAGTTTGGTGCAGTCCCATCTGTTTATTTTTCCTTTATTTCCCTTTTCATAGGAGGCATGTTGGCAAAAATATTGCTGTGAGAAATGTCTGAAATTTTACTGCCTATGTTTTCTTTTAAGATTTTTATGGTTTTGCAACTTACATTGAAATCATTTACCCATTTTGAGTTTATTCCTGTGCATGATGTAACTGTTGGAGGGCATGCAGACTGGTGCAGCCACTGTGGAAAGCAGTATGGAGTTTCCTCAAAAAAAAAAAAATTAAAAATAAAATTGCCTTTTGGCCCAGGGATCCCACTTCTGAAAATATATCCTAAGAATCCCAAAATATCAATTCGAACGAATCTATGCACCACTATGTTCATAGCAGTGCTATTGACAATCGCCAAGATGTGAAAACAGTTCAAGTACTTGGTTCCATGCAAATCCCATTAGCTTCCTCCCAGCAACTTTTTCTGTACTTTGCATGTTTCTTAGCTTTTCCTTCGTGTTCTGATAAAGATCTTGGAAAGAGGTCACATGTGTACACTTTTTCCACACCTTTTCCTCTTCTTTCTAGATTTGGCCCGTGGCCCTGAGTCCCCAGGCATTGTGAACCCCTGGTCCACACCCTCTTTTCCATTAGGAAACTAGTCCCTTCAAAAGCACAATAGCTGGGGCAGTAAGGATAGGACAGGTCCCTGTTGACTCAGGATGGGAGTGTCCTTTCCTCACCAGTAGCAGTGCGGCTCTGGACCAGCTCTGATCTAGTCCTGGCTCAATTCAAGGATCTTTCAGGATACAGAAAGGAAAGGAAAGGAGACTCTTAGTAAGGGGCTAGCTGCGCAATTTTACTCCCCTCCAGCTTTCTGGGTGCTGAAGCATGATAAGAATAGAAGGAAGGATGCTAACAGGAACTGTTCTGGATGATTTTATTGAAAGCTTGGCTTTAGGACCCAAGTGTGGAGCCAGTGACTGCAAGAACTACCATATATCAGTGACTGTTAGGGCCCATAGAGGTTGGTTCATCATCCATACCTCAAAAAAGGCTTAAAGAAAATGAAGACTTGTTCTAGGTCACGTAGTTAATGGCAGAGCAAGGGCCAGGCCCCAAAGTTCATGGCTCCTAGAGTCAAGACCCCTTTTAGAGCTACTGTGGTGTATGTACATGGGGTCTCTCGGGCCCCTTGCTGAGGAGAAGTTTGGGGATTTTAAGAGGGCTGAGCTCAATGTCCTAAACCAGAGCATACCTGCTCTTATTTGTTTTATTGGTGTGCTTATGTATTGGTGTGCTTATTTGTTTTATTGGTGTGCTTATATGGGACGCATATAAGATTTCACTTTTTCTTGGCTCTTAATATTATGGACTCTAAGGCCTGATGACCTGGATTCAAGTTGTGACTTAGTAGGTACATGGTTTCTCATTAAGTTACTTAAGCTCCGTTAACCCATTTATAAAATGAGATAGTAATGAACCCCACAGGGCTTGTAAGAATTGATACATAATACAAATTCATACATGCACAGTGCTTACATTAGAGAGGAGGACACAAAAGTGCTCAATAACGTTAGTCATCAATATTACCCTCCTGTATAGGACGGATTCACTGCTTTAGGGAAAACATGTGAAAACCACTGCATTGCACCCATGTTTTCCTCTTCGGCACTCCCTGCCAATGTCTCCCTGCCATGTGTACCTGCATGGTGTCCGGGTCTGAGCAGTGTGGGGCAGATCATGGGGTGAAGAATCTGGAAAAACTGATTCACAGATTTCTAAGAACCTAATGTATGAACCTAGGCAAGTCTTTCCCCCTTTCTGACCATCACTTTTCCGCTCTTTAAAGAAGAAGCCTGAACTAGCTGTGCTAGTTGGTTCCTCTGGGATCTTCCAGCTCCAAAGACCTCTGTACCCAGCAACTCCTTGCAAGTGTCTCTTACGTGGTTTCTAAATCCTTTTAACCACCAGATCCTCGTCTCAGGGACACCAAACATTTCCTTTTTTCTTTTAAAGACCATAGTCTCTGCTGGTAACTGGGAGGGAAGAGCACTTAACCTACGGGAAGGGCTCAAGACCTCCAAGATACTGCATTCATGGTCACACACAAGTTGAACTTGGGTCATGTTCGCCTTCTCGGACTACGTCGTTTCCTCTCCTGTTCCTTGCCCAAGTTAGACACTGGATGTTGGGATGTCACTGTATCCGCCACTGTCAGCTTTCTCGGGGCCATTTGGGTTCAATTAGGTTTCATGTTAAAGATGTAAACCTTAAAAAAAGTGCACATTGGTGGTTACAGAATAGACAGGGAGATGTTAGGAAGAACAAAGGAACTAGAGAAGCCAAAGAACTTATATGCATGGCTCATGGGCATGAACTAAAGGGGGCATTGCTGGAGGGAATGGGGTACTGGGTGGAGGCGGGCAAAGTGGGTAAATTGGGACAACTGTAATAGCAAAATAAAATATATTTTTTAAAAATATAAAAATAATTATAAAAGATGTGAACCTTGATGGGACACCAAAAGAAACCTGGAGGCCAAGGGCCTCTGTGGTTTTTAACCTGAGCCCTCCTGTCTTTCACAGTGTCCTCCACCACTTCCCACTTACCTACCTCCAAGCAATTATTAGTGACCCAACTCACTAGGAAAATCTATCAAATGAAAACCTCCTCTAATATTGAATCCTCAGTCACCTAATTCTGGCCCTGCTGGAGGCTTGGAAAAGAGTTTCAGTGCATTTACTTTTGCGTTGAGGTCTTGCAGATAAAGCTGTCGGATTCGATGAGGAACATTTAGGAGTACGTTTCCCGAAATGTTGGGTCATCTGTGTTCATCCATTTGCGTGCATGTCTATGGTACGTTCTCCAAGTCTTAAAACCGAGTTTATCTCATGCCTGAGAAACCCTATCCATCCTTCAAAAGACCATCTTAAATTTCACTTTCCTCACCTGTAATCCCAAAACACAGAAACTGAAGGCAATCTCACATTCTTTCCTTTCTTACATGTTTGCTGACTTCTTACGATGGGCCAGGTACTATGATGGATGCTAGGCACACACACATGAATTAAGATGGACCCTCCGCCCTTATGTAATAGCCTGAGAGGGAGTAGAATGACATGTAATATTCCTAATAGTTACTTTAACACATATTTCTAATATAACCATAGTTCTTAACCATTTTGGAGTCAGTACCAGGATTAGGTTCATTGGTAACTTAAAACCCTAAATAATAGTGACTTAAACAAAACATAATGATGTAGGCACAATTCTGAGCTGCTACATACTCATAATTTACAAGTATATGAATCCTTAAAATATAAGGCTCTTTTTCACTGCATTTATTCCTTTTGGCTACCTCATTGGGAACTCAGGGAAAACATTATTATCTTAATTTTTTAAAAAATAAGTGAAGGACCATAACCTGCCTCACATCCCAGAGTTACAAAAGCTGACACATCCAGCATAATTTACTTAGTGCTAAGTATATTCCTTGGGACTGTATGTTATCACTCCCTCATGTGACATCCTGAGATATTTTTCTTTGTTTCTTTCATTTTAATTTTGAAATAATGTCATGATAACTGAAAATTTTTAACATCAGTACAAGTACTAGCTTCTCCCAATGTTAGCATTTTTAATAATCAGAGTAAGATGACAAGAATCAATAAATTAACATAGGTGTAATGCTACTTGTATACCTATTCAAATTTCATATTAATGTCCTTTGTCTGGTCCAGGATCCCGCATCAAATTTGGTTGCCAGGTCCCTTTATTTTCCTCCAATCTGTGACAGCTTCTCAGTGTTTCTTAGTCTTCTCTGACCTTGATATTTTTGAAGCATACCTAATTTGAGTTTTCTGATATGCCTCATGGTTAAGTTTAATTGATATATTTTTGGCAAGAGTATCAAAAAGTGATGTTGTCTTATTAAGAGAGAATATCAAGAAGTGGTATTGTCTCTTATTAAGACACTCTTGGTGTCTATTCTATTACTGACCATACTAAATTTGATCACTTGGTTAAGGCTTGCCAGCCTTTTCCACTGGAAAGTTACTATTTTCTTTTTGTAATTCATGAGTAAATAGACTTTTTTATCGACAAGTAAACTAAAGCATGAAGAGATGTAGTAACCTACCGAAGTGCACACAGGTAGAAAATGATGGAGGGTCGCCGGTCTAAAGCTGGTACTTGTTCTCTTCCCCTATATTCACATTGCCTCTTGAAAGATGCCACGCCTGCCTCTTGAAGGCTTTGCCATGCTGGATTGGGTTTCGTTCTGTCCCTCTGAGCTTGTTGGAGTTAGGAAAACAGCAAACATTGTGGCAGTTTTCCCCTGATCTTAAGGTTGAGCTAGTTAGTTGCTGGAATGGTTGTGAAGGGTGCTCTCTTCCTCTGGTTCCAGAATCACCATCTGATAAAGAGTATGGAACCTTCAGAACCCTTGTTCCCTTCCCCTCTCTTTCCACCATCTGTTTTTATTTACATTATTTAGTGACTCGCTACCTTGGAAAGGCTTATTGGTAGAGAATACGTGATCTTGATACTAAATTCTGGAAAAACTCATTAGTTAGAGATTCCTCTTATGTTTGGGGTATGGTAATGGTGAGGGTGATCATACTAAACCTTTTTGTCTCTGCCATTCACAGATCTTTGAAAAATCCACTCTAGATGTTTCCCACACAAATTTGAAAAATTCCTTGTGTTCTTTCCTGGCTCTTGTGAAAAAAAAAAATACTTTGGCTTCATGTTAGGAGATCTGGGTTCTAAGTTCTGACTGTATCCCTTGTTGAGTTCTTTTTCTTTTCTGAACCTTAATTTCTCCATGTATAAAATGACAGAACTAAATATAATTGCTCTCCAGGGATCATATAAAAACTATGGATTCCTGTCCTGATAAAAGTGCCAACTCTGGTCTGATTTCTCACCCCCTGCAGATGACAACCAGACCTTCGTGGAGACCTACTACGACATGCCACTGGTGATCACTATGTTTACTGAAACCCAAGAGGTGGTTGTGCCATGCCGAGTCACTTCTCCTGATGTCAGTGTCAAGCTCCAGTTGGTAAGTCACATCATTGGGGTCCTGGGTAGAAGACTTGTTGCTCTCTAGACTATGAAACATAAAGAGAGTAGGGGACAGTATTTCAGTCTCATTTCTGGTACTTGCTCCAGCAGTGTTGTGTCTGCCTCTTTGGAGCAGCATATAGGAGCAGACATGCTCCCATTTTACCTTGGATCAGTATCACCATGAGAGGTTTGTAAAAATAAGCAGGGAGGGGTGGTGGATACTTAGATGTCCTGTAAGACCCCATGCAAACTGTATGTAAATGTTGTCCACGTTGATGGCTCTTGTGCCAGAGTGCTTGCTTTTCTTAAGTGGAGAGAAAATGGTGGATAGCTTTCAGAGCAATCCAGGAGAAGAGAGGAAAGGGAAACCCACCCATTTAGCTTGATTAGTTAGAACTAGCTTGGTGATGAATGGAGTCACATATGTCCCGTGTAGATCACCTTCACAGGTACCAACACCCTCAGCATCCACAGTTGTGTAACATCACTGACAATTTTATTTTATTTTATTTTATTTTATTTATTTTTACTTTTTAAAAGAGTTTTTTATTATTTCCAGAGGGAGGGGAAGGGAGAGAAGCAGAGAGGGAGAGAGACTCAATGTATGGTTGATGTCTGCTCCCAGCCACGGACCTGGCTAGAGACCTGGCTTGCAACCTGGTTATGTGCCCTGGCTGGGGAATCACTGACAATTTTAAAATGATTCATGTATATCACCTCCTTGGAGCTGCACACATAACTACTCTGCAAAGTGGACAGAGCTGGTTTTAATATTTCCATTTTACATGTGAGGGATCTTAGGCTTCGAGAAAAGGAAGAACTTGCTTATGGTCTGTGTTCCATAAGGGTCATGGTCAAACGTGAAACTCATATGTCCTGATTTCCTGGCTAGTGTTGCAGCTGTACCCTTGTGGCCTTCTTCAGGGTGCAAGGCTCCCTCTGCTCCCCTCCTGGACGCACTGCTCCCCTGCTCCCAAGCTCTTCTCACTTTCTTGTTAGGGAGAAGCTGTGAACCTCTCCCAGCCACAGGCAAAAATCATTGCACTTTCCTTACATAGAGGGAGTGTCAGCATTTCTCCAATGCCTTCTGCAGGTACAACTGTGAAAGCTGGGAGATGGCCCTGGCTGGCGTGGCTCAGTAGATTGAGTGCTGGCCTGTGAACCTAAGGATCTCTGGTTCGATTCCCAGTCAGGGCACAGGCCTGGGTTGCAGGCCAGGTCCCCACTTGGGAGTGTGCGAGAGGCAACCACACACTGATGTTTCTCGCCCTCTCTTCCTCCCTCCCTTCTTCTCTCTCTAAAAATAAATATGTAAAATCTTGAAAGAAAGAAAGAAACCTGAGAAATGGATCAGCCTGGAAATTGTGTCTGGTAGCAACAGCTGATGGGGCAAAGGAAGGTGCAAAAGCCCCCGAGCAGAAGAATTTACTCTAAAAAGTTCCACCAAACCTTGGAGTCCATTAGCTACTCCCTGAAGACCACACTGTCATCCTCTTTCCAGGCATCTCGGGCCCTTCGGTTGTTAGAAAGCTCAGTACGCAACCCGGCGAGGGGCCCTGAGGCCATGTTGTCATCCTCTCTGCACTGAGCCACCAGCTCCCCCTTTTCTCCAGGACATACGTTTGGCTCTTTCTAAAGGGAAAAGGAAGGTGCTCCTTGTCTTCGGGACTTGGTCCAGAAAGAAGCAGCCATGTTGGGTGGGGCAGAGAGTCCCGGCTGCTGTAGAGCTTATGTGCTTGGCCGGCCCCTCATCCTTCCTCTGCCTAGTAGCAGCGACGCTGTCCTGGCCCACCCACCAGGCCTCCTTGGTGGGGCTTGGAGCCGCTGTGTCTCTTTCCTCTGCTAAAAGGAAGCACTAGGTGGGGAAGGAACTGACCTGCCTAATTTCAACATCCTTTTCTAAAATTAAACCCTGATAGGCAGCCAGTGTACCTCCAGATGATGTGTCAGGGTATGAGAGTAGAGGCAAAACCGAGATTTGCTTTTCCCTATGGCCGTAGCTGCTTTCATTAGAACAGGCAACCTCATGGTATTCGTAGGTCTTCCCCTTCCATTAAAAAGGGGATTCAAAGACACCCACCCATAGTATTACACTTTCTTTTCTGGTCACCAACATTTTCCACAGCTCAGGTTAGCTTCTTTATTGTCTCGTATTCCAAGACAAAACTTCAGCTTACTGCTACCCTTCAAAGAGCTATAAGCTAAAGACCCTACTCGAACCACAGATACTACTTTCAGCTTGAAACTTCGTTACTGTGATCTCACAGGTGGAATAAAGGGGTGACCGCACCTTGGCTGGTGTGGCCCAGTGGGTTGGAGTGCTGTCCCATACACTGAAAGGTTGCGGGTTTCATTCTGGGCAGAGCACATGCCTAGGTTGCCAGTTTGGTCCCTGGTTGGGGCTCCTACAGGAGGCAGCCAGTCAGTGTTTCTCTTCCACCCCTCTCTCTCTCTCTCTCTCTCTCTCTCTCTCACTCCTTTTTCTCCCTTTGCCTTTACATGGCCTTCTCTCTTCTGTCTCCCTGTGTGTCTTCTCTTCTGTCTTTTATAAAGGCACATATCACTGGACTTAGGGGTTAGCCTAATCTAAGATATTCTCATCTCAACATCTTTAAGTTAATTATATCTACAAAGATTCCTTTTGCAAATAGCCTTCATAAGTTTGGGGAGATATAGCTTATGGGTGGGGGTCACTGTTCAACGCACGACAGGCCATTACCACTGCCATGTAGTTTGCTGAGAGCTTTACTTGCATTATATCATTTAATATCCACAATTGATGTTCTCAGGGTTCAACTCCTGCTTTCCAAGTAGTGTGGTATCTGTGTGTGTATATGTTTGGAAGGAGACTTCATACCGTTTTTAATAGTGTTTGCTTGTTTGACTTAAGTGCTCTATTTGATGTTTGTGTGTACCAAACACAGTGGGAGTGCAGAGGAGAAAGAGACCACTTTTCTGAATTAGTCTTCCCTGAGGAGCTAAACTGGTGTACAAGCTGTGTGTCCTCCTAAATAAGTAGAAGAATCTTAGGTGGATAAGTGGGCAAAGAACACAAATAGATGAATGAAAATATTAAGGAGTAGCCAGGATTACTCACTGAAAGTGGGAGAAATTTAACCAAACCTAACATATTAGAATTGATTAGGTAAAATGCCATTTATAGTGTTTACATTGTGTCAAATGTAGTTTCTTAGTAGTTTTTTTAAAAAAAACTATTCATTACTCACACTCAGAGCATGGTATCCAGGATTATTTCTAGTCAATACCTTATTCTTCTCACAAGTTCCTAAATAAGAGTTATTCAAATACTAGGGAAACAGCCACCCCACCCCCAAGCAGTCACTGACCCCACCTAGCCCTTTCCATCCTCGAGGGTCCTCTTGTTGAGCCACAGGTGTCCTGCTTCTTCAACTGTGCTTACATCACAGGGCTTCCAGAATCTTCATAGTTTTTTTTTTTTTTTTTAAGATTTTATTTCATTATTTTTAGAAGGAGGGGAAGGGAGAGAGGCAGAGAGGGAGAGAGACATCAATGTATGGTTGCTTTTTACCTGCCTCCAGCCACAGACCTGACTGGAGACCTGGTTTGCAATGTTGTTATGTGCCCTGGCTGGGGAATCGAACCTGCGACCTTTGGGTTCGCAGGCCGGCACCTTATCCATTATGCTACCAGCCAGGGCAGAATCTTCATAGTTTTGATCCTCCTTCTCTGACCAGCCTTCAATTTATCAAGATTTTCTTTAAAATAGAGGGCCCATTCTCATACACTGGTGGATATAAATTGGCATATTATTGCTATGATGAACTTTGGCTAAAGACACCAAGTGCCTGGAAAATGCTTGTACACTTTGTCCCAATAATTATGCATCTAAGGATCTTGCCCAGTGAATAAGCAAAGACTTACACATAAAGATATGCATTGCCACATTATTTTAAGTAACAAAAATGAAAATTATGATAACATAAATATCTAACAGTAAAAATAACAGAATAACCAATATGATACTGGCATTAAAATTGTTGTGAAGAATTTTTAATAATATGAGAACATGCTAATGATATAATGTAAAAAAAGAGATAAATTATATTTATTTTAAAAGTGTAGCTATATGAGAAAGAAAACAACCATACAGCTAGTATTGGATTATTTTGTCTTTGGAAAGGAAAGAAAATAAAAGAACAGAGTTCCCTGGAAGTATTGATTAAAGAGCTTATTTATAGGAAAAGGAAAGGAGATTTTATTCCTAGATGCTGTTGAAACAGAAAGAGAATGTCTGGGAAAGCCAACATGACATGGGATGAAGACTCCTCTTTCTGTGCTAATATTTTTTAAAGATAATTTAACGCATTGTTCTGAATGCAAAAGAAACCTAGGACAGCATTATTGCTGAAGAAGAAAGCACAACATATTTTGAATATCTGAAACCATGAGTCATATGTGTTTTTTTTTATGTTTATTTTTTATTTTTTTTTGGTTTTGTTGTTGTTGTATTACATCCATCCCCTTTTTGCTCCCCTCTGTCCCCCTCCCCACATATGTTCTTAAACATGAAGTTTTTACCCTACTTACATAGAAAAAGTTCCTAAATAGATCTCAAATATATACCAGACAAAATTGAGGAACTTAGTTTATTATGATTCTACTGATAGCCTGAGGGTAATAGATGTCTTACTTTAAAATTTTAATAAATATATATAATTATTTTTTACATTATGTTAATAGATGTCATGTATTAAAATTACCTTGAGCCCTGGCTGGTATAACTCAGCTGGTTGGAGCATTATCCAGTAAACAAAAGATTGCGGGTTTGGTTCCTGGTTAGAGCACATATCTAGGTTGCGGGTTCAGGCCCCAGTTGGAGCATGTGTGAGGGGCAAACAGTTGATGTTTCTGTCTCACATTGATGTTTCCCTCCCTCCCTCTCTCCCTTTCTTTCCCTCTCTATAAAATTGATAATCATGTCCTCAGGTGAGGATTTTAAAAAATTGCCTTGAAGACAATGTGCTATATTGTAAAGAACTCAAGCTCATAAGATCCTACTTCTGAGATTGAACTAATTTTGTAACTATGGAACCTTGGGTAAAGCACTCCCTGAGATGGCATTTCTTCATTTCAAAAATAAATAAGAATAAAACTCAAAAAAAAAAAAAAGTGTAGCTATAGCCCTGGCTAGTGGCACAGTAGATAAGGTGCCAGCCTGTGAACCCAAAGGTCGCTGGTTTGATTCCCAGCCAGGGCACATATAACCAGGTTGCAAGCCAGGTCTGTAGCTGGAGGCAGGTGAAAGGCAACCATACATGGATGTCTCTCTCCCTCTCTCCCTCTCTCCCTTCCCCTCTCTTTGAAAAATAATAAATAAAATCTTTTTGTAAAAGTGCATAAGTGAATAATGTATAGATACACAGAAAATGGACTGTAAATAAATATGTTTAATTGTTCCTAGTGGCTATTTCTGGGTTATAGGCCATTATTATTTTTCCTTTATTTTCTCCAATATTTTTGAAAAATGTTCACAATTGGTATGCATTACTTTTACATCAATCAAAAGAAAATTGAGTAATCCAGCTCTGTTGACACATACACTAGCTGAGAATAAGCTCTCAGACTGTGCTGTTTGCCACTGAATCCCTAGTGCTATTAAATATTACATGTTTGAGTTAGTGAATGAAAGTACCAGCTACAGATGGATTTCATGTAGGCCACCAAGTTCCTTAAACTCTTTTATCATTTGTCCCTCCATGAGGCAGAAAGAGCCAGCCACAGTGACAGAGTGAAACCTGGGGCCTGACAGCTGTGCTTCTCTCACATGACCTAACAGGAGGTCCAGTGAGCCTCAGCATAGCCTTTTTAAGTCTGAACATCTCCAACAGAAGAGATCCCTGTCTTGACATTTAATGCAATAATAGGCAAATAGCTGAGCAAGGTGTCCCCTATGAACTTCACCTGTTGGGTGAGAGTATGAATACGATGTACCTCATAGGGTTGTTGTAAAGATTAAAGGAGCAAATACAGTGCCTAGCACATACTAAGTGTTGTGTAAGTGTTTACTAGTATAATCATTATTTGTTGAGTATCTACTCTGAGCCCAGAAGTGTGCTAATCTCTGAGAAGAAAACAAAGGTTCACTAACACAGACTCAATGTGAGGAAGCTTGGGCGGGAGAGGGGAGGACAGGCCACGCCTCTGTGTGGCTCTGGAGCGGATGGTTTGGGCTTGATGCTGATAACTGGTGAGAACTTGACACTTACGCCTTCCCATGTCTTCCTTTCCTTGCCGCACAGTTGCTACACCCCTCCACGTTCACCTATGAAAACCTGAAGTGGGATCCCCGGAAAGGCTTCATTGTGACCCGGCCGTCCTACCAGTTCTACAGCAGCATTCTCCAGTGCACTGCCCAAGTGAACGGGGAGACGCACAAGTCCCTGTACCTCCCGCAGCGTCTAGGTATGGGAGCTTCTGCTTCCAGGTCAGGGAACGGGGCTCTGCTGCTCCTGGCAATCCCTTCCCACTTGTGTGAACCTTACTTCCGCTACGGTCACTTCCATACTGCTTAATTACTAGGGATTCCATGCTTTTACTTTGAATAACTGTATGTATCTTGGCCCTGGCTGGTGTGGCTCAGTGGATTGAGCCCCAGCCTGAGAACCCAAGTGTCTCTGGGTCGATTCCCAGTCAGAGCACATTCCCGAGCTGCAGGCCAGGTCTCCAGCCAGGTCTGCAGCCAGGTCCATGGCTGAAGGCAGGTGAAAGGCAACCATACATGGATGTCTTTCTCCCTTTCTTCTTCTCCCCTTCCCCTCTCTCTAAAAATAATGAATAAAATCTAAAAGAAAAAAAAAAACTGTATGTATCTCAGCAGAAAAAACTGATTACTCTCTTGTACTGTTTTCATTTGCCTGATCAGTGGCCCCATAACATCAATGGTTTCTCAGTGTCTAGCAATAACTATGCAGCCTTTTTAAGATTTTCGTTGCAAAACTGTGAAATGATGGTGCATATTGTGCCTAAACTATGGACATCTTGGAGCTTTATATTACTGTCATCCTTGTATAGAATTGGAGATGGACTTCTAAGTCAGAGGAAACCCTAAGCAGGACTGTAGCTTCCTTTTCACTAAACAACCAAAAACTAGAAAAATAACCCTTACCACCACCAAGCCTGTTGATATAGTTTATATAAAATCTTATGTAGCCATTTCCGAATCATGGAATCTTCTGGTTTGCTTTTAAGTCTACGTTTTCCATCTCACAAAGGGAATGAGAAACTGAGAATAGTAAGAAGTACTTCATAATCCAAATTTGTGTCCCTTGCTGCCTTTTTTGTCAGTATCATGCCATCTATTTTCCAGAAACCAAGAGAAAAAATATCTCCATCAAATATAACCACCAGAGGCTTCTAATAGGAGACACCCTTCTCCTGCAGTGCGTGGCGGAGACCACGTTCAACGGACGAATCAGTCTGAACTGGGTGTTTAACCGGCAAAATGTAAGGATGAGTCTGCCCACATCCTCTCTCCCTGTCATTCCCACTCAGTTCCTGCTTTGGGTCAAGAACCAGGCAAAGTGCTAAGCAGATTAACAAAGTCGAGTAATAAGCAGCTCCTGCATTTAGGGAAGTCAGTCTTGTGGGGGGATCTGCGTTTCACTTTGCAACATTGGTGACATAGGTAATGTCATGAAAGTGCAGAAAAAGTGTCAGCTCTTCATAGGGATTGTCTTTGGCTTCCTGTCAAGCTGTGACAGGTTAGGGTCTTAGGAGTGCTCAGTAATCTCAGTGAAATTATTTTCTTTTCCACCCCACAGTGCAAGACACCCAAGTGCTGGGAAATTAAAAAAAAATTGTACCAACAATCCTCTGTGTACAAGAGCTGTAGTAACCTGACCATCTGGAATGTCACTATGGAAGACAAGGGTTTGTACATTTGCCAGGAAGACAACAACACTGCCCTGCAGGCCAACGTCACCATCATCGTGTACAGTACGTAAAAGTTGCATTTCCTCTCCCTGGAGGACTGGTCCACCTGCGCTCTGCCCTGTGTACGAGGCCTGTCCAGAAAGTGTCGAGCCATGTCAGTATAGCTGAAACAGCTTGTGCAGCCGAGACTTTTGGGGCGGACCTCGTGTGTGTACATGGAAACGCTCAGCCACATCTTCACTTGCTCCCTCAGTGGTATGGCCACGCGGACGTCCAGTCCCAGTGCTTTCGTGCCTAGATCAGGAAAGCTGGCGTCAGGGCAGCCCCTTTAGCCCCTTTTCTGCTCTCTCTCTAGCGTGGGAGTTACATGCTGCGAGCCTTGTGACCTGACCTGCGTGCTTTTACATCCTGTTCACTAGTTACGGTTGTATGTTTTAGAAGCTTAGGCTGAAGTAGCTCAGTGTTTGGGCCCATGTGAAGACTAAATTCTTTTTTTTTTTTAAGATTTTATTTCATTATTTTTAGAGAGAGGGGAAGGGAGAGAGGCAGAGAGGGAGAGAGACATCAACGTATGGTTGCGTTTCACCTGCCTCCAGCCACAGACCTGACTGGAGACCTGGCTTGCAACCTGGTTATGTGCCCTGGCTGGGAATCGAACCTGCGACCTTTGGAACCGGCGCCTTAACCACTGTGCTACCAGCCAGGGCAAGACTAAATTCTTGAATCTTCTGCCTCTTTCCCAATTTTCAGTGTAATCTTGGACAACTTGCTGCGCCTCTCTGGGCTTCATTTTTCTCATC
Source organism: Noctilio leporinus (assembly GCA_004026585.1). Classification (NCBI taxonomy): domain Eukaryota; kingdom Metazoa; phylum Chordata; class Mammalia; order Chiroptera; family Noctilionidae; genus Noctilio; species Noctilio leporinus. The sequence continues at coordinate 322,440 of PVIW01000821.1, forward strand.
ATCATAATGGAGTGTTTGAGGGTGATTCTGGCGTGTTTTTCTGATATCCATGTGACAGTGGATTTCCTAGTGGAAAAAATTAATTGAACTTGAGTTTAACATGGTTACCTGGTGTTTATGAACCCCTTTTCTTACAGTGACACATTTACATACATGATACACTAACACATGCTTTTGCAAACACATTAATACCCAAATCCATCCTAAGTTATGTAAACACACTTAGTATTTGCATGTATTCAAAAAAACCCTAAGGCATAAGTACTGATAACTATCTGCACACAAGTACTTAAAAATACAAACACACGTTCTGGGTTTATTTTGCAGTAAGAAATTTAACAATTCTGGTCAGTTCAACCCTCTACATCTGGTTTATAAGGTTACTTACCTCTCAACTCTGGCTTCCGTATAGCCACTGGTATCAGCTGTGTTGCCTTCAGTCTCAAGCAAGAGGAGACATGGCTAAGTATGGCTTACACAATAAGGACAATTATCTCATACTGAGGCTTATGGTTCCAGGGCTGACAGACTTAGTGGGTCATCAGTGTCCTGTAGAAGCCAGGTTCCTCCCCCTGTTTTACCTTCTCAGTATCTTCAAGTACCCTCCTGCTTCCTCCTTCCCAGGCCCCATGTGCCAATGATAGTGTCTTAGAGGCAGAAAAACATGCAAACCCCACAACTTGTGTCTCTTTTTGAGTTTCGGGAATCTTTCCCAGAAGCCCCCTAGCTAATTTATCCATTTTTAATTATTTTATTTATTATTTTTAGAGAGATGGGAAGGGAGGGAGGCAGAGAGGGAGAGAAACATCCATGTACGATTGCCTTTCACCTGCCTCCAGCTACGGACCTGGCTGGAGACCTGGTTTGCATCCTGGTTATGTGCCCTGGCTGGGAATTGAACCGGTGACCTTTGGGTTCGCAGGCGGGCATCTATCCACTGAGCCACCAGCCAGGGCCTAATTTATCCTTTTGTTTTATTGCTCATAAACACATTACCTGCCAATGTGTACATCATCACCTGGTAAAGAATAAGACCAACATGATTGGCCTATTTATGTTGTTCTGAACTCACAGATAGTACTGCCTCTCTGGCGGGTATTGAAAATGAATGAGGGCATTTTTTTCTTTGTCAGAATGGCTAGGGGTTACTGCTGGCATTGACTGGACAGAGCAAGGATTATAAACATTCTTCAAAGTTCAGGACAGTAACACACAACAAAGAATTATCTCCTGCCAATCCACACTGAGAAACACCAGTTTATGACAGCCCAGACTGACCACTCTGGGGCAGGAAAGAATGTTACTGCCAATGTGAAGGGTGAACGCAGTTGGGATTCAGTAACACCTTCCTCCTCTGACCATCGCTGTTCTGCTTTCAGAGAAAGCATTCCTCAACGTGAGCTACAAGAGAAGCCGCGTTTACGAAGTGACTGCCGGACAAAATATGCTTAAAATGGGAGTAAGGGTGGATGCTTTCCCTCGCCCCAATGTGACCTGGTATGTTGGGCCTTCCCTGGCTGTTTCTGTTTCCCAGAGTCTCTTATTCCCCACCTTTCAGAGCTGTTCTTTCAGTACATCTTCACCGACGGCCAGTCATACCGCAAACCAGAAAAAGAAGAAGAGAAAGAAATATACTGTAACCCCAACCCTACTTTCAGGGCCCTCACAGCCGCAAGAAGTAGTGCTTTACCTCCTCCACTGCAGGTTTCTCTGCTTGTTTCCTCTTTCCTTTATTGATCTCTCACGTATGTGGGGGGAAATTAGTTTTGTACCCTTTGAAAAGAGAGGAGGAGATAAGGCTGGAAAGTTAGCCAAGGCCACTGTAGAATTCCACAATCTCAGATTTGCAAAGAGTTTTGAAGGTGACTTTAGCCAGTCTAACAAAGTCCTGGAAGGGTAGGAAGTAATGCAATAGAAGGAATATGGGCTTTGGGGCCAAACAAACCTGTGTTCCTATTCCAGTTCATCAAGTTACCAAGCAAGGTCCTTCAATTCTCTAAGATTCAGTTTCTTTATCTGTAAAGGCTGGGTGGCAATGTCCTGTTATAGAAATTTTTGAGGAATAAATAATTATTGTTATAAAAATCCTCTATAACTTATTAAAGTGGTCAGTGGAGAACAATCAAAGGAGTGATAGGTTTAGAGTTAAACTTTAGGAAGGGTAATGTGATCTTATGTGTGTCCTGTTATAGAAATTTTTGAGGAATAAATAATTATTATAAAAATCCTCTATAACTTATTAAAGTGGTCAGTGGAGAACAATCAAAGGAGTGATAGGTTTAGAGTTAAACTTTAGGAAGGGTAATGTGATCTTATGTGTGTCACATGGTTTGGAATGGAGAGAGACTGGAGAAATAGCCACCAGTTTATGGGTTACAGGCAGAGTTCCTGTGAAGCAGAATACGGGCCCGCGTAATCTGGAGGTGATGGGAACATACAGGGCAGATTTGGGGAAAATCACCAAGGTACAATCTTCAGGGTTCGCTATCCAATTAGATGTATGAATCAAAGCCCAAGGACTGCTTTTCAGTTTTCAAGTTCGGTGGAATGAGGGACTGCTGTTGCTCTAATGTCTGGAGCTACAAGTTGAAGCTGGAAACCAGGGAGTCGTCAGCTGGAAGTGGGAAAATGCACCCAGGCAATGTGCACAGAGAAAAACGAGAACAAAGGCAGAATCCTGGGGAACATGTATACTGGTCGGGTTGAGCCTTTATTATGCTGTTTCTGATATTTACACAATGCCCTATACATATTTAGCTCATTAGCAACTCCTAAATTTGTTATCCAAAGCCTCCTCTCTCCTTATTTCAGCTGTCTGCTGAAGTATTTTAAGTGCTTGCTTGGGTAGGGGACATCTATTTAAGGGGGAAGGAAGTGGAAGCAGAGAGAACCGAGATTAGAACAAGGTCCCGGAAGCTAGGAAGGGAGACCTGATCCCTGGAGTTCAACACTCCAGAAGAACCAAGAGTCATGACTGCCGAGGGGAGACCACTTGCTTTCATAAAGAGGGCAGTGCTGGTAAAATTGGAGAATATGATCTTGAGTGAGTGTCAGGGAGGACAATCTGAGTTTCAAGGGTTAAGGAAGGAATAGATGGAAAGTGAGGAAGTGGAAGCATGTGGGAGGTGACTTTCCAAAAGTTTTGGCTATTGAGGAAAAAGCAAGAGACAGATTCCATTTTTAAAATTTTTATTTATTTCAGAGAAAAGGGAAGGGAGAGAGGCAGAGAGGGAGAGAGACACCCATGTATGGTTGCCTTTCTCCTGCCTCCAGCTACGGACCTGGCTGGAGACCTGGCTTGCAACCTGGTTATGTGCCCTGACTGGGGAATCAAACCAGCGACCTTTGGGTTCTCAGGCCGGTGCCTTATCCAGCCAGGGGTAGATTCCATTTTTGACTATCAGTGTGGTTGTGCAAAAGTGCCCCGGCCTGGGAATTTCATGAATACTATCCTACTGCTCTGCCTCTCTTTGCTGATCATGATGAAGCATGACCAAAATGCCTCTTGGGAACAAAGTTGGACATTCTAGAAGCCGGCCAGCACTGTACTAACCGCTCTTTCCCCGTGCCTCACAGGTACAAAGACGGAAATCCACTGCCAGTGAACCACACCTTTCAGCCTGACCCTTCTAAGTACAGACTCACAATCCTGGAAGTGAATGTGAAGCATGCTGGCAACTACACTTTTGCTCTGAGCAACACCAAGCATGGACTCTACAAAAACCTCACCATACAACTGATCGTCAATGGTGAGTCATGGGGATTTGGAATACGTGCAACAATTCCAGGTTCCTGTCTCTATTATGTTAGAAAACTTTTCAAAGCTGGAACACAATTGGAACTGCCTTGGCTAGGCAGGGACAGGGATTCTGAAGGTACTTTTTGGTCCTCAGGTACTTGCAGATTAACCCCCTACACTGATAGAATTTTCAGATCTCTGATGAATTCATTTCCTATTGTTTCCTGTCACCAGAGACCCTTAAAATTGGTTTCTTCATATTGAAAAATGTAATTTGAGGAGGGAAGAGCCAAAACTCCATCTTGGTACCTGCTACTGTACATGAAAGGGACTGGCAAGAGGGTTTCGTGGTTTTCCATGCCGTATCCTAGATCCACTCCTGCTGATTTCCCTTGAAAGTAGAACGAAATGATACGCGCAGGCATTCTGAGTGCAACCACCACTGTCTGCCTGAGAATATCCTTACTCCAACTTTAAGTACTGGCTCGCAAGCCAATGGGACTTAGCCAGCTTATCCCTTCGCCAAAACCAGCGCTCTGTTTTATTTTATTTTAGTCTCTCTGTTTCTGCGTCGTCTCCCAGCTGAAGGCCTTCCTGCTAGTTACGAGCAATCTAGCTTACCTTTCACCTACAGTTGGGCTCCTGGTACGAAGGGAAGTCTGTGAGGAATACGAACCATTCTTAGATAGATTGGTCCTTTTTTATTTTTCATTTTAGCCTTGTTTCTTTAGAAAGGAGGATAAAAAAGAGAAGCCAGATGGGTCCTTATGTGGCTCTAGGACTATAACTCACCTTCCATTTTTCCCCCTCAACACCAAAACTTTGCAAAGGAGCAGGGGTTGAGGGAGGAAGGGAAATTTCCTAGATTCTTACTCAGCAATTTTGTTTTATACAGATCGTAGATTATCTATGTTATTTGTCCATCTTTGCTTACTATGAATGTTTCCCTGATTTCTCTGGGCCTTCCAATATCAAAAGGAGTAAGCTACCTTGAAAAACTAAAAATAGATGCCACCACTCTCCCCACCACTACCCTAATTGCCACGATTAGAGAATTTCCAGTCTGGACATTGAGGTAAGCACTTGGTACCTTTTAGCTGTCTCTCCTAGTCTCTCAGAGCAGGCTTATCACTTGTCACCCTGGAATAATGAAGGAAAGGTGACCCTTAGAACCTATTCTCAAACCTGGATTCTCTGACTTGGGCCCTTAATGGCCATGGGACCATAGTAATTCACTTTGCCCTTCATCTTTACTTTTGAGGTATTTACATTTTTTTATTTTTAAATTTTAACTGATATTCAATATTCATCATCTTTAAAATAAACATTACCATGGTGGCATAGTGAGTAAGGCGCTGGCCTGTGAACCCAAAGGTCGCTGGTTCAATTCCCAGCCAGGGCACATAATCAGGTTGCAAGCCAGGTCTCCAACCAGGTCCGTAGCTGGAGGCAGGTGAAAGGCAACCATACATTGATGTTTCTCTTCCTTTCTTCCTCCCTCCCTGACCTCTCTCTAAAAATAATGAATAAAATCTAAAAATATATATTAAAAATATATATTAAAAATATATATATTTTATATATTAATAAAATGCAATAAACATTATGAGACCCGCCTCACAAGGCTGTCATAAAAACACATGGGGTAAATAAATTCCCATCCTTTGCTACTTTATTTTCCTTATCTTCTATTGGAGTCTCTGGCAAAATTGTTGAATACTCTACTTCAACAGCATGATACAGGCACCTGGTTCTCAAGAAGTAGTTTTGACATCAAACGTTGAGGCATGGACCATCATCTATTCTAACTAGTCAAATAAATGCCAAACCAAAGCAAACAGCACAATTCAACATCCCTACCCACCACCATCACTTTCTCTATGGTCCCTCTTCGCTAAACCTGCTCATTGGCTCAGGACTTCACCAGTAACATACGTGAAGAGGAAGGAAAAATGGCAAGAAAAGCCTGATAACTCCTTCTGTCCATCTTAAGGGTTCTCCGGTCAAATGCTGTGTAGTTTGTGCTTTCTCCAGATCATGGTGCATGTTTTGAATTTTTCCTGGTTTTTTTTTTTTTTTTTTTTCTCTCTTATGCTTCCAACCGTTGCCATAGTGATACCACTTTATTTGATAAACCCCACTGAGAGTTTTTCAGGGCAAAAAGAAAATCTCTGCTCATGGCAGATAGGGAACTAAGGGGCTAGCCACCAGCTGTGATCTCTTTCCCCATGTCCTTACAGAGTGGCCTGATAAAACTTTGTCGTCTCCTCTTATCATAGCACACACTGGCCTCTCGTAGTCCATTGCTGTCCAGAGAAATGGCGGGTCTGCAGGCATGGAGGAATGAGGGCATAAACCTGCACTCTCTGCATTGGCTCCCCACACTATCCCTTGCTTACCTGAAAACAAATCTGGATACCACATTCTGGCCCTAAAAGAATCAGATAATGAGTCTGATTTAAGCACCCACCCAGACAGGGATGCATAGCCCTGCACTGGGGCTATGGGATACCTGATTAAGGAATATGGTTTCTCCTTCGACCTGCCTATGGGCGGATGGTCCCACAAAACCCAGAATTATCTTCTGGAGGGCAAACCATTGTAGTCCAGGCTTCCTCCACTAGATCAGTGTTCTAGGAACCCATCTGGGTCAGTGCACCAGCTGGCGCTGTTGTGAGAGGCTGCGTTTGGCTTCAGTAAATTTTTCTGAAGAGCTTTTCAGCATGTTTGCCAATTTCAAGATAGGTGGTGTAAGAGTGCACCTATCTACACTGCTCTGAGTGTTCAGCAATTTTTGACCAAAAACCATATGACCCCTGTACCCCACCCTCCCTATTCACCCCATCTCATCCTGAGAAGTTTTCTTTTATTTCCCTGGATGAAAAAACGTCCTCAAAGGGAAACATCTTGCCAAAGTGGAAGAAGTGAAGCAAAAAAATAGCAGAAGCACTAAAAGGCATAAAACTCTACAATTTCAAAAAATGTTTTGAGCAGTGAAACAAACATTTAGATCAGTGTATTGCATCAAATGGAGAGGACTTGGAAGGTGACTAAAGTTTAAACATGTAAGAATAAATACACAATTTTTAATAAACAAGGCTTTCTGGGTCCCCTTTTGTATACTCTAGTAGAGTGAATTGAAAGCAGCATAGCAACGTAGCCTAGCAGGAGCAGCCCATCATCCCCAAAGGAAAACAAAAACTCCAAATAAAATCTGGGAAATAGGGTTCAAGAGAGAACAAATGGCCCACGTACGGTTACCCAGCAAGTTCAACGCACAGGATCATTTCATTCCGCACCATTATCTTTTTCATTCTAAACATGGGGGTCAATGAGGTTTGGAGTGAGAAAATGACTCATCCAAGGTATCATGTAGTATGTTAGGAAGCAGCCAGACCTGGGACGTAAATTTCCTCTGTTAGTAAAGCTATAGATTAAGCCGTTGTTTTAGAGACTGCAAATAATAATAACTCTACAACGTGGTGATCATTTCACAGCGTATGCAAATATCAGGTCTCTCACTATGTTGTACACCTGAAACTCATGTGATGTTGTATCCCAATTATACCTCAATAAAAATGAACAACAATATTAATAAAACCAAGTAAATATAATAATTTCTTAAATATATGAAGACCCATTAAAATTTTCAAAAGGCAACAACATGACTTGACTGAAACAAGATAATACATAACCACCCTGGCCAGTGATCCAGGATCCTTGTTGCTCTGCTATTCCTAAAGATATTTCTCATCTATATCTAGCTCTCTACCACCAAACAGGGAAAAAGAACTCATGCTCTACCATTTAAGGACATGACAGAGAATTTGCATACATACCAGAACTTGGTCTCAATAATCGCCCTAGCTGTTAAGGAGGATAAAAAAAACAAAACAAAACAAAAAAAAACATGGTTTTTAAATAAGCAACCACATTCTATTTGGAAATCTACTATAATGGTTGAAAGGGAAAAGAAAGAAAGAAACAAGGAGTGTCTGCCATATATACTATTGTACAAACATAGTCCAGAGACAAAGCCCTGAACTTTGTCCTTATACTTTTGTCCTTTGCTGTAATTCTTTGATTAATGCTTATATCAGCATAGACCTGGACAGGATTGTGTGCATATTCCTAGCTTCAGTGTTTCATGTCACAGTAACAAAGAACAGGTAGTACTTGTTGAATCGGTTGGCCAGCCCTGTCAGGCTGAGTTCCACCACTCAGGGAGACCAGAGTGCAGTGCAGAACTGGGACTTCGGGGTATGTCTCCTGCGAAAGCTTTTGCTGGGGATCAGACAAGAGGATGCTGGGCTGTGTGGCTACATGGCAGCGAGGAAGCACTCTTACCCCTGCTAGCTCAGCCTGTGCTACGTGGGAAAGAGAAAAAAATACCTTCTCCCATCCTACAGGCTTGAGGCATCGCCCCAAACAGAAGACTGTTTGGGTACCCAGCCCTCCCTCACCCCTGCCTAAGCTCAGTTTCAAGGGAGGAAGAGAGTGGCTCCGAGCTAAGACATTCAGAATGTGAATCCCCTGGAGGTTGTTGTCCAACAACAGGAAGAAGCACTGATTTCCCTCCTGCAGCTGGGTTGGCATCACCCCCAGTGGGAGACTCTTTTGATCTGTTCCTAAGCCTGGTGGCTCGGTCTGCCTGAGTGTGCTTCTGCAGAGGAAACGGCTGGCTGCACCCAACCTGAAACCGTAGCACACCCCTCCTGGGGGAGCTAGAGTTGCAGGCCCTGGTAGAGACTGAGTGGTTTGGCTCTGTGGTAGCGGCCACTTTTCCATTAGCTCTGTCCTCCCTACCCTGGCTGTCCTGACCTACCAAGTTCACAACCTGAGGAAGGGTCTGTGGGTCCTGCCCAGCCTGGACCACTCTACAGTCTTTCTTTGGAAGGCTCGGGAGGAAGAGTGGACAACCTCAGGGAGCCTTGGACATTTTATGTATTCACCCTAGCTCTAAGCTGGAGGAAGCTGGCCCTTATACATGGAATGGCCCCTCACACACAGGCCCAGGCCCAGTAGACTCAGCCACAAACACTGAAGAGTGTGGTAGCTCCAGACTGGTAGCTCAAGGTCAATTACATGCAACATCTAAAACAATCTGTACCTGAATTTCACCCAAGTGGACCTAGACTAACACAACCAGAGGTGGGCTTTGGACCACACCAGAAGTCGACCCAACTGGCCACACAAGAGGTATATCCGGAGGGGGAGTCCAGCGGGAACCAGACCCTGTTGGGAACAACTCCACTTTAGGGTGCAGCACAATGACTCATACATAGTAAGCCAACCTGAATGGTTAACTCCACCCACAACAAGGCTAACAGCATTCAAGATCCAACTACAAAAGGAGGGTGCATATAACTCATAAGACACATTATTGGAACACTGAGCTCAGGTGATCTGAAAGGTTGTACCACTGAACTCAGTAAGACACCTACATCATAAAACCATCAAAACAAGCTTGGGAGTCATATCGGATCTATTTAATACACAAAGACAAAATGGGAAGACAAAGAAATATGCTCCAAATGAAAAAATAAATCCAAGAGAAATACCCAGAAAAAGAATGAAATGAAATGGAAGCAACACAAATACCAGATGCAGAGTTTAAACTAATGGTTATAAGGATGCTCAAGAACCTTAGGGGAAGAATAGATGAGCTCAGTGAGAACTTAGAGATAGGATACAGAAACCATAAAAGACCCCTGGCTGGTGGCACAGTGGGTAAGGTGCTGGCCTGCAAACCCAAAGGTCATTGGTTCGATTCCCAGCCAGGGCACATAACCAAGTTGCAAGCCAGGTCTCCAGTCAGGTCCCCAGCTAAAGGCAGGTAAAAGGCAGCCAGCCATACATGAACATCTCTCTCCCTCTCTGCCTTTCTCCCATCCCCTCTCTAAAAAATAATAAATAAAATCTTTTTTTTTTTAAGATACAGAAAAGACCTATTTAAAAAAAAAAAAGAACCTATAAAAGAGAAGCAGTCAGAAATAAAAATCCAATATCTGGAATGAAGGAATCAACAGCAGATTAGATGAAACAAAGGATCAAATCTGCAAAGTACAGGACAAGATACAGTAAGAACCCAAGCAGAACATCAAAATGAAAAATAATTTTTTTAAAAAAGGAAAGTCTGAGGGACCTTTGGCACACTATCAAGCATAACAGCATCCTCACCTTATCATAGGGGTACCAGAAGGAGAAGAGAGTGAGCAAGGGATTGAGAACTTGTTTGAAAAAAGAACTACTGAAAACTTCCCTAATCTGGTGAAGAAACAAGTCTCACAAGGCCAGGAAGCACAGAGTCCCAATCAAGATAAACTCAAAGAGGCCCACACCAAGACATAATTAAAATGGCTAAGGTTAAAGACAAAGAGAGAACATTAAAAACAATAAGAGAAAAGCAATTAGTTACCTACAAAGTAACTCCCATAAGGCTGTCAGCTGATTTTGCAACAGAAATACTTCAGGCCAGATGGGATTGTCATGAATTATTCAAAGTGATCAAAAGTAAGGATCTATGACCAAGACTACTTTTTCCAGCAAGGCTACCATGTACATTTGAAGGCAAAATATAGTTTCACAGAGAAAACAAAGGTAAAAGAGTGCATTGCCACAAAACCAATATTGCAAGAAATGTTAAAGGGTATTCTTTTTTTTTTTTTTTTTTTTTAAGATTTTATTTTATTATTTTTAGAAAGAGGGGAAGAGAGAGGCAGAGAGGGAGAGAGATATCAATGTATGGTTGTTTTTCACCTGCCTCCAGCCACAGACCTGACTGGAGACCTGGCTTGAAACCTACTTATGTTTCCGCTGGCTGGGAATCGAACCTGCGACCTTTGGGTTCACAGGCCGGCACCTTATCCACTGTGCTACCAGCCAGGGCTCTAAAGGGTATTCTTTAAGAAGAAGAAACAGAAAAGAAATCAAGAGAGAGTGTAACATTGATGTAAAGAATAAAATGGCAATAAATAATTAATACCTATCGGTAATAACCTTAAATGTAAACACATTAAATGCTTCAATCTAAAGATTTAGGGTAGCTAGATGGTAAGAAAACATGACCCATATACATATGCTGTCTACAAGAGATGAGCATCAGAACAAAAGATACATGCAGATTAAAGGGATAAAAAATAACATTCCATTCAAATGGAAATTATGAAGAAACTGGGTTGATCATACTTCTATCTGATAAAATAACTTCAAAACTAAGGCTATAACAAGATTCAATGAAAGTCATAGCATAATACCAAAGGGATCAATCTAATAAGAGGATATAACTCTTGTGAACATATATGCACCCAAATAGAAGCACTTAGTATCTGAAGAAAATCTTCGTGGACTTTAAGGAAGAGATGGACAACAATACAGACATTGTGGAGGAAATAACGCACCACAGCCATGGATGGACAGATCCTCCAGTAAAAGAAATCAACAAGTCTACAGTGACCTTAAACGACACTCTGGATGGATATTTACAGGACATTTTACTCTAAAGCAGCAGAATATATCTTCTTCTCAAGCATACATGGAAGATTCTCAAAGGTAGACTACAATTCAAGACACAATAAGTTAAAAAATTCAAAATGATTGACATCATATCAGCCATCTTTTTGTACCCCAATGATATGAGACTAGAAATCAACTAAAAAGAAAAAAAAAAAAAAACTCCAAAATATTTAAAACCCTGAAGTCTAAATAACATGCTATTAAACAATGAATGGATTAACAATGAGCTCAAAGAAGAAATAAAAATGTTACCTGGAAACAAATGAAAATGAACACACAACTCCAAAATCTATGAGACATGGTGAAAGCAGTCCAGAGAGGGAAGTTCATAGCAACACAGGCCTACCTCAAGAAGCAAGACAAATGTCAAACAGTCGAACCCTATGCCTAACAGAACTAGAGGTAGGTGGGTCCAAGAAGGCCTCTGGAATTAGCAGTTTAACTTTTCAGAGTTCCTGCTGTTCCTTCTAGTGTCCTTCCTTAGCTAGAGAGGCAAAAGCAGCTGTCAGGCACACCCTTGTGGGAAGAGTTCTTCGAGTTCTAATGGAGCCAAAGGAGCTGGCCAGCCAAGGGAATGAACGTCTAGAAAAGCTTTGTGGGAAGGCCTGAGCCAAGGTGACTTATTCAGAACAAGTGAGCATCTATTTTCTCCTTGGACATTGCACAGAATCCATGTGCACTTGTGACCTAGAGCTTTACCTCTCAGGTAGATCGTAGGAATCCCCTGCTAAGTATTGGATGCTGAAAAATTCACAGAGGCTCTTTTTATAGCCCTGGAAGGAGGTAGACAAGATGAGAGATAGGGGAATAAGGACATAGGGATTTTGCCAAAGAATCCTAACTGCTATGTATCTTGGCTAGTTTTTAAAATCTCTCTCTCTCATCACTTGGGAGAGAGAGGCAACAGAAATAACAGGACTCTTCTTTCTGTCATGCAAAAAAAATTATTCTATTTTATGACTGAGTAATTTAGCCTTGCATATATGTACCATATGGTCTTTATCCTGTCATCTATTTTTAAATTTTATAACATGTTCATATATTTTTACTTTCCCTGTCAAATAATAACATTTCTTTAGAAACATACTGCATTAGTAAAATTATTTTTTAACTACTTGAAAATGCTGAGCAAGATATACAACACTTTAATGACACTTTAAATGCATATTTTATTTAAAATTTTATTTTTCCATTACAGTCAGTATTTTATTACTTTCAGGGCGTACAGCATACTGGTTAAACAATCATATTTTACAAAGAGATCCCTAGATAATTCCATTTGTTTATTGATAGGCACTGGTTTGCTTCCATATCTTAGCTATTGTGAATAATGCTGCAATGTACATAGAGGTGCATATATTTTTTCAAATTTGTGTTTTAGATGTCTTTGGATATATTCCCAGAAATGGGATTGCTGGGTCAAAAGGCAGTTCTATTTTTTGTTTTTTGAGGAAATTCCATACTGTTTTTCACCGTGGCTGCACCAGTCTGCATTCCCACCAATAGTGGACTTAGGGTTCCCTTTTCTCCACATTGTCACCAGCACTTGCTGTTTGTTGATTTGTTAATGATGGCCATTCTGACAGATGTGACATGGCATCTCGTTGTGGTTTTAATTTGCATTTCTCCGATGATTAGGGACACTGAGAACTTCTTCATGTCTATTGGTTGTCTGTGTGTCTATTCAGGTCCTGGCTTTGGAGTTAGACAACTCTAAATCCAAATCCTATCTCTGCCACTAGCTGTGTGGCCTTTGTCAACCCAGTGATCTCTGAGCTTGTTTTTCTTATCTCACATGCGGATAACACTAACTGCCCAATGGGATTTGAAAGATTAAGCAATATAATAAATGTAAAGCCTTATCACAGGGCTTTGGCACATAGTAGTTGCATCACAAGTCTCTCTGGTCTCTGAGAATGAAAGCATGTACTAACACATGGAGCTTCATGCAGCTTTGGAGCCTGACAGAATTCGGCTTCCCTGGTTCCTAGCTGTGTGACTTGGGGCATCATTTTAACTCAGAGTGCCAGCTTTCCTCTTCTTTGAAATAAAGGAAGCAATACATATTTCTTAGGGTTGCTATGAGGATTGAGTGAGCTGCTGCATTCAAATACCTGGCATAGGGTAAGCCCTAAATAAGCAGCAACCTCTTTTATTATGAACAAAGTCCCTAGTACTTTACAGGCTGACATCTCGCAAATGTAGCTTCCTCTCTCTCTTCAGAAAGCAGCCCTGGTCAGCCAGGTAGTTCAAGTTGTCTGCCATTCGATCCCTGCGCAATCTTCACCTTTTTCAGATCTAAACGTAAAGCTTTTCAAATACACTTTTAAAAAACAACTCTCCCCTGCAGTATGCATAATAACACACAATTAACTGATTTCTTTATTAGAATCATAGTGTTCAGACTTGCCTAAAGAATTGCTTTGGAATCTTTCCCATGGTTATTTGCACACTCAAATTATATTTATTACCATTCTAGGCGTACTCAATAATGTTACTATTTGGAACTAACTAAAGAAAGTGGGTGGGCTTCCTCCACGGTTTCTGCTCTGTGCAATCCTGAAACAACTTGTTCCAATTTAGTTCTGTTTAATTCCAAAAACAACCCTAGCCTGGATTACTTGAAGCAATCACTGATGGCATTCTGGGCTACCAAGTTCCCACCATGGTGGTGGTTAGCTTACCCAACCATATTTGAAGGCTATAAATATGACATCTATTTGGAATAATTACGTAGGAACTAGCCTTCTGAGTAATTTGGGGCCTCTTGACATGTTTGTGATTCAGGGGATGATAAAACAATGGTGGGAAATGGGACACTTGTCACTCCCATGTGGCTGTGCATGCATTTAAAACAATGGATCCCATGGCTCTGAAAAGAGTAGGTATTTGGTCTTGACTTAACACTGTCTGCCTGGAGCTCCGGAAGCCATTTTTAGAGAAGCCAAGAACTGCCATCAGTAAAGAGACTTTGTGCCAATATTCATATACAAGCAACATCTTATTCACTACCTGGTACAGTATATAACACCCAGGAGACACTCAAGAAATAGATATTGAAAGGGTTAAGGATCCTATAGACCCAAAGAGCCCTAGAAATCAGTGCTGAAAGAGAAACAGTAACTATTTAGACCCAGTCCATCCCTAGTCTGGTAGAGAGGTGACTGGAGTCCAAGAGGGGAAGAGGCTAACTCAAGATCACAGTGACATAAACATACCTGCCCTGTTCCAAGACAGAAATGCCTGCAAATCCGGATGGAGTAAAGGGACGTAGAATTATAGTTGACAGAAGATATCCCTTGTTCTAGAATTTTTCAATCAGTGCTTATATGTATAGAAATGTTCCAGAGCCTTAAAAGGTGACACTAGACCTGCCAGACTTAATTCTCTGAGACATTTACACTTTGCGTCCACCTTGATTTTTAAAAATTTTATCTATCCATTCATTCTCACATGTATTTTTTTCCTCACCAAACACCAACCAAAAGCAAATGTTCTTTTTTTTTTTTTTTGCTTTTTTTAAAATTTTATTGTTGTTGTATTATATCCATCCCCTTTTTGCTCCCCTCTGTCCCCCTCCCCACCCACCCATTCCCCCCAAAGTCAATCCCACCTGTTGTCCATGTCCATGGTTCCTTTATACTAGGTTCTTGTCTAAGCTGCTCCCCTTTCTTGTCGCAAATATTCTTAATTACTCCCACAATCCCTTTGAAAAGGAGTAGGTCCATTATCCTATCCAACATTGAAAGGCAAAGACTCCAACCATGTTTTTGACATGTCAGTCATATGTCTCTTTATTCCCAAGTCCTTAATACTGGAGCCAAGAATGCACTTGATGAAGGGGGAAAAAAAAAGAAACTCTGAGATCATGGAAAATGCAGACAATACGTGCTGATCCAAAAATTCATTTCTGAGAGGAAATCCGGTGACTGTCCTTATTTTACTTGCTTCAAACAAAGGAAAGGGAGTAGGACAAGGAAACTGTGTGAAGGGGAGGTGGGACTTGTCTCTAGATGGAGCCAGGAATAGCCCATTCTATTGCTGGAGGTAGTCATTGTGACGACCCTGCTTTCAAGGGCAGTACCCCACTTTCAAGGGCAGTACCGCTCTTAGCCAGAGACACACATTTCCAGTAACTGTTCTTTTCTGAATTGGGGTGTTCCAGGGGCCGAAAGAGCTAGCTCTCCAGTCCTCCCACTCTCACCTGCAGACACACATTGAGCTTACACAAGTTGAAAACCCTTTTTGAGTTTGATGTGAAAGCCCCAAGAAGCAGAAAAGGAAAGATACTGCTGAACTTTGGCTAGAGCTGAAGTCAGTCGGGCCCGGGAGGGGAGAAGGAGGAGGAGCTGGGAGAGAAAATTGAAGGCAGATCACCAAGGGGGAATCAGTGGGCAACAGATTGTATTCACAGTCCCCAGAAGAAAAAGCATCAGTCAAGAACAAAAGAAGCCTAGTTAGCCTGCCCTCCATCCCATCATGTTGAAAAAAATTGTGCTGTGAATGTAGTAAAGGCCTGTCAGTTACTAGCTGAGTGACTTTCTGAAAGCTACTTAACATTTTAACTTTCTCAGGGTGAGGATTCAATGAGTTCATTTGTATAGAGCATTTAGCACAATGTTTTGCACCTAGCTCGATGAACTATTATTAGGATTAGTAGCATTGATGTTATTAGGGATACCTTTCAGTTAGAGAATTGGAGCAAGCATTTGGACATATCGGTAGGGAACTCAGAAATGAGATTTCTGCGAATCAGGTAGAAGACTATGGTTGTTGTTGGTTTCCTTAAATCCAAATGCAAACGATAAATGGTACTGAAAATAGGGGGGAAGAGCCTCCTGTTAGCTGTTGTAATGAAATTAAACATGTAACCCTTGGGCACTGACCTTGCGCCCAGGGTGCAGAGGTGAACCTAATGCCAGGCCTGCTGTTAGTCAGCTTCCGATTCAAAAGCCTACTTTGAAATATGCACCTTCTGCCCTTTTTAGGCCTTAGATTTACTTCCCTTCAACACGGCTCTATTGCCCCTACTAGAGGTGATATATTTAAAATAATCGCAAGTAGGGTACAGGCATTTACCAATCAGGGCACGGTTTTATGCAGGCATGGAGTGTTAGAGGTCTCTCTTGGGTCAGATTTTAACTCTTGAGGGGCTGGGTCAGGGGGGTAATGTGGGAGAAGGGCCTGTCCATGGAGAGGGGCCAGGGTAGTGGTCGTGAGGAGGAGGCACGGAGGAAGCCGGGGGTAGCAGCTATTTATAAACTGATGTGGCAGTATTTCAGTGTTCTAACCGTTGGGATTCCTGTACCGGCAGTACAGTTGAAATATCAGCCCTGGCATGGAGCCTTAATCTCTGCCATTTTCTCCTCTTGCCCAGAAAAACCTAAGATCTACGAAAAAGATACAGATTTGGAGAACATCCAGCCAATACGCCTCGGCAGTGAGACCACCCTTCGCTGTACAGCAAGAGGCCTGCCTGTGCCCTCCTTCCAGTGGGCCTGGGAACCCTGCCACCAGAAAGATGAGCTGTAAGTGACCTGCTGGCCAAAGGACTCTAATGGTCTAGCGTCTCAGGTCTACTGAGCTACACGAGGGGCTGGCATGGCAGTCTTAAGCTCCTACTTACCAGGAGATTTTCTTTGCCATATGATGTGACGGGTGATGTCACTGGTCTTGGAATGGGGCCTGGGGAGCTAAAAGAAGAGTCAGTACTACAGGAGCTGCCAAACCCCAGCTTTTGTCCCGTTTCTGCCCAAGTCACAGCCTCAAATCAGAGGTGGAAGCAACTGCCATGGTTCACAAGCCTGGGAAATTGAGATTTAGATTGCGAGTGAAGATTTCAGTGGGAGAAGAACAGAATGGGGTAGGTTCCTAAATATTTGCCATCGCCGGGGAAAAACAATAATGAGCTTGGAAAGTGGACATGTCTCATCTGTTCGAGACCTGCTTACATGATAAGCCTGATTGGAAGAGTAAGGACGCAATGGGAAGATCTGTCAGCAGATAGCATTTTAGATCACAGAACAGTCATTTAGCCTCCCGTGATCCTAGTGTAGAAGGTGGGACAGGGCTTCCCCTTCCCCAGTAACAAATGGAGGTATGGAGACTAAGGGAGAGAAATAACTCAGCTGACACAACACAGGTGTTAAGAAGGACATGACAATGGGAACCAGGCACCCTGACTCTTACCCCTTGAGAGCTTCCATTTGTTGAAGCCCTACGATATACCTGGAGCGTATTAGATACTTTGATGTTTGCTTTGTGGCAATAGACTCTATTTCAAAGTCTCCTCTGGTATAATGAGTCACCTGCGGCCCCTGTTAAATTTTTAAAAAATAAAGAGAAATTCGGATAGGTGAAATGAATGGCCCCAAGTCCCAGAGTAGGCAGCGTTTAAGGAAATTTCAATGCTCCCTCACCTCCTACCGCAAAATCACCCTACAGGCCTGACACACGTGACAAATTATCTGCTTTGTCATCAACTCTGAAAGGGTGAGGAGGACAGTTCATTCATGTTGCTGTTGTTGTCTGAAGCATGACATATTAGCTGACCGGGGAAGTTCATGTTATTAACTCAGCACTGCACTGTGCTGAAGGTTGGATTCGAAGCCCGTGGTAATGAACGAGAGTATCAATATCGCTAGGGGATAAACTCTGGAAGGGAACGTCTAGGAAAGCCAATTTGGAAGGCCCAGTGTTTCGGGGTGTGCCCTCCGTTTGGAGGAAAATGTAGGGGCTCTAGTCGTCAGACCAAGACTTGGATCTTCATATACAAGGGGCTGGCAGGCAATGTCTCACTGGTACTTTCCAGCCAGCTTATAAGCCAGCTCCACTCCATTGCTTCCTGCCTACTCACAGGTCCTTAGGAAGCATACTTCTCTTCTCAGTAGGCACCAGAATAAGATTCTTGTGTGTGTGTGTGTGTGTGTGTGTGTGTGTGTGTGAATAAGGGTGGTCCTATTTACTTTCTTTAGGATTGCCCTCCCTCCTTTCCGTCCTCTGGCAGTCTTGTAATTCCCAAGTCACTTACGTTGTTCTCAGTCAGCTAAGATGCAGTAAAACCAGTTATATTTTTTACCTTGCAATTTGGAAGAAAAGGAGAATGCGTAGTGATTACTTTTCCTGGGAAAAGGCCTTGTCCAAATGCCTCTCCTCTCTAAGTTTCTATTAAGTCAATGATTACTGAGTACCTACTCAATTCTAGAAGCCACGCTAGTCCATATATCTTCTAAGAAAATTGAATGGAGCAAATATTAGGCATATCATGAGCTTGTTTAGAGATTTAAATCTTGATCGTACATGAAGAACAAAAGAGGAGTATGAATGGGGGCAGGACTTAATTTGGATGAAAAAGAACTATTTTAGCAAAGAAAGAGCTTTATAAGGAAGAAATATTTAAAGAATAAAGAACCAGCCATGCAAACAAAAATGTAATGCAAGCCACCAGTCTAAGTCATATATGTAACTTTGAATTTTCTAGTAGCCACATTATCCAAACTTTAAAAAGTAAAATTAATTTTAATGTTTTACCCAACATATCCAAAATGTTGTCATTTCATAAAGTCAATATAAAGTACTAAAATATTTTCAGTCATTTTACATATTGTCTTTGAAACTTTGTATATATTCTATACTTAGAACATATCTCAACTTGGAGTAGCCACATTTCAAGTGCTTATTAGGATGTCCAGATATGTCCAAAATACAACTCATACCTGTTCTATTTAATAGTTGGGGAAACTGAGCCTCAGAAACAGGGAAGTGAGTTGTCAGAAGCCACACAAGCTGGCATTGCTGGGGTTGAATTGCAGCTTTGCTGAGTACAAGCGTGGTACCTTATGGTCCCCTCTAGTAACCTGCTTTCCTGGACATATTGGGCAACTAACAGCTCCCCAGACCTGCTCTCATGAGCCTCTTCTCTTGGCTTAAGGTTCAGAGAAAAGTTTATTCAGGAGGAGATACCAGGAAAGGAGAATCTTTTTTTTTTTTTTTTTTTAAGATTTAGTCTTCTTTATTCTTTCTTTTTAAAAATATTTTATTTATTATTTTTAGAGAGAGGGGAAGGGAGAGAGGAAGAAAGGGAGTGAAACAGCCATGTGTGGTTACCTTTCACCTGCCTCCAGCTACAGACCTGGCTGGAGAGCTGGCTTGCAACCTGGTTATGTGCCCTGGCTGGGGAATCGAACCAGCAACCCTTGGGTTTGCAGGCTGGCGCTCAATCCACTGAGCCACACCAGCCAGGGCCTAAAAGAGAATCTTATAGGGCTTTATGGTCTATATCGGCCTAATAAGAATAATACTTAGTCTTATGTTCATGGCCCTCCAGGCACACAGGCCTCCTTGCTCCTCTAGTATGTCAGGCATGCTCCTAGCTCAGGACCTTTGCATTTTCGCTTTCTTCTGTCTGTTACTGTCTTTCCCGCAAATCTTTATGGCTTTCATTTGATTTCTTTTAGGACTCTGTTCAAATATCACCTCCTCCAAGATGCCTTTCTGAACCATTTTGTCTTCTAAATTATATGACTCCTTACCCAGAATTCTTTTGGTGACATACCATCCTAGACCAGAAGATACACTATCTATAGTACCTGTTATGCTTCATACCCTTTCTATTGACAAGACTGTAAATGTTATCTCATTCCTTCTCAGGTGTATGGAACGAGGCAAGCGGATCCATCTTTCCAGTGAGACTCTGAAAAACGATCCCCTTATAGGCAACAGGATCATGTCCATCGAGGAGATGGAAATAACAAATGGAGAACAGACAAAGGTAAACCTCTGGGAGTCGCTGTGGTAAAAGTGACCTTATAAGCCATATGAGTGGGCTTCTAGTCAGACACTTGGTGTTAACATTCCAGGAATGCCTGAGACCTAGGGTCTGCTTGCAGACTGTAGAGTAAAAAAAACCAAACTTTAATAATAATATCACTTTTTTCTTAATTTAATTTCATATTTTTTAATTTCTCAAGTACAGTTGACATTCTTGTATTTTATATTAGTTTCAGGTATACGGCATGGTGGTTAGATATTTACATAATTTATGAAGCAATACACCCAATAAGTCTAGTACCTACCTGGCACCATACATAGTTATTACAATATTATTGACTATACTCCCTGTGCTGTGCTTTACATCACCTTTTTCACCCAGTCCTCCAACACCTCTCCCATCTGGCAACCTTCAGTTTGTGCTCTGTACCCGGGACTATGTTCTTGTTTGCTTTTGTTTTATTTTTTTTGTTTTTGTTTTTTTGGGTTTTTTTTTTTTTTTTAAGATTTTATTTATTATTATTATTATTTTTAAAGATTTTATTTTATTATTTTTAGAAAGAGGGGAAGGGAAAGAGGCAGAGAGGGAGAGAGACATCAACATATGGTTGCATTTCACCTGCCTCCAGCCACAGACCTGACTGGAGACCTGGTTTGCAACCTGGTTATGTGCCCTGGCTGGGGAATCGAACCTGCGAAATTTGGGTTCGCAGGCCAGCACCTTATCCACTGTGCTACCAGCCAGGGCTTTATTTATTATTTTAAAGAGAGGGATAGGGAGAGAGAGAGAGAGAGAGAGAGAGAGAGAGAGAGAGAGAGAGAGAGAGATCAATGTATGGTTGCCTTTCACCTGCTTCCAGCTACAGACCTGGCTGGAGACCTGGCTCGCTTGCAACCTGGTTATGTGCCCTGGCTGGGAATCGAACCAGCGACCTCTGGGTTTGCAGGCTGGCACCTTATCCACTGTGCCACCAGCCAGGGCTTCATTCTTGTTTTGTTTTTGTTTATTTTGCTCTTCAAATTCAACATACATTTGAAATTATATGATATTCATCTTTCTCCATCTGACTTAGTTGACTGAGTGTAAGATCCTCTAGATCCACCAAGTTGTTGCAGATGGCAAGATGTCATTCTTTTTTATTGCTGACCAATATTCCACTTCCTATACATGCTACCACATCTTCGTTATCTATTTATCTATCGACGGACATTAAGGTTGCTCTCATTTCTTGGCTATTGTAAGTCATTCTTCACTGAAGGTAGGGCTGTGTATATTGTTTTGAATGAGTGTTTTTGTTTTATTCACATAAACACATAGAAATGAATTGCTGGGTCATATGCAGCTCAATTTTTAATTTTTTAAAGAATTATTATATTGTTTTCTATAGAGGCTACACCAATTTGCAATGTCACTAACTGTGCCTGAGGGTTCCCTTTCTCCACATCTTCACTAGCACTTGTTGCTTCTGGATTTAGTGATGGTAGCCAGTCTGGCAGGTATGAGACGCTACCTCATTGTAGTTTGGATTTGCATCTCTGATAATTAGTGACATTAAGCATTTTTTCATGTGTATGGGCCATCTTTACATCCCCTTTGAAGGAGTGTCTATTGAGGTCCTTTGCCCATTTTTTAAATTGGGTGGTTTGTCCTTCCTGGTGTTGAGTTGTGTAAGTTCTTTATGTATTTTGGAAATTGACCCCTTATCAGAATTACCGTTGACAAATATGTTCTCCCATATAGTGGGTTCCCTTTTCATTTTGTTGATGGTTTCTTTGGCATGCAGAAGCTCTTTAGCTTGATGTAGTCCCATCTGTTTATTTTTCCTTTGTTTCCCTTGCCCTAGGAGATATATTCGCAAGAATATTGCTACGTAAGGTGTCTGAGATTTTATTGCTTATGTTTTCTTTGAAGATTTTTATGGCTTTGTGACTTACATTTAAGTTTTTATCCATTTTGAGTTAATTTTTGTGCATGGTGTCATCTAGTGGCCTAGATTTTTTTTTTTTTTTTTTTTTTGCATGTACGTGTCCAATTTTCCCAACACCATTTATCGAAGAGACAGCTTTTACTCTGTTGGATGTTCTTGCCTCCTTTGTCAAATATTAGTTGATCATAAAGGTGTAGTTTATTTCTGGGCTCTCTCTTCTGTTCCATTGATCTATATGCCTGTTCTTGTGCCAGTACCATGCTGTTTTAATTACAATGGCTTGGTAGTATAATTTGATACCTGGTATTGTGATCCCTCTGACTTTGTTTTTTTTTTCTCTCAAGATTGTTGAGACTATTCAGGGTCCTTTTTGGTTTCTTATAAATTTTTGGAATATTTGTTCTAGATCTGTGAAATATGCCATTGATATTTTAATAGAGGAGTTGTGTTGAACCTGTAGATAGCTTTGGGTAGTATGGAAATTTTAATGATGTTAATTCTTCTAATCCATGAACATAGTATATGCTTCCACTTTTGTTGTTTATTCTTTTATTTTTTTTCTTCAATATCCTGTAGTTTTCTGAGTACAGGTCTTTTATCTCTTTGGTTAAGTTTATTCCTAGGTAGCTTATTTTTTGTTGCAATAGTAAATGGGATTGTTTTCTTAGTTTCTCTTTATGAGAGTTTATTATTGGTCTATAAAAGTACCACCAATTTCTGTATCTTAATTTTGTATTCTGCTGCTTTGCCAAATTCATTTATTAAATCTAGCAGTTTTCTGGTGGAGTCTTTGGAGTTTCTTCACATACAATATGTCATCTGTGAATGATGACAGTTTTACTTCCCCCTTTTCAATATGGATGTCTTTTATTTCATCTTCTTGTCTGATCATTATAACTAGGACTTCTAGTACCATGTTGAATAAGAGTGGTGAAATTGGACATCCCTCTCTTGTTCCTGATCTTAAGGGAAATACTTTTAGTTTTTGCACATTGAATATGATGTTGGCTGTAGGTTTTTCATACATGACCTTTATTACATTGAGTTAGGATCCTTCTCTACTTACTGACTTGGTTGAGAGTTTTTATCATAATTGGGTGCTGGATTTTTTAAAAGATTTTTTAATTTATTATTTCCAGAGGGAGGAAGGGAGAGAGGCAGAGAGGGAGAGAGACATCAATGCGTAGTTGCCTTTCACCTGCTTCCAGCCACAGGGCTGGCTGGAGACCTGGCTTGCAACCTGATTATATGCCCTGGCTAGGAATCGAACCATTGACCTTTGGGTTCACAGGCTGGTGCCTTATCCACTGTGCCACTAGCCAGGCTGGATTTTATCAAATGCTTTTTTCTGTGTCTTTGTATATGATCATTTGATTTTTATCTTTCATTTTATTTAAGTGATGTGTTACATTTATTGATTTGTTAATATTGTACCAACTTTGCGTTACCCTGAAAAATCCAACTTAGTTATCTGTTTAATCTTTTTAATGTAATGCTGGATCCAATTGGCTAATATTTTGTTGAGGATTTTAGCATTTATGTTCATCAGGGATACTGGCTTATAATTTTCTTGTTTCCTTTCTTCCTTCCCTCTCCCCCACAACAAAAAACTACAGCATCATAATGGGAAGCACACACTGTAACCCAATATGGCAAGGAAATGCGGGTGTTCCTACCCAGTCAGTGACAACAATGGGAAAAAAGTACATTCTCTTCTTAAAAAGTAGTCACTGCACCTCCTTCTTCAGGATCTGCATGACTGACCCTGCAGATCCTCAAAGGAAAATAATATTTTTAAGCAGCCAGATTCTGGTAATGATCTTGACCTAAACCCCAACTGATGAATCTCAACTATTTAGTGTGCTGTAATCTGTAACTCCTTAGCTTGAGACAAGACACTTTGAAGAAAAAAATAATAATTTGGCCTAGTTAATATCAATGAGCATATATTTTCCCATAAGCCTGTTGCTACACTGGTTATAAAAGAAATATGGTTGCTGAGAGAAGGCTAGTAGGGAAAATCTCATCCTTCCCAAAAGAATCCTGAGTTTTTACCCCTTAGATAGTTAAGGTACTTTGGTGCTACAGAGGCCACTCATTCAGTGTAAGTCTTTATTTAGGATTCTTTCATCTTCTCCATCCACCTTTAAATTTTTGTATTGTTTATCTGCATAATAGTCAATGGGTAGGAAAAGAAGAGAACAAATAGCTCAAAGTTCTGAGGCATTGTAAACCAAAGACTAGTGAGAAAGAGGTTAATTCTAATGGTTAAAAAATGAGCCCTGCCTGGTGGCTTAGTGAATAGGTGCCAGCCTATGAACCCAAAGGTTGCTGTTTCAATTCCCAACCAGGGCACATAACCAGGTTGCAAGCCAGGTCTCCAACCAGGTCCATAGCTGGAGGTAGGTGAAAGGTTTAAGATTTTATTTATTATTTCCAGAGAGAGGGGAAAGGAAGGAGGCAGAGAGAGAAAAACACCAATGTATGGTTGCCTCTCACCGGCCGCCAGCTATGGACCTGGCTTGCAACCTGGTTATGTGCCCTGGCTGGGAATCAAACCAGCGACCTTTGGGTTTGCACCTTGTCCACTGAGCCACCAGCCAGGGCCTGAATTCCTTTAATTTTCAAGGAAGTAAAATACAGTGATAAAAAACATTGATTCTCAAGTCAACTACAGTTCTCCATTTGAATAATGGAGATAATACAGTTCTGCATTATTTCTGAGCTTCTGACTTTCAGTGGGTCATTGTCCTTCTCTAAGCCTCAGTTTCCTCATCAGTAAAAAGACATATTATTAATAGTTTCTACCTTATAGAGTTGTTGAGAAGATTAAATGAGATAGCATATATGAAATGTTTATTATTGTATCTGGCACAGAGTAAAAAGTATTAAATATTATTTGTTTATTATTTTGAAACTTATACTGAGTTGGGAAATTAACTCTTAAATCACAGGCTTACAAATTATTTTATATCTGTATCTGTTTCCTCATGAAATTGAATAGTTTATTTTCAGTCCCTTCCCAAGAGATCAACATTCAAAGAAGACCTTGAAAAAATATTAAATGGATGAATGAATGAATGAATGAGTGATAAATAAATAAATATAGCCCCACTTCCCTGGTAGCCTGATGTATTATTAGTCAAGATGACCCAGGTTGTGCTATGAAAACAACTCCGAAATTTGATTGGTTCAAAATTACAAAGGTTATATCTTGCTCATGCTATATATCCAACTGCACATCGGCAGGAGGGATTTCTTTTAATTATAGTAATTTAGGAATGCTGGCTGGCAAGATTAGCCATCATCTCAAACATTTCTCATCATTATTCTAGAAAGAACTATGGAGGTTTTCACCATAACAATTAAGTGGTCTAGTTTAGAATGGACCAACATCATTTACATTCTCAAACCCTTGGCCATAAGTAAGTCCCATGGCCCCATTCAATCATAAGGGATCCAGGAAGGAAAATCTATGAGCCTGAAAGGGGCAGGAATCAGAAATATCCTGGTGAATAGCAATAATAACTACTATACCTTGTTAACTGTGACTAATGCATCACATCTCCCTTTTTAGACTCTGAGTACCCTGAAGATATCGATGAGCAACGCTTCTGGTATTTACTACTGCGTAGCTATGAACAAGGTTGGCATTGACGAGAGAAGCATGCAGTTCTATGTCTCAGGTAAATTCTGAAGGGGGGAGGATAAAGCAGGCAGGGCACGTCTTCTAAGATGTGATTAGAGGCGCATGGAAAATGTACCTTTTCTCAGCCAGCTCAACTCCAAGCCCGTCAAGTTGACTGAGAATCTATCATTGAAAGCTCATTGTTTGAGGTTGAGGCAAAATTTTGCTGAAATACAAATACCCTGAAAGGTGTTTAACATTAACATCTTAGCAAGAATCTGATTGTTATAACTTTCCGTTGTTTTAAATTTCATTATGGTACTCTCAACTCCCTCACACCATGATCTAGTTTGCTTATTTCAAGGTCTGGTTAAAATTAAGTTGTAATCATTAATCTAGGTGATAGATGACAAGAATAAAATCTTAGGAGCTAATTTCCAAAATCATGTAGAACTCAAGTCATTTCTTATAACTTTGTTTTAATTATTTTAAAATTAAATTTATTGGGGTGACATTTGTTGATGAAATTATAGGCCCTCTCTCCAGCTTTCTAGCTTATTTGAATAGTGCTGTCTGTTTTTGGGTTTTTGTTGTTGTTGTTGCATACGTAGATCCTAAACTATTATTCCTGAAGACAACCCATACAGACCTCATCAAGATGAACTTCTTAGAACTCTTTGATGCAGCAAACCACAGTGTAATGTTCACACAGAAAACACATACCCACAAAGAATAAGAGAGTCATTTCTTCATAGTTCCTGTTATAGGAACTCAGGCCTGCCCAACTTAAGGGAATTATTACAGAGGATACATGTAGCTAAGGATAAAATATTGTACATAATCATTGAGACTTTCAGAAACTCTCTGTGTAGAAACATTGAGAATGTTCCACCCTGGAGATCATGTAAAAGGAACGAAATCACAATGGATTTGCAAGAATGAGTTACGGAAATGAACAGAAGACCTGCTGTGGGATTCGTTCTGAGACCAGTCTTCTTGACCTGAAGAGAGGATTGATTCACAGTGATAGCTTCCGAGCTCTTAGACAATATTAAGCATTTTCAGATAGTGCAAAGCTGAGCCAACAGGGAGACACTTGAGGATGATTTCAGAAGGAAACGGGCCTAGGAATTAGAGACAGCAGTGAGCTGTCTAACGGGTGAGGCAAGGGAAGAGCTGTTTTAATTCCTAACCATCCTGGCTTCTCTGTCCATCTCTCCTTCAAGTCCCATGCAAAACAATAACAACAACAACATAGACTTCGTGCCTTTAGCTTTAGTAGAAAGAAAGTTCTGGAAGACAGAAAACAGGATTATGTCTCATACTAGGACTGGGGTCCATGAGTGGACAAATGTCCCCCTGCCACACATACATAAGAATGGGTTATTGAGAATGGTGATAGGAAGGTTCGTTTTTTCTTGTCCTTTTCTTTTCCTAATCAGCAAATTCTCTCCTTCCCTGAGCTGTGTTATAGCTTCATGGGAAACAGCTGGAATGAACTGAGGAAAGTTCAGGGAGGGAATAACCCAACAGAACAGCAGGAAAGGACTAGGCTTCTGCATTCTGAAGAAACAGAATGACTGCTTCGTATCCCTGGCAGCAAAGTATCCTCCCAGACACACATAATTCCTGCACCTGTCCTGAATGTCTAGAAAAAGAGACTGTTTTGTGTCTTACCCATTATCCTCAGAAAAAACCGAGAAGTACAGAGAGGAATAAACACATGTACAGACACTTGCCAACTGGCAAGTGTCAAACATGGGAAGTGGTCCCCAAGGAAGACAGGATTATTCAAACAACTTATCCTCTTCCTCAAACCCCACCACCAATTAATTATGCATCACCTATGAGGTCTGTCCCAAAAGTATTGAGCCAATATCAATATAATTAAAAGTTTGCACAGCCGATACTTTAGGGGCAGACCTCATATGCTGCATTTAATGGTAATTTCATTGCTATAATTTCAGCATTTTCCCCATGTTCATTCTGTTCTCTGTGAAAACAGGCTGGTGATTTACTTATCAGATAACTTTTGCTTGATTTAGAGATTGGCATGGGTTCCAATAAGCTTGATTTCCCCTAGCCTGCACAAAGAAATAGGCTAACGGACGTTGTTTATGCATCAGCCACCTTCATAACCAGTGAATGCCCCATCTAGTTTATTTTGGCAAGGGAGTGGGGATATGGTGATTTTAGGTTGTAAGACAACTCTAGCCTGAAGGAAAACTATGGACGAGCCCCGACAGAACAGAGCGTCTTTATTGTTATCAAGTTGCTTCTTAACAAAAAGGATGGGCCTTCCTGAGCGGATGGTAGGGAAAAAGTAATGGGTCATGTTTGAAGCCTCTCCGCCAGAGCCTACGTCTAAAACAAGCAGTGGAATGAAGTAGAATCATACCCTTTCTAGCACGTGTTGCTCAGAATACAAATAGGACAATCCACAAGAATTCTCTGCCTGAGCCTAACAGTGAGTGTAGCATATGAGTTACTCATCTTTTCCAGATAAAATTAAACTGAGTATTAAAAAACAGGTACCCACCTGTGAACCCAAATGCCGCTGGTTCGATCCCCAGCCAGGGCACATAACCAGGTTGCAAGCCAGGTCTCCAGTCAGGTCCGTAGCTGGAGGCGGGTGAAAGGCAACCACACATCAATGTCTCTCTCCCTCCCTGCCTCTCTCTCTAACAATAATAAATACAATCTTCTTTAAAAATTAAAAAAAAAAATAGGTACCCAGAAGATGATGAGTGTCTCAACTCTACCCTAAAGCTAAGCTGCAACAGTATGACGGGGCTTCTCTCTTTTATAACTCAAGCCCCATGAGGATTCTGGTTTTCAAGCAAAATAGCGCTTTGTGAACGGCTTTACTTCTGCCCCTGAGGAATATACATACATTGAATATTTCACAGGTTTTAAAACAGAATTACAATTAAAATCACATGTCCAATATTGTATTTTTTTTCATTAGGCTTGTTTGTAATCTTTTATAGCCATAAGTATAGGTTGAGACCTGTCCTTTTAAGGAAGAAATAGCTCATTGAAAGAGATTTAGCTGTTACAAGCTGATAATTTGAGCTCAGCTGACCTTTGGCTCCTGCCATGGTTTATATCTGAGTTGCAGCATTGCTAAAACAAACATGAGGAAGCTGGAATTGAGATTTTTATACCCAAAGCCCCTTGGCTGTCTCTGGCAAATTTCCCAAAGCTTTGATGTACGTGACTTCATTTCTTTCCCATTTGTCACGAAAGTCAATGGCATTGTGGTTTCCAGATAACATTTTTTCCTTTGAAAATAATGTATTCATTTCTGATCACAAGGTGCAGGGAAGGCACAAGGGCAATGCCTGTGACTTTGTGGCTGGCAGTCCCGGCCTATGCATCTGTAAAAACCCTTGTACAATACCAGGTTCGTCCTTTCCCCGAGCGCCGCTTCACATCCTAAAAGCTGCAGAGGATAGTTTCTGACCATATGGGAAATTGAAGCTTGTGTTTTCCAGCTGACTTGTAAATATTAAAGCTGAACTAGCTGTTCCAACTGTTGATTCCCTGAAACCCTCATGAGTACGGCGCAGGCAAGTTATGCTGTACAGCTCTTTGAACTGTTTAAACTTTTGAGAATGCCCTTCTTAAACAGCAGTGACGAAGGCCCCTTCTGTGTTCCCTGCATTCTAAGGCTCAGGGTGCCCATGGGTCTCCCACATCCTAGGGCACGAGGAGTTAACAGTCAGTTTTACTGGGCTCAGACCAGGAGCCCACACAGCCCACTCAAGGGAGTTTTGAGGACCTTTGTGTATTTGTCAGGTTTCTTCTCCAAATTCTTCTCAGCTTTCTTCCACAGCCTCATGAGAAGCTTTATTTTTTTTTTCTGATAATGGATTTTGGCCTTCTCCTTCCTCTCCTCTAGAGTGGCTGTGACTGCCTGGTACTTACAGCCAACCTCATGAGCCAGGCACCCTAGGTAGGCCAACTTCCGTGCAGGCTTCAGCCGCACAACCTTGAGGGCAGCAGAAACCATCATTGGCTTTCTCTTTTTAACATTTTTTTAAATGACTGATTTTAGGCAGAGAAAAAGGAGAGGCAGACATCGATTTTTTGTTTCACCCACTTACACATTCATTGGTTGGTTCATTTTTTATTGATTTGAGAAAGAGAGACAGAGATTTGCCATTCTACTCACTAATGCATTCATTGGGTGATTCTTGTATGTGTCCTGACTAGGGATTGCTCTGCAACCTTGGCACGTCAGGACAATGCTCTAACCAACTGAGCTCCCCTGCCAGGGCCCATTTGCTTTTCCTAGTCATAGGGCAGCAAAATCCCGGTAAACGCCTGACATCCTAGAAGCTGTGGTCTCATGCAGCCTGGCCTGCTTGGTTTGTAGGACAACGCTTAACGTGGTCCACTGAAAGGAAGTGCCTAGGGGCCTAGAAGTGGTAAGGGTGGCCGGATGGGTTGGTACTCAGCCACTGGTACAGAAACGCCAATGCCCTCACAGCGGACAACCACCACGTTTCAGCCCAGCAGCACCTGCTTGGTCGCAATGGCCTCCAGGTGGCCCAGAAGATGGCCTTGGCCATCGAGCACCAGGGCCTGCCCCTCCACCATCTTCAGCCACTGCCTGAGAAAGGTCCAAAAGTTCTTGATACTCAAAAGACGCTCTGTGCTTCTTACATGCTTCAGAGGGAGAGTTTTCTGGACAGCTTTTGGGTTTTTCAGAAGCAAAATGCGTGGGAACGTATTCCCAGAGAATGAAGGGCCAAAGTAATAGAGGGTAGAAAAGCTTTTGTTCACTGTTTCTTCTCAGTACCCTAGAATCACATGTTGCCAGGATCCTAAAGTTCCTGTTACATCACCTCGTCAACCCTTCCTCCGTCTTCCCCTGATGCCTTCCTTGTAACCGCAATATTTCCACCAAGAAGTCATTCAACTTCAGTTTGGGCGTTCCTTACGATAGAAAACTATTTCCCTACTTCCTGAGGCAGCCTGTTTCATCTCGGGGTATGTCTATTCGAAATGTTGCCCTTATGCGAAATTTGCTTCCACCCACATTCCTAATCCCACTGAAGTTGCAGCGAAGCCTGTCTGCTTACTCTTCCCAGTGACAGACCTTCAAAGATCTGAAGACAAAAATGTCCAGATTTTAAAGCCCAAACTCCTTCATATGGTCCCCATAAGTCATGCTTTCTAGGGTGCACATCATATGAGAAAGCAAGTGTTTTAGTTGCATGAGTCATTGGAGCCATCTATATTAGGCTAGGGGGGGGAAAGAAGGCAGTGATGCATCCTCTGAAATGTCAGGCTGCAAACCCATAGAGCCATAGAGCCATATAGGGGAAGAGGAAGAAAGGAAAGGGTACAAGAGGCTCAAATGCAGCCAGCAAGACTGGCCACAACTTCCTGTTAGGTTCACTAGTCAGATAAATTTTAATCACGCAGATAACAGAGCAGCCTTCTTGCAGCTCCTCTAAAAAAAGCTTTAAATATCCATGTCTTAGCTTAGGCTAGCATTAAAAAAAAATACCACAGACTGGATAGCTTAAGCAATAGGAATTTATTTCTTACAGTTCTTGAGCCAGGGGAAGTCTAAGATCGATGTGCTGGCCAATTCGATTCCTTGGTGAGGGCTCTCTGTTTCTGGCCTGCAGATGCCTGCATTTCTCATTGTGTCCCCACATGGAGCAAAGAGAGAAAGTTCTGGCCTCCCTTCCTCTGTAACGGTAATAATTCCACCATGAGGGCTTCATCCTCATGGCCTAGTGAGACTTCAAATTCCCTCTCAAAGTCCCCACTTCCAAATAGCATCACGTTGAGTTTTAGGGCCTCAACATAGGAACTTGGGGTAGGAGGACACAAAAATTCAGTTCATAGTAATAAAGTATCTCATCCATTCCAGTACCCGGTTCTTGGTCAAATAAGCCATTGTCAGTTGCAGAGGCGAAAGCTGAAGGGTACCTCCATGACATGGGATTCATACTAGGTTCTTGTCTAAGCTTCCGAGATCAGACGAGATCGGGCGTGTTCAGGGTGGTATGGCCATAGACCGACATGGGATTCAGAGCTTTGTCTTTACCTGGTCAAGGTTTCAGGCTTACGTGAGAACTTCTGTCAGGAAGCCTGGCTCAGCCTGGCATGAAGCAAGGCTGTTGACTTTTCTGAGCCCCTCTGGCTTTTTGGTGCCTGACTTTATAATAGTTTTAAGGCTAGTAAGCTTAGCTATATGAAACTCTTCTCCCAAAAGGCAGTCTCCAGGATCCTGACATTATATTCTTGTCAAATACATCAAAGAAAAGGTTATCACTAATCGTAACATCTTAAACCATTTTTCAGTAATTGTTGAGTTTTCACAAAGTGCTTTGTCATAGCCAAAAGGGATTCCTGACCTGAAGCAGTTTTATAATTGAAAGAGTCAGTTTGGGCAGGAGCAGTCAGTCAAAAGGGCTTCAAAAAGAAAGGAACACTTATTGATGAATAGGTATTATTCACAAAAAATGGAGAGATTGGGAATGGTATTTCAAGGAAAGATGGTGGCATGAACGAAAATTAGACAGATTGGAATTAACCAATTAACATTTGTTCATTCTACCAATATTTATTGACAAGCAGTGTGCTGGATGTTAGGGCTATAGCACTGACTAAAACTTGTGTGGTCCTTGTCCTCATAGTTTACCTTGCAATGCTGGAAAGAAGCAGTAAACAAATGAACAAATGAATGAGCATCTTATACTCGTGATAAGTGCATGAAAGGGAGAACAGTAAGGTAGAGTGAGGAAGCCTGCATGACAGTGGGTGGTCAGAGGAGACATGTCTGAGAAGGTAAAGTTTTACTGGGCACTTGAACGATTATAAGTCATTGTGATTATCTGTGGAACGTGGGAAGCAACCAGGCCTGTAAAAACAGATTCATGGAGAAGCTGATGATGTAGTTGGTGAGGAAGAACGGGGCCTTAGAGGAGCCTACTTTGAATAAGTGAGGGAGGAATAAGAACTTTAATTGGAGGCAATGGGGAGTCATTGAGAGCTTTGGATGGTGGTTTTGACCAAAGTCATGGTTCAGGAGGATGAATAAGGCGGCCAGTGGAGATTGTTTGGAGTATGGAGAGACCGGAGGAGAGCAACCCAGTTAGGAAAGCATTGAATTGTGAGGTAATGACTGCCTGGCTGGGGTAGCTGCAGAGTGGACACTGAGAGGAAGTGTGAAGAGAAAGCTGTGGCTAAGGGACACTCGATAGGACTTGGCAACTGAGGGGGGGTGGCATGGAGAAGGTGAGGGGAATAGAAAATCAATAATAGTGAAGTTTTCATCCTTGGTTTATAAGAAAACGATGTCTTCCACCACAGAAACATTTAGAGTTGGTCTGAGAGGAATAAAATCAAGAGGTGTTTTTGGTTATTAAATTGTTGACTTGCTAATGGGATCCCCAAGTAAAAATGTCCAGTAGACAAATGGCAGTGTAGCCTAAGAGTAGCCACAGAGGACAAACATAGCTCCAAATTTGGCATGTGCTTATGGGAATAAAAAAGAGTAAGTGGAGGTGAGGGCATTTATTCCACCTTCGGTAATCACTTCCACATGCGTGAATGTGCATCAAGTTGTTGATGCCGGTGTTCAGGGACATAAAGGTTCACTACCCAGGGGATTAGTTAACAGGGACCCAGAATTTAAAATCTGTCAGCTCAGCTGTCCAGCCAACCATATTCTTCAAATAAGAGCATCATTACTTTGATCAAGAGGTAGACTTTATTGAATTTATTGGGGTTACAGGGGCTAATTACATAGGTTTCAAGCGGACAGTTTTATAATACAACATCTGCATATTGCACTGTGTTTACCACCCATAGACCAGTCTGTTTCCGTCATCATTTATCCTCCCTTTACCCTCTTCTACCTGTCCTGTCCACCAAAATATATTTTTTAAAACACTGAACCTATCGTCATGCAAGAGATATTAGATAAAAGGCATTAAGAAATTACTTGTTTTAATAAAAAAAACTTGGTGGCCCTGGCTGGTGGTACAGTGGATAAGACACCGGTCTGTGAACCCGAAGGTCACTGTTTCAATTCCCAGCCAGGGCACATAACCAGGTTGCAAGCCAGGTCCGTAGCTGGAGGCAGGCGAAAGGCAACCATACATTGATGTCTCTCCCTCTCTGCCTCTCTCCCTTCCCCACTCTAAAAATAATAAATAAAATCTTTTTAAAAACCCCTTTGTGAACCTTAATGAAAATGTTAGTATATTTTAAAAAGTGGTAGATTTTATCAAGCTAAATATTAGTAGGGATAATATTGAGCAAATCTTGGGGTACTGGAAGCAAGTAGCCACAAGAAACAATAGTACAAGGGTATGACAAGTAGAATGTTTTCATCGTTGAATGATCGTCTCAAAGCTTTGACTGCAGGAATGCCTTCTATTATGAGTGACCCTCCAGGCACCACTTCCCACCCACGTACACACACACAAAGGCAATGGATTAAAACCTCTAGGCCTGGATCAGGACCACTGGTTATCCTTATCATTCTTATCCAACAGCTCATCTCCCAAGACTGCTAGTAGCCACCGCCATTTAAAATAAAGCATGTACAAAGTTGTGTGTGTGTGTGTGTGTGTGTGTGTGTGGCTGATGTTAAGAAGTGAAAATCATATCTCTTGGGGGTAAGAACATTGGTCTGGTAGTCACATATTTATTTATAATTTATACCAATTCTGTTTGCAAAAAGGATTAAAAGTGTGTCTGCATGGTATCTTTCAAGTTGAAATCTGGGTATTCAGAGTTTCATTTTGACAAAGTCCTCTATTTTCTTTCCAAATCACAGCTGTGGTAAACTATTCAGTGCTAGTATGTGGCTTAGAGCTGTTGCACTACCTTTGTTTTTTCTGAGGAATTTGCATTTAAGAGCTATTCTCCTGTAGACATCGTATTTTAATCCAACAAAAAAGCATCTGTAGTATAGATTCCAAAATAAGAGCTTACCTGTGGAGAGGCAGCATAAAATGGCAAAAATACAAACTCAAAGCAGTCGGCCTGCTGTCTCAGTTTTGTTTCTGCCATTTATTGGGTATGTGTTCTTTCTTCATCTGTGAGATGAGGTAGGTGCTATTTGTCTCAGGTTTGTTTTTAAAATTAACATGAGGGAATTGCTATAACGGTTTGTAAGTTGGACCATAAATATCTTAGCCATTTAGAATTGCAGGCTCTCAGACTCTGTGATACTTTGATGATCATATTGTGTGGGAACTATTTGGCATAATCCCATCATATCAGTCAAAAAACTTACGAAAATATTCTCAAAGTTCTGCCCACACCTATTTGGGAATCAATTCAGAAGTGGGTGTGGTTAAAAGTGGTCTGACATTGTTAGCGTTTAGAATGAAAGTCAAGAAATGACACAGAGAACTTTAATGTAGTTGGGTCTTTGCTACTAATACTTATCCTTGATGGAGTGTTTTGCCAGGACAACTTGGTTTTCAGGAAAAAGAAAAAGCATGTTGTTCTACGGCTGTTTCTTGGGCCTAGTGATATTCCCAGTGACATTTCTTCACCCTCACAGATGTGGCTGGCTTCATGGAGACAGAGCCCCTGGTGTCAGTGATCGAGGGCCATGATGCTCGGCTGCAATGCAAGGCAGCTAGGTATATCTACACTCACCTCGCCTGGTTCAGCCGCCTGGGAGAGAAGGTTCCTGCTACGCACACAGAAAGCCTGAAGAGTGACTATTCCATCTCACTCACGCTGGTGATTAAGAATGTGACCCAGAAGGATAAAGGGCAGTACACATGCAAGGCTTGGAACCAGAGGAACATCACCAAGATGATGCCACACTATACCCAGCTCTTAATTAGAGGTACAACTGGGGAGATTTCCCTAAAACTTCTTAGCATTTGAGACAGCTACTGGGTGGGCTATAGAATAGCGCTCTTGCTTCTATATTACTTATAGGTTGGGCCAGTCGATCTTCCATTTCCAGAAGCCTCTTGGAGACATTTCAAGGAAATGAACTGTATACTCTGTCAAATAGATGGAAAATTTGTTTTTTGTGTTTTTTGTGTGTGTGTGTTTTTGTTTTTTTTTTTTGCATGTCGGTGTCCAGTTCTCCCAATACCACTTGTTGAAGAGACTGTTTTTACTCCATTTTATGTTCCTTCCCCCTTTGTCAAATATGAATTGACCATAGAGTCCTGAGTTTATTTCTGGGCTCTCTATTTTGTTCCATTGATCTATATGCCTATTCTTATGCCAGTACCAGACTGTTTTGACTACAGTAGCCTTGTAGTATAGTTTGATGTCAGGTATTGTGATTCCTCCTACCTTGTTCTTCTTTCTCAAGATTTCTGTGGCTATTTGTGGGCATTTTTGGCTCCATATAAATTTTTGAAGTATTTTTTCTATCTCTGTGAAGTATGTCACTGGTATTTTAATTGGGATTGCATTGAATCTATAGATTGCTTTGGGTAGTATGGACATTTTAATGATGTTAATTCTTCCCATCCACGAACATGGTATATGCTTCCATTTATTTGTGTCTTCCTTGATTTCTTTCTTCATTGTTCTGTAGTTTTCTGAGTACAGGTCTTTTACCTCCTTAGTTAAGTTGACTCCTAAGTACTTTATTTTTCTTGTTGCTATGGTAAATGGGATTTGTTTTCTAACTTCTATCTGTGATATTTCATTGGATCAAAAAAATTTGGTACATTTACACAATGGAATACTACACAGCAGAAGGAAAGAAGGAACTCCTACCCTTTGCAACAACATGGATGGAACTAGAGAGTATTATGCTTAGTGAAATAAGCCAGTCAGTGAAGGACAAATATCATATGATCTCACCCATTACAGGACAATAATGAATAAAACAAACAAGCAAAATAGAGCCAGATACATGAATACAACGAATAGACCTTTAGTGGGCAAAGGCAGGGGGGTTGGGGAGTAGAGAGGAGGAGGCAAAGAAGGGGAGCAGTTTAGTCAAGGAACTAGCATGGAAGAACCATGGACACAGACAACAAGTGGGATTGACTTCGGGGGCGGGGGAGTGGGTGGGTAGGGAAGGGGACAGAGGGGAGGAAAAAGGGGATGGATGTAATACAACAACAATAAAATTAAATTATATTTATATATATATATACATATATATGTATATGTATATAAAGAAATAATGAAAAATTGGGGTATGGAACTTTTGGGGTCCCAAATATGGTAAGCCTTAACCATCCAAATATCTGATTAAATATGAAGGGTGAGACAGAGATTAAAAGACATAGCTATGGTACCCTGCCTCACTTTTGGCTTCTTTTATCCTGGTCACTACAGAAAGAGTTGCTCCATTCATTATTGAGAATCTTACCAACATGGAGGTCAACATCAGCGGCAAAATTTCACTGGGTTGCAAAGTGAATGGAACACCACGGCCTACCATCCACTGGTTGAGAAATGGAGTCCCTATTCTCCCTGCTTCAGGTAAGTGTGAAGATCTTGTGGAGTTGTTTCCAATCAAGAGGGCCTGAGTTGATGCAGCTCCTTAGCGATTACCTGACTGAAACTGTTCCAGGATTGACTTACTAAGTTGGGGGATGGGGGCTCACATACTCTTTAAGACTGGGCTTCAGCGCAAACACCAGATAATAATGGGGGACATTGTTGATGCAGGAATCTTCTTTGGGAAGAACAGCCTTATTATTGAGCGAGCCAAAAAAGAAGATGAGGGCTTATATCAGTGCAAAGCGACCAACGAGGTGGGGGAGGTCAGCACCACAGCTCTTATCACTGTGGAAGGTAAGTTGGAAACGTTCTGTCTACATTGATAATAAGTAATGGATCTCAAAAAAGAAAGAAAATGCATTTGGTGTTGGGGACATGGTGTAGAATGACAATGAAGAAGGCAAGCATAGGTATACACGTAATATACCCACTTTCAGTGGGAAGGTATGTGGAATAGTACAATTTGGAAAACCTGAATTCAGAACCCCATACTTACTGCAAACTTAATGGGATCTTGCATAAATCACTTAGCCCTTTTGGATCTCAGATTTCTCACTCCTGGAATGAGAATAACAACAGCTGTACTCTACCTTTCAGAGGTGATAGAGATGGAGGCCAAGCTATGGGAATACCTTAAAAATATATAAAATATCAAATAAGATGACTTCCCTTTGGTTGGTTGGGACCTGTTGGCTGGCACTTGGAAATACAAACATAAAAGGTTAGACCTTTGATCACCTTTCGTTGTGAATAGGAAGCCCAAAGAACGTAAGATACTTGCTGAAGGTTATGGCAAAATGTTTTGACTCCAATGTCCTATACTATTATGATGAGCATTTAACTACTAAGAACAAAGCTGTATCTGTTGAAATAAATGCTGAGGGTTGGAATAACTATCTCATCATCCCCAAAACCTTTTGTACATTCAGCTATACTCTTCCAGGGCATACTAGGCAAGCCATATAAACTGATTTAACAATCTGGTCTCTCAGTGGTCTGAGATAATCCAGAGTCTAAACTATAAAAATAATAAAACTGATAATAAGAAAATAGCTAAAATAAGTTATATGCCATATGTGGTGCTATTTTCACTTCTCATGATCTCACTTAGTACTATGGATCCCCCTATGTGGTAGGTATTTTATTATTTCCATTTTTATATGGGAAACTGAGGCACAAAGGGGTTAGTAACTTGCCCAAGGTCATGCAGCTGGTAAGTGGTAGAGGCAGGATTTGAACTCAGGCAATTGATGCCATACCTCATACATATTTTGTCTTTGTCCATGAGAGCCAGCTGGTTAGGCAGCACATGACTTTAAATGTCCCATTTTATCTTTCTGCCTTAGATTATACACGCGTGCGCACGCACGCACACATACACACACACACGTATATATACAGTGTATGTGTTTTTGTGTGTATATGTATATAATGTGTGTGTGTGTATGTGTATAAAATATGTATTCACCTCATTCTTTTGAGTCATCTAGTACAATTATCAGGGCTGTTTCTCCCTAAGTCTCAGGTCAATGCTCACACTCCATAAAGGTTTCATATATACATGCTTCTACAAAATTTTGGCACTTGCTGACATTTGTTCTGTAGAAATAAAGTGTGCTTTCTAAAAAGCAGTAATTTGCTCTTTCATCCTCAGTCTCTGCAGTGAATGAACTTATTTTTATTTTAACAAACTGTCTTCAACATCTTTACAGGCTCTGAAGATAAATCCAATATTGAAGTCATCATTCTTGTTTGTACTGGCCTTGCAGCTACCCTTTTCTGGCTTCTTCTCACCCTGGTCATTCGTAAGCTCCGGAAGGTAAGGGGAGGAAAAGTACTCTGGGGCCGTAGGGCTGGCTCATGCGCAGTTTACATTACTTTCAGGCTGCACCTGGTATACTTTCTGTCTCAGCTTAATCTCTTGGTAGATAGCACTATTTATCTAGGCAACGCAGAGACTGTGTGAAAGCAGTGTGTGTGTGTAGTCCTTGTCTGGGTTTGATATCAAAGCAATGTTTGCTTTGTGATATTTAAAAATATTTTTCCCTCTTTATTTTTTAAAAGATTTTATTTATTCATTTTTAGAGAGAGGGGAATGGAGAGAGAGGCAGAGAGGGAGGGAGACATCCATGTATGGTTGCCTTTCTTCTGCCTCCAGCTACGGACCTGGCTGGAGACCTGGCTTGCAACCTGGTTATGTGCCCTGGCTGGGAATCGAACCAGCAGCCTTTTGGTTTGCAGGCTAGTACCTTATCCACTGTGCCAACAGCCAGGGCTATTTTTAAAGATATCAAGAAGAATAGGTATGAAATATTCGTTGAATACTTGGTAGAATTCAATGGTGAAGCTGTGTGATCCTGGAGTCTATTTTTGGGGGGGTTGTTTTTCATTACTGTTTCAATTTCATTAATAGTGTCTTATCAAATTAGACTTTTTGTTTCTTCATGGTTCAGTCTAGGAAGGTTGTATGATCCTAAAATTTTTTTCCTAGGATTTGCAAAGTTGTAGTGTATAACCGTTTATAATATTTTCTCATGATCCTTTGTATTTCTGTGATATTCATTGTGATTTTTCCTCTTTTGTTTATAATGCTACTTATTTAAACCTTTTTTTCATATTAAGTTTAGCTAAACATTGTCAATTTTCTTTAGGTTTTTGAAGAACCAGCTGTTATTTTCATTAATCATTTTCATTGCCTTTTAAGTAATTATTTCTGCTCTGATTTTTATTATTTCATTTTTTCTTTTGACACTGGGCTTGTGTTTTTCTCAGTTCTATAAAGTGTAAGTTCAGATTGTTTATGTAAGATTTTTATTCTTTCTTGAGTTAGGCCCATACTATTATAAACTTCCTTTTTCGTAAGTCTTTGCTGCATTCCAAAGATTTTGGTATGTCTTATTTTTATTTTCATTTGTTCCCATCTATTTTTTTAATTTCCTTCTTGTCCCAATAGTTATTCTGTAGTATGTTGTTTAATCTCCACATATTTGTGATTTTTCCAGCTTTTCTCTTATAGTTGATGTCTACTTTCATACTGTGGTGGTTGGAAAACATGCTTAGTATGATTTAAGCCTTAAATGTACTGGGTGTTGTTTTGTGCCTATCCTTGAGGATATTCTATGTGTACTTGAGAAGAATGTGTATTCTGTTGCTTTTATATAAAAATTCCTGTAAATATCTATCAAATCTATCAGTTGTGTCATTTAAGACCGATGTTTCCTTGACATTCTGTCTGAATGGTTTATCCATTGGTGTAAGTAAAGTGTTAAAATCTCCTATTATTTCATTGCTCTCACTTTCTTATTTTAGGTCTGTTATAATTGCTTTATATATCTTTGTGCTCCTAAGTAGGGTGTGTGTGTGTGTGTGTGTGTGTGTGTGTAAATAAATGTTATATCTTCTTCATCGATTGTCCCTTTATAATTATATAATGTCCATCTTTGACTGTTGTAACCTTTTTTGGCTTCAGATTTATTTTGTCTGATATAGATGAGGCTACAGCCATTTTCTTTTAGATAACATTTATTTGGAGAATCATCTTCCAACCCTTCACTTTGAGCCTATGTTTATCATTGGAGCTGAGATGCATCTTCTGAAGAGAGCATATAGTTTTATCTTGTTTTTTAATTCATCCATATAGTCAATGCTTTTGATTGGTGAGTTCAGTCCATTTCCATTGAGGGTGATTATTGATACCTGAGGAGTTACTACTGCTATTGTATATTTTGTTCTCTGACTACTTAATAACTTGTTTTTTCTTTCTGTCTGGTTTTTTCAAGTTTTTCACATTTTCTCTCTTTTTAAAAATGTATCCTATCTGCGCTCTAGTTTTTGTTTTGTGGTTCCTATGAGGTTTATATAGTCTCATAGATATAATAGGTTTTTTCTGATATCATCTTATTTTCTTTTGCCTATACAAGGTTTGTTCTCTTCTTTTATGTTTTTGTTGTCAAAAATTATCCTTGTTTGTGTGTTCATTGCGAAATTGAAGGAGCTATAGTATTATATAATGCCTTTTCTCTTTAATCCTTATGGTATAATTGTTATATGCTTTATTCTGTGGTAGAGTCACGATTTTCTGATTCTGCTTCTTCATCACTTTACTGAGTATATTGGGTACTTTCGTCTTTTTGTTTCAGGTAGGAGAGCTTTCTTCAATATTTTCTGTAATTCAGGTCTTGGGGTGAATAACATCAGCTTAGGTTGTGTGGAGAACCTTACTTTTCCCTTCACACCTAAAGGATAACTTTGTCTAATCGCTTACTTTAGCTGGCAAATTTTATACATCATCTCACTCTCTCTTGGCCTGTGGAGATTTGCTGAGAAATAGGATGATAGCCTGATGGGGGTTACTTTGTAGGTTACTGTCTACTCCCCTCAGATTCCTTTAGAATTCTTTCTTTATTATTGACATTTGATGATTTAAATATAAGTCCTGGAGAAGGTACTTTTACATTAAAATAATTGTTTTATTAACTTCTTGTACTTCCATGTCCAGCTCCTTCACCAGGTATGGAAAGTTCTCACCTATTATTATTTTTAATGGACAATCTGTTCCCTTATCCTTCTTTTTCTGGGATGCCCATTATTTTTGTCTCCCTTTCTAATTAAATGAATAGTTCTTATAGAGTTCTTTCTTTAAAAAGAACTTACTCCTCTCTCCCTTTCATCCTGAATAACTTATAGATTACTACTTTGAGCTCTATAATTCTTCCATATGGTCTGCTCTATTTCCAATTCTTTCTAATGCATAGTTCATCTCATTCTCTTGAGTTCCTCAAACTCCAGAATTTTTGTTTGGTATTATTTTAGAGCTTCAGTCTCTTTGATAAAATGCTCCTTATGTTAATTAATTTTATTCCAGAGCTCATTGAACTGTTTTTCTGAGTTTTCTTGTATCTTGTTGAGTTTCTTGATGGCAGGTATTTTGAAAGCTCTAGCACAGTATTCTTGATTTTAATTTTGGTTTCTGGAGGATTGTCATTTTTTTTCCAATACTGTGTTACCATGATTATTTGTGGTGCTTGATGAGCTGATACTCTCCTAGCACATGTGAGGTAGTAAAAACCTTTCTTATTTTGGCACAGCTTTGTTTAATTTTAACAATTCAACAGGTTGGTAGAGTTCTTTCTTTTGTTTTCCAGTAGGTGGCAATATAGTGTAAGATTTTTGTTTCTTCTAGGTGTGCTGATGACTCACAATGTTTGAAATCCAGCATTTTCTCCCTTCTATTGTCTCTGCCAGAGGTGTTCCAGGTGCCATCTTTATTGCTACTTGTGCCTCCAGGGCTTTTGGAACCTTGCTGCGACTAGTGTCATTGCAGTCGAGAGTTCTGCTGTGGTTATGGGTGTCACTGACAGGGTCACAGTGATGGCATAGGCCCTCAGTGTCTGGAGTTGCTGGGTCTTGAGCAGGTGGGGGCCAGATTTGCCAAACCTTCTCCTCCTACTGCCCTGTATCATGTGGTGCTGGTCGGTGTCACATGTATCGTCTTGTTGCTGCTAAGAAGCTCTCCAGAGTTGTTACACTACCACGTCTAGGAGGGAAGTCACTTGCAGAGGTACTAATTCTGCTGCTGCTGCCTTTGTTTTTCTTTCTCAAGGAACTGGGTAGTGGCCCTTATACCTGCTGTTCCCTCAGTTTTGCTTCCCCTGTGCCTTCTAATCCACACACCTTCAGATGTACAAATGAAGATTTTCAGTGGCCCGAGTGGTAGATTAAAGGAGAGAGGCAAAGAGAACATCCCAGTCCACCATGGTGCTAAAATCACTCCTGATGCTAATGCCTTTTCATTTTTTCCTTATTAATTTGTTCATCACTATGTACACACCCCACCAATATCCTCTTCTTAGTAGTGCATTTTCATTCTTTTGCATGTGGCCATTTAGTTTTCCCAACGCAACTTATTGAAGAGATTGTACTTTCTCCATTGTATATTCTTAGCTTCTTTGTCATGAATTAACAGACCGTATACATGCGGGTTAATTTCTGAGATCTCCATTTTGTTCCATTGACCTATGTGACTGTTTTCATTTTAATACAGTTCTTTATTACTATAGCTTTGCGATATAGTTTTAGGTCAACAGTGCGATGTTTTCAGCTTTGCTCCTCTTTCCCAACATTATTTTTGTCTACAAAGTATTTTGTAGTTTCCTGCAAATTTTGGGATTGTTTGATCTATATTTTCTTTTAATTTAATTGGAAATTTGAAAGTGATTGCATTGGACGTACACATTGCTTTGTTTAATATCGGCATTGTAACACTATTAAACTTTACAACCCATCAATGTGGAGTGTCTTTTCATATTTGTTTCTCCCTTAGTTTATTTCATTAATGTCATAGTTTTCAATGTGTCAGGCTTTCATCTCCATCATTAGTTATTCCTAGGTATTTAATTCTTCTTGATGGGATCATAAATGAAATGTTTTATTACTTTCTCTTAGTTACCAGTGCATGAAAGTG
Organism: Noctilio leporinus; assembly: GCA_004026585.1. Taxonomy (NCBI): domain Eukaryota; kingdom Metazoa; phylum Chordata; class Mammalia; order Chiroptera; family Noctilionidae; genus Noctilio; species Noctilio leporinus. The sequence continues at coordinate 365,957 of PVIW01000821.1, forward strand.
CAACAGATGTTTGCATGTTGATTTGACATATCCTACAAGTTAAGTGAACTCATTGATTAGTTCTATCAGCTTTTTGGGGTGAAGTATTTAGAATTTTCTGTATACGGTATTGTATCATCAATATCCATCAGATATATTGGCCTATAATTTTCTTTTTTTGTGGTCTCCTGTCTGGTCTTGGTATCAGGATAATGTTAGCCTCATAAAATGAGTTTGGAAGTGTTCTCTTCTAGTTTTTCAAAGACTTTGAGGAAGGTTGGTATTAATTATATTTAAAAAGAGTTTGGTAGAATTTGCCAGTAGTGCTGGTCTGGAGTGAGGAAGAGGGAGAGCGCAGAGGTCATGTTTACCAGACTCCAGCCTCTGGGAGTACCACAGTTGGCCTCTAGATGAGTGTCAAACCATAAGCTTGTTCCTCGGGCCAAGGATCCAGGATAAGCACGTAGGCCACTTTCACAGACAGATGGGTTGTGTTTCAGTCTGTTGTCTCCACAGTGCCCGGGGGTAGTAGGCAGCCAAGCACTGGCCCTCCACTTGCTGCTGTCTGGTTGGATCCAGGAAAGCAAGCCCTGATGGCCACCACAGCCAAGCCACCAAAGGGCCTTCCGGGGGTGACAGCCACAGAAATCAGGATGCCAGATGTAAAAGCTGGGGCGCTAGATATACGTATGTATAAATTTTCCTCCTGAAGCAGCTGCTATTCTGGAGCATAGCTAAGGGACACCACAAAGATAGGTCCTGTCCTTCGAGCTTTCTGGAAGAGATTACAGTCAAGCATTAAATGTGTGTTTCATGAGAAGGCCGCCCTTCAGGTCACAGCCATGAAGAGAGAAGCTAATAGACTCTTTCACAGAAAGGCCAGGCTCCATGTACTGTTGCCTCTTGCTGTGCCTGGGGCAGGTAGCCTGTTAAGAACTCTTACTTCGTCGGTTACAGTTCTGTGCGACCCATAAGTGTAAACCCGGAGGTGTTACCTGGCAGCAGCCCCAAAAATCAGGGTGCCAAGTGAGGCTACCAAGTCCTTCCTGGGAGGTGCTGGTGAGCTGGAGCGAGACAGCGCACGAAGAATGCGTCTATTGGATGGAGCTAGGTAGCCTCCATCCCTGGGCAGTGCTTCCGGCAGGCCCCTAGATGTATGTAAATTAAAGGTATGTCCCTTAGGCAGATTTTTGAAGGTAAGCTTTATTCACACAATGTCAGGCTGCTTTGTAATCAGCTCTCCGTGCTAGGCCCTGGGGCGGGCGAGACTGAGCATTGGAGCTATTAGTAACTTTCTCAGTTTGATCGAGCATTGTTGGTCTTGTGTATATTATCCAGGTTGGCTTTCAAAGCTAGATGTTCTGTGCTCCTGCCTCTCAGGTGCAGGTCTGAAGAGTTTGGAAGCCCCATGTGGGGCTGAAACTGTTCTCAGGGAGCAGCCCTGGGTTTTGAGCTCCTTTCTAATTGTGGATCACGGTGCTAAGGGTGAGAGGTTTACGGCAAGGTTTTGTTCAGTCTTCTTTGCCCACTTCAATGTGTGTTTTTTCTCATTCCCCTGATGAGTACGTCACCCAGCTAGGTTCTGATGAATCCATTCATTCGTTTTTTGTCCAGAGGAAAATGGCTTATACGAAGCTTATAGTGGGAGATGAGTTCAGGATTCTTCTACATTGACAACTTAAACTGGGACCTCTAGAGTGTCTGATTATGTCTATTAGTTCCATTTAGTGTGTGGTTCAAGTCTAACCTTTCCTTACGGATGTTCCCCTCTTCCCTCGCTCCTGCCCCACAGGCATGCAGCCCCCTAAACTCTCAGGGACCCCAAACTTGCAACCAGGAGAGCAGTGAGCTTGCCCCAGGCTCACCCCCTAACCCGCCCACATAGGCTCCTTGTCTCTGACTTCCCAGTGAGCAGAGGCAGCCCGGCCTCGTTTCACTGTCCCAGCTTTATTAACTGTACCCTCACAGTCACCTGGACTCTCGTGAAGTCCTGCCTACACCAAGTCAAGAACCCACACATCACTGCCTGGCTTTGGGCAGGCCCGCTCAGGGCCAGGTCCTCCGTCTGGTAACTGTTATTATTTTTGGCTTCCATGCTATTTTGTCTGCTGTAAGTATAGCCACCTCCTTTTTTTTTTTTCTTTTTAGTTTCCAGTTACATGAAATATGCTTTTCAGTCTATTCACTTGAATATGTGTGTCCTTAAAGCTGCAGTTAAATGTCTTGTAGGTAGCATATAGTTACATCTAATTTTTTAAATCCAGCCAGCCACTCTGTGTTTGTTTGTTTGTTTTTAAGACTGACTGCTTTATTTTTAAATTTTTTAAATTCAGTTTGCATTCAATATTACTTTGTATTAGTATCAGGTGTATAACGCACTGGTTAGACTACTATATATTGCACTTCACAAAGTGATCCTCTGCTATTTCCAGTACCAGTTGTAAATTCAATCCATTTACATTTAGAGTAACAATTTATATGTAAACACTTACTAATGCCATCTTATTCATTGCTTTCAGTTATTTTATAGTTCCATTGTTCCTTTTTCCCTCTCTTTCTGCCTATCTTTGTGAATTGGTAATTCTCCATGGTGATAAACTCTGATTCCTTTCTCTTTATTTTTTGTGTGTACAATGCATTTTGATTTCATAGTTACCATGTGGCTTCCTTGAAATATCCAAGGAATATTGAAATAGTCCATTTCTAGCGGATAGCCACTTAACTTCGATTGCACACAAAACTACCTTTGTATTCCCTTCTTTTAATGTGTTAGGCATCATAATTGAGCTCTTTATTTGTTAGAAGATTTTACTCATTATTTTTAGAGAGAGGGGAAGGGAGAGAGGCAGAGAGGGAGAGAAACATCAATGTATAGTTGCCTTTCATCTGCCTCCAGCTGGAGACCTGGTGTATAGCCTGGGTATGTGCCCTGACTGGGAATCGAACCAGTGACCCTCAGGTTCTCAAGCAGGTGCTCAATCCACTGAGCCACACCAGCCAGGGCTTAGCTCTTCTTACACCTGTATTTGTTAACAAATTATAGTAGCTTTGTTATTTTTAATATTCTTGTTCTTTAACATGTATGCTATAGTTAACTGATTTACAGAAGAAGAGTTTTCTAAAACTTTTTATATGTTTACCTTTACCAGTTTGTTGAATATTTTTATGTATTTCATGAACTAATGAGTATCTTTATTTCATCTCAAAGAGCTTCTTTTAACTTTTTTTTTTTTTTTCCCAAGGAAGGTCTACTGGTGAACTTCCTCAGCTTTTATTTGTCTGAAAAGTCTACTTTTTCATTTCTAAAGGTTAGCATTTCAGGTAGAGTTTTCTTGACTGGCAGTTTTCACACTTTAAATGTGTCATTTCCCCCTCTTCTGGCCTGTAGGGTTTCTGATGAGAAATCCACAGATAGCCTAGTGGTGCTTCTTTGAACATTACAATAATTTTATTTCTGGCTGCTTTTAGGCTTCTCTCTTTTTTGACAGTTTCATTATAATGTGCCGGAAGAGATTATTTTGAATTGAGATAATAGGGTAATCTGTTACCTTCTTGAACTTGGATGTTTAAGTCTCTCTCCAAGTTTGTGACATCCTCGGCTATTAATTTTAAAATGAACTTTATGCTTCTTTTTCCCTCTCTTCTTCTGGAACTCTAATAATCGTAACATATGTTTGCTTGCTTATGTTCCATAGATCACATACACTTTCTCCTCTCTCTCTAATCCTCACCCTTGGGTATGTTTCTGATTTTAGAGAGAAAGGAAGGTGGGGTGGGGAGTGAGAGAGGAAGAGAGGGAGAGAGAGAAACATTAATGTGAGAAGAAAACATCAATATGAAGAGAAACATTGATGGGTTGCCTGCTATATGCATCAATGATGAGTATTGAAGCCGCAACCTACATTTGGCCCAATGACCAGGGATGGAACCCACAACCTTTTGGTGTATAGGATGATGCTCCAACCAACTGTGTCACCTGGCCAGGGCTCTTCTCTCTTTTTTATTCTTTTCCTTTGTGTTGTTGATTTTCTCTGAAGACTGGATTATTTCAAAGTTTCTATCATTTAGATCATTGGTTCTATCTTCCTCTGGCTTATTCTGATAATGATGCTTTCTATTGAATTTGAAATTTTTCATTCATTGAAATATTCTGATATTGAATTTTTTTAAATTATTAGTTCTTTTTTATGATTTTGACCTCTTGGTTAAATTTCTTGTTTAGTTTATGCATTATTTTCCTGATTTTATTGAAATGTCTTTTGTGTTTTCTTGTAGCTCATTGAGTTACATCAAAACAGCTAATTTAAAATTTTTATTTAAATTTTTTATTGGTTCAATCAAAGAATTCTGTGTTTTTAAGATTGTTTGCTGGAAGATTATTGAGACTTTTAAATGATGCCATGTGTCCTTAATTTTTTTATGTTCCTTGGAATATAAAACATTTGAAGTAGCAGTCACCTCCTCCCAGTCTTTACTAGTTGCCTTTGGTTAGGAGACACTTTTCTTTGGTCCTACTTATATTGGGCCTTTACTGATCTGATAAAAATATACCTGTATCATGCTTCTTTTTCCCTCTGATGGCAGAATTGCTAACCTTGTATGTTTTCTCTTAATCTTCCAATGTGCCAGTCTGGTTTCTGGAAAACTCCATTTTCTTGAAGATGGTGCTATAGCTTATGGTTTCTTCTTTGACTGCAGGCCCTAGCCTGTTTTCTGCACACATTTCCTGTCTACTGGAGCTTGTGTCTGTCCCTGCATTTGGGAACATGCATAAGGAGCTGGGTACAGTGTGGGAGGACATGTGGATTTAACCCTAGGACATTAAGGGTATCTACAGGTCAGGTGGATCCTCCAGTGAAGATTCCTAGGACCTTGAGTGAAGGATTCCTGCTATAGCCATTGTCTGCTTATAGTGGAAAGTTTAATCCATTTACACTAAATGTAATTACTGAGATCAAAAAGCTTAATTCTGCCATTTCACTAATTTGTTCTCTATGTTTTAAACCCTTCCTTGTTTTTCAAGTTCTCCTTTATAACTTTCTTGTTTTTTAATTTTATTTATTATTTTTAGAGAAAGGGGAAGGGAGAGAGGTAGAGAGGGAGAAAGACATCAATGTATGGTTGCCTTTCACCTGCCTCCAACTGGGGACCTGGCTGGAGACCTGGCTTGCAACCTGGTTATGTGCCCTGGCTGGGAATCGAACCAGTGACCTTTGGGTTTGCAGGCCGGTGCCTTATCCACTGTGCCACCAGCCAGGGCTTCTCCTTTATAACTTTCATTTGTAATTAATTTTTTCTAATGTCTCAAGTGTTGTGCCTTGTCACAGGCTCTTAGGGCCAATCCCTGTGCCTAGTAACACTTCGGGATAAAGGTGGTTATGCTCCAGTTTGTACAACAGCAAGAGAAGCTTTTGTACTGGTCTTTGAGGGAGCTGCCAGGCATGTTGAGACCTACGACCACAGTGTTTTTAGAACAAGGTTCATATTGTTCGCTCTGGCACTAACGACATGAACTAGGAGTGTTTACTGCCATGTTCCTGGATGCTGCCAATACGGGGTGTAAAGGATGAGAGGCAGGCAATTTGAAATGTCACAGAGCTTTATTACCACAAAGCAGATGATTCTTATTTACCCAAGTCTTTGCTCCTTTGTTGTAGGCTTTTACTAGGTTTGAAGCTATTCAAAGGTTCTGACTGGTTTTCCCCCTCATTAGTTGATTTTGTGTGTGTGTATGTGTGGGGCACATAAACCCAGAGTTGGCTACTTTGCCATTTTGGGTGCTGTCCTTTTTCATTTATTGATTGATTTTTAAATAGTGCTTTATAATATGAGTATTAATTTGCTATGTTTGTTACAACTTTTTCTAGTTTGTCTGTTTTAATTTTTTCATGGGGTGTTCTTTATTATATTTCTGCTTGTGATGTGTTTTTGATTTTTTATGGACCAACTTAAAATATAAAATGGAAAATATAGAGACCTCATCCATGTTCAGAAGATCAAGAAAATACAATAACATGGTTTTACTGTTTTTTTATTTTGTAGCCCAATGTGTCAGACATGAAAACTGGCTACCTTTCCATCATCATGGATCCTGAAGAGATGCCCCTTGATCAACAGTGTGACAGGCTTCCTTATGATGGCACTAAATGGGAATTCCCTAGGGAACGGTTACAATTAGGTGAGAAGAAATCTGTTATATCCCCCTTCCACTTTTCTTTCACCAGAGTATTACAAAATTACTGAGCGGAAGGCCCAAAAAAATACAAAGACTTGAAATCCAGGACACACCTAAACCTAAATAAAGTGGATGTGTTTCAAAGATGATACTGATGAGAAAGGAAGCCATAACTTAGGGGAGTGGAATGGCATTGCGCTCATAGTGTGAAACTAGGAAGCTTTAGAAGTACTGTAGCGTGACCTTATACAAGACATGTCACTTAACTTTTCTGAGCTTTATTTCATTCTTTAAAAAGAGAATATTAATAATTGTAGGTATGCTGTTCATATTCTGCTGCTGCTGTGAGATTGTAGTGAGGTAACATTTGAGAATGTGTTTTACAAATTTTAAACCCTTCACAAATGGAAGGTATTGGTTAACATTGGGGTCTCTTTGAAAGAAGTTGACTGGAGAGCCTAGTTCTTTAAGTAAAATATAATGAATTCCCATAGAGATATATTCATTATTCCAGTAACTAATGTGATTCCTAGTGAAGTAGATGGCCATAAGTCTTGATTTACACCTTATTAACAAATGTGTGCTAACACTTTCACCTGAAGAACTGGTGTGTGTCTACAGACCACCATAAATCTGCTCCAACTCACATGTTTCTTTCTCTCAATTGCTGATTGGTCATCTACAATATTATTAAACATCATTCCAGGTGATGGGGAGACAGCAATGAGCAAGACAGACTGCATGGAGATTATATTCTATTGGGAGAATTAATAATACATATTCCAGCATAATGTTATCTAGTCATAGTGTTATGAAGAATAATAAGGCATGCTGAAGAAATGCAGAGCAAAAACATTCTTGTTATTTTAAAAATTTTTTAATATTTTATTTTTTGATTTAATGTTTATTATATTTTTTCCATTACCCTTTAGTCCCCTTGTACCACCCTCCACTGAGCAATCACCACATTGTTGTCATTATAGATGAGTGCTTTTTCCTTTTTGCTCAATCCCTCCATTGTTGTTTTACATGGGGTGGTCTAGAGGTCTAGAAAGGCCACCCAGAGATTCTGACTCAGTAGTTATGATGCTCATTACAAGCAGCCAACTTTTCATTTTTCTCTGGGATCTTTCAGTGGCTACTACTCATTTTCACTTCTCTTTTCCTCAGGCAAAATCCTTGGTCATGGTGCCTTTGGTAAAGTAGTAGAAGCTTGTGCCTTTGGCATCGACAGAGCTTCAACTTGCAAAACAGTGGCAGTGAAAATGCTGAAAGGTACTGTTCACATTCTTTGGAGGCAATTGGAAAACACCTGCAAGGATATTTGGGGATCAGATGGCAACTGGACTATAAAAGATATCAAGATAGATTAGTGCAGGGAGATAACTACAACTTAACTTCCATCCTCCTTTGACCAGTGTTTCCCATGGAAACCTCAGAGCCATGGACATGAGCCAATTGATGTAGAACCTTATGTGTTAGTCTAATTGTCCTTCTCTTATGTTCAACCACATAAATACTAAAGACTTGAGATTTAGAGTTTTTGGTAAGGCCAATATGAGTCAGCAGTGGTATTTGGTCACCAGGATTTCTATATGGTCTTACATTGCATCAGTAGATGGAGATAATGCAGAATATGCTTGCATAGAATTCCAACTGGATTCTGCCCTGGCCAGGCTACGTAGCTTGCAGTATGGTTCCAATCTTTAGTAGATAAACCTGTGCAAGTTTAAATATCCCAGCCCCATCCAGTTCATGCCTTGGCTCCATACAGAAAAAGACTTAAATCCAACTTGGCCAATTCACCCATCTCCTCTTCCAGAAGAACAATGCAGAAATAAATTATATAACAAAGTAGCTATTAAAGAATGCCCTTTTCAAAATTAAAAAGTAGAAAAATAGTTAAGGATGTCCGTACACAAATCTCAGCATCCAGGTGGTCTAGTGCATGTGAAGATAGCACCCTTCCATTTATAATATTGTTGGGAAAGCACAAAAACTAATCATTGCGTTATAGACATTTCTGCCAGTATTCCTCAGCATTAAACAGGATCTCCTGTGCCCCTGCAGCCCCTCCCAGGAGAAACAATTCTTTTGTGCATTATTGTGTTTCTTTCAAGCAGATTGTGCAACTTCCAGTGAGTTTAAGGCTTTGATGTCAGAATTGAAGATCCTCATTCACATTGGGCACCACCTCAATGTGGTAAACCTGCTGGGTGCCTGCACCAAACCTGGAGGTAGGAGTCTTCCATACCTGGCCAGAACTGCCCTCTAGGGCTCAGAGCCCTCAGCGCAAGCTGAGCCCTGATTAGACAGATCTTGATGTGCCCCATGTGAGCTTCTTCTAATTCAGAGGCTCCTCGCAGTGTACCGGACCTCCGGAGCCCATGTTCTTTGACCCCTGTTCCAGGAAATATTGTGCAATATATAAAGGGATTGGATGTATCTCCAAAATTCTTGGCAGCTGGGACATCCTGTGGAATCTTGGAGACGCTTGTTAAAGAAAAAACATTTGGGTGCTAAGGAGGTGGGCCAACATATTCAGGGAAGGGGACCCCGTAGCCCCCCTCCAGTCACCCATCTTAGCTTTCACCTTCCTAGGTCAGCCCCATAGCCTAAGGAGGGGTTTCACCCACTTAGTCGATAGCAATTCTACAACCCCTGTGTATTTACAGATTTGAACGGATTCAACCACACCAACAGCCCTTTAGCTGTTTCTCTATTACAGTGCGATTGAAAAGTTGCCTCTTTCATTTAACTTGATTTTCAACATTTCCTGACCCCTTCTCATTTGATGTGAGGCTCTAAGCAAGGGGCTTGGAGAGTGCACTGGGAGCATGGGGTGGAAAAACTACACACATGAATGAAAGAGGCCTTTGGGCCACATGTAATTTGTGGTGTTGGCAAGCCCAGAGAAAACGTAAGCTATGGGAAACCTGCAGAGAGCCTGAAGTCATGGATTAACACAATGACAATTGAGAGATGCATTTTAGCAAGCTAGTGGTGGGGAGGTGTAGAGCAGTGGTGTGGAGGGTGGACACAGCAGCCCTGGTTAGAAAATGGATGAAATGCCCAGCTGGTTGGGTAGTCCTTTACCTTCATCATTGTAACTGTTAGCTACATGTGGTCAGGGGTTCTGTCCTCCTCATCCTCCTCATTCTTGTATCCTTCATGCTAGCCAGCCCAGGGAACATCATAGTAAAGGTGCAATGCAGTTTATTGGCCTTATTTCCCCCCTTCTGCCAAATCTTCCCTCATGCAACTCAGCCAGCCAGCTGTTTCCGGGATAATCGCCATTTTCAGTCAAGCAGTCAGTTAACTGGCTCATAGCTAGAGAAATCCCGCGTGAGAGTTTAGGAGATCTCTGGTCAACAGGTTACTAGGACAAGGCTAGCCTAAGATTTGGCTAGCCTTCACCATCACTTCTGGAAAGATGACTGTGGACATTACTTCTGGCAGGTCCTTTGATGGTCATTGTAGAATTCTGCAAATATGGAAATCTGGCTGACTTTCTGAGGGGGAAGAGAGGAGATTTTATGGCCTCCAAGGTAGGTTTCCCCACCTGAACTACACACTATCTTCATTTTGGAATACTGTCTGAAGGTTTTCTAATGATACAAAGGGAGAGAAGAGTGGAAAGCCGAGGCCAATAAAACTCCCAATCAGGGCATGTAGGGTATGCCTCTCTACCTCTAATATAGCCTTAAACTGCAGGACCTCTAAAGTCTCCTAGACAGAAAACTCGGGATGTTCCTGGCATGGGCTAAACTTACGTTGTTGGTTAGTGTCTCCCTCCATTTACAATATGAGATCCAGAGTAGTTAACTAGCCCAGTTCCCATCATGCCCTTATTCTTCCATAGCCATCAACTTGAGCTTTCTGACATTGCCTGAAGCTCTGGGGCTTTTAGATGTAAATTTAAAAATCACATTTATTGGCATGCCATTGGTTAGTAAGATGATGTTGGTTTCAAGTGCACCATTCCAAGGCCCTTTCGGTGGGATAAGTTCCAGCTGGAGCACATGTCACCAAAGTCTCGATATTCCCCTCTTCTCTCTTTCCTGCTTTATGTAGGTAGATACACTGTCACCGCCCTTATTTCTCTGGGAAGAGATAGTTGTCTGTCTTTCTCAGCGTACTGCAAATCACCTGTCAGGCACTGTTTTATTTAGAAATATACTTGATTTCTAAATGAACTCAGAAATGGGCCTCCAGACCCAGGGCATAATCTGACTTGGTTTTCTGAACCCAGCCAGCAATTTGTTAACCCAAACACCAAGTTCTTCCTCTACTCTAATTTGAGCGAAGATTAAGGGAGTAATGGTAGTTAGAAAGAGAGGGTGTCTTCCTTTTATGACAAATGCTCAATTCTAAGCACAGAGCTCAGACACCCTTTGGGGCACCGCATGTCAACAGTTATCCTGGCCCCGTGAAAGCTTGCTGACTTACGGGGCAAGGAAGCCCTTCAACAGCCAGCTCTGGGGCGCTTCCTCCCACCAGAGTGTGCTGACGTCAGGGCGCACTCAGCTTTCTCCCAGCCAGTCTTGACCAATTCCCTTACACCCCGCTAGGCCTCAGTTTCCTCAATAGAAACATGGGGTCGGATGGAATGGATCACGTTTGAGTCTCTTCCCGCTCTGAGGAGCTCCTTGAAACTCTCAGGTACCGCTCAGCATGGATAGAAAGGTGAAGACGTTCCACGAAGCTGAATGCAGCTCCCAGCTGGTGAAGCAGCGTCTGGAGAGCGTGGCCAGCACAGGGAGCTCCACCAGCTCCGGCTTCATTGAGGACAAGAGCTACAGTGAATCCGATGAGGAGGATGAGAGCAGCCGCCACCTTTTGGGGTCCGCAATGACCTCCCGAGTAGGTACGTGGGGTTGCCTTCCAGCCAGCACTTGAGGCTACTGGAGGTTTGAGGACAGGGGTTGTGTTGGGGGAGTGAGGCCACTGCCCAGCAAGGCTAGGCCAGGGTTGAGGGAGGTCATCCAGAAAACCATGTGTCTTCCTCTGTGACTGTCGCCATGCATCTTGGAGGACATTTGCTTCTAAGCTGAGCTTGCACTTGGCAATAGCAAACAGAAGTAGTTTACAATCGCAGCCTCCCACATTGGGCTAGACTTTACAGTTCCCAAAGCACTTTCCGATAACTTCTTTCCTTGCACTTTATAACTTTCCTGTGAAATGAATAGGAATGCTTATCTCCATTTCATGGAGAAGAAAACTGACACTCAATGCAGGGGTCATATAAATATACTTAACAGATACTGCCTGATAGTCAAGATATTTAACAGGTATATAAGGTGTTCGGAAATGGCTCTTGATATGGAAATATTTTACAGATATTGAAATATCGAACAAATACTGGTACAGAGAGTGACCAATCAGAATAGATGCCTGATGTAGCCCTGGAGCAGGGTCTTGGGGTTTGCGAATCGTGGTAAAGCCTGGGCAGGGATGGGCGAACTGCAGTGGCACTTGGAGCGCTTCTCAGGGTCACTCCTTACTAAGCAGTATGGAAATATTTCAAGGATAAACAACTACAATAGCTGTACCCAGATGTGCCACCTCAATATGGGTCTGACTCAGCTAAATAAGAGAAATAGGAGTTGAACATAGGCTGCCTACTTCTTTCTAGGTACCTCCCACCCCTGGTTCTGACTGACAGGCTCAAGTGTTGACTTTGAGTTGTGCTTGTCTTATTCTGCCTGAGCTGTTTGCCTGTTGCTGGCATCCATTGGTGCCCCCGATCTTCCTGCCTCTGTTCCTCTTATTGTCCTTTTGGTCACAAATAAACTGTATGATATCTGTCTGGCTTTAATGCACGATGGGACATAAACTGATCTGGGAGTGAGAAGACTGGGGTTTTTTGACTGGCTCTCACTGACATACTGTGTGACCTTGGACAAGTCACATCTCTTCTCTGGGCTTCATTTTCTTTTCTTGTAAAATGACAGTAGAAACTTAGACTAGGACCTTAGTAAAGGGCCTTATTATCTTAACATGTTACTGGTAGAGCATCAGGAAGGAGGCAGGAATTTCTAAACTTTGCATCTATTGACAGAAATTAGGGGATGTGATCTGGGAAGGAATGTGCTATATAGTGACCATACATTGCAATTACAAAAATTCAGACCTGTTGTCACCATGAATCATGGAAATTTCCCCAAAATTCCCAGCCTTTGGCATCCCATAGACATCTTCCTGATTCCTTCTTGTACCCAAAACTGGCAAGGAAATCTGGAAAATGTGTTCAATTTTGAGGCGTGGGGAATAGTCAAGGTATAAGCTGTTAAATCCCTGAAGATACCCTGGTAGACTCTGTTGATTCACAAGAGTATATACCCATCACTTAAAAATACACTGGAGGAGCCCTGGCTGGTGGCACAGGGGATAAGGCACCGGCCTGCGAACCCAGAGATCACTGGTTTGATTCCCAGCCAGGGCACATAACCAGGTTGCAAGCCAGGTCTCCAGCCAGGTCCCCAGTTGGAGGCAGGTGAAAGGCAACCATACCTGGATGTCTTTCTCCCTTCCTCTCTCTAAAAATAATAAATAAAATCTTAAATAATAATAACAAAATTAAATACAGTTTTAAAAATACACAGGAGGTCATAGTAGAATAAGGTCTGCCAAAATCTTGTTGTCAAAAACCTTTGCCTCCATTTTGCAAGTTTTTATGGAAGGCAGATCTTTCTTCCCCTCTAGCTCTTCCCTACTGCTGTCTCTACAGAATTGTGGGTAAGTTTTCAACTACCAGCCTTTTTCTCCAACCTTCTTTTTGCTTCTCTAGATTCGAAGAATCTCTATAAGCATATCCTCACCTTGGAGGACCTGATCTGCTACAGCTTCCAAGTGGCCAAGGGCATGGAGTTCCTTGCTTCCAGAAAAGTGAGTGTTCATTCTTCCCTTTCATTCATTTCTACTGTTTGGGGATGTAGGGGAGGTGGGTTTCCAGAATACCAGCACCCACAGTAGCTTTTTAAATAGTCCACTCTTATACTTGTCTGTCTTCTTTTTTCAAATTATCCTTTGAGAAATTCACATTCATTCACCTTACAGACAGTAATTCATCTGCCTACCTGAAGTTGTTAGGGACTTATTTTTCAAACTCTAATAATAGAAGATGGCTAAGATATTTAAAGCCAGCAATGCAGGTTATTATGTATTGAAATACATTTTTCAGTAAATGTCTGTTGATTGCTTATGTTCTTTATGCTAACAATTGGAGGTGCAGACATGAAGGATACACATTTTTTTTCCTAAGAATCCACTGAGGTAGACAGATACTAAATATAATGAGATAGGCTAGGTCCTATGAGAGAAGTATGAAATAAATGCTTTGTGACTATATGGAAGGGAGTCTAGAGAACCTGTGGTCTTCTCAGCAGGTGTTGTATTTAAGCAATATTATGAAGACTTGGAAACAAGAAAATTTTCTGTAGTTCTAAAGACTACAACATAGGATACATGAAGATGTGAGGATGAGGAAATACAGCTGAACAGAGAGCTTGACATTGATTATGAAAGGCTTTGAACATTACACAAACAAATTTGAACTTTGGTGGTTTCTGTTACAAAATTAAGCATTTTTTAAGGTAGGGGCATGCTCAGGTTTGTGTTTAAGGAATGGGGCTTTGGGGACCAAAGTGGACCAGCAAGTAGTTCATGAGGCTAGACTAGAAGCACAGATAACAGTGAGGAAACCATTGTTATAGTCCAAATGGGGGGAAGGAAGGTTCGCTGTAACCCAAGGTATAGCGGTGGACAGAATGGATTTATACTCTAAGGTAACACCCCACCGTGGGAAGGACAAAACAGCAATGGTAGCCAAATGGGAGGAACCATTCTATCGTAATGGGGATCCTGCCCACTCAGCCAAGTCTCAGAACAGACCAACTCACTAGTCTCTCAGTAAGTTTCAGGTGAAACACATTTTTCTCAGGCTGAGTGCCTCTGAGGTACTTTCCTGTTCTGAGTTTTCATGCCTTTCCCCTCCGCGCTCAATGCCTATCCCTTCTCCTGGCTGAGACTCTGTAAGTCTGCCCCCAGGGCCTGGCACCCTCTGAGCCACTGTTGCCCCTTTTCTTCAGTGCATTCATCGGGACTTGGCTGCTCGGAACATCCTCCTAGCTGATAATAACATTGTGAAGATCTGTGACTTTGGTTTGGCCAGAGACATCTACAAAGACCCTGACTATGTCTGGAAAGGAGATGTAAGTTTCAAATTCACTGGCACAATGTCCCCAGCCCAGGCTCTTGGGGGCTGTGGGTGCTACGGATGTTATTTCATGGCTTCCTCCCTTTTTGGTTTCCTAGGCAAGACTCCCACTTAAGTGGATGGCACCTGAGGCCATTTTTGACAAAGTTTATACTACCCAGAGTGATGTGTGGTCGTTTGGTGTCTTGCTGTGGGAAATATTCTCCCTGGGTAAGTGGATCTTTTTATTGCCATTCCCTTACCATTCCCAGTCAACATTGACTACAATCTCAGAACTTCAAAGACCTCAGTCTGTGGGTACGACGGAATCAGGCAGAAATCCCTTGTGACAAAGAACCAACAAAAATGGTCACAGTCATTTACTGGTTGATCAAATGTATTCAAGAACTGTTTATTGAGAGCCTATAATGTGCAAAGCATTCTGGGTGCTGGAGATACAGTGGTGAACAACGCAGATGATAATCCCTGGCACCAGGGAGCTTGCACTCTGGCCAGGATAGACAGACCACAAACAATCAGTAAAACATGGGAAAAATTAAATGATGCTAGGCGGTATGGAGAAAAAATTAGAAGAGGTTTAGGGAGTGCTGGTATGGAGCAGAACATGCGTCCGTTTTTAAGCTGGGTGGTTACAGAGGGCCTCTCATGAAGTGAAATGCTTCAGCAGAGGCCCGAGGAGTGAGGAAGTGAGCCACACAGCCATCCGGGAGCAGAGAATACCGGGCAAGGGAAATAGCAGATGGCGTGGACCCCCTGGATTCAAGGGTCAGACAGGAGACCACTGTGGCCGGAGCGGATGAGTGAGCCTCAGAGTAGTCAGAGGTGAGGGCAGAGGGGGAAGGAGGTACACACATCGAACAGGGCTTTGTTGACTCAGAGACATTAAGTAACTTTAAAGACTTTCCAAAGGGCCAGAACTTGGACCCAGGCTGCCTGACTCCCGTGCCCCACTTTTAACTGCTGCGCATGCTCACAAGCTTCCCCCCGCCATAGCGGGGTGTCGGTGTTTTAAGTCCTGTGGGGGCCCGAAGAAAGTGGCACTGTGAAACTTGAAACCAGTCTTCCAGACTCCCAGTCCCACATTCCTGGTACCTGGAAGAAAAACATTATAAACATACCAGGAAGCCTAGAGATGGCGCAATACAAGGCTTAAACAATTAAACCAACAAAGAACACCACCACCAACAATGCTCTAACATGTATTAGGTCTGCGTCTCCCATCTTCCTTTTCCGTGAGCCTGAATCAAAGACCTGTCTGTGCTGCCAAGGGTTTTTTAAATTAGAATCAGCCAGACACTCCTGTTTGGGAGCCAGGTGTACCTAACTCGCATGATAAATATTTCATTAAGCGTTTGTGTCACTGAATATAGAGGAGGATGCAAAGGTTTCTAGATCACTGAGATCTGCAGTCATGGGAAGAGGTTTGCTTTGCCCAGTGAGGCTGCTTTGTCCTCATCTAGAATGTCTGGCCTCCCTGTCTGGTCTCTGACACGAAAGGTGTTTAAGAGGTGGAAAAAGATGTTTGAGCGAAGGGGAACTGACACAGTTTGCTTTTTATCCAAGTCACACGTGGAATCAAATGGTAAAGCAGTAAATTATGGCAGTGTCAATAAGAATGTTGACGTACCGGACAAGTTGAATTTCAGAATAGGCGTCTCCCACCTGGGTGCTAGCACACCTTTCTCCAGTGCTTCCCAGGCCTTGGAGGCGCTCACACCACACCATCCAGTGTGCTCAGGAGAGCAAGGTGTCTGAACAAACAACATTTGCAGCCAGATGAATGTTAACACTTGTTCTTTTAACCTTTTACGACAACTAGCAATCTGTCGTGTGGGTTACAAATTTCCTTGCCTCAATAAACTCTTTCAATATGCCATTGCTCCTACTGCCTCCTCTCTTATTCCCCTATTTTTCTTCTCTTTGTCTTCCTTCCTCCTTTCTCTTATGTTCAACTTCCGGCAGAGTATCTGAATTTAATAACCCTTGATATCCACTGATCACATTATGCCTTCAGTCGCACCACATCATTCCTTTCTCTTGGTTATTTTCCTACTAGCTGTAGTTCATAGGCTTTCATGGCTATTTCCATGAGCAGATCATTGAGGTAGATGAAGGCCTAATTACTAGAGAAATAAAATGTTATCAAATCACGTGTCACTATTGAATAATAACACCTGGAATAGCACAGCAGTGTTTCTTTAAGAAGTTTACCATTTGTAGAAACTACATAATAAGTAGGTAAAAGTGCCCTGTACATTGCAAGGTACTGAACCAATTAAAGATAATATCATCTCACTGAATTGTTGCAACTTCCTGTTGGTTAGTACAGACATTATTAGCCAACATGTGTAGGTGAGAAAGCCGAGCCTCACAGAAATAACTGATACATATAAGGCCACGCAAAAACCAGTAGGCACAGCTGGGACTCGAACCCTGAATGTATTAGCTTCAGTGTCCTTTCCTATAGAGAAGGCTTTCCTTGGAACAAACACCAAAGTCGTTGAGAAATTGAGTCAGGCAGGTAGTTGGAGTCCTGGCATCATCCCAGAATTTAAACTCTTTATTCCAAATCATGTAGTTTATCCCTCTGCCTCCTTTTAACATGCTCTGTCAAGAAACTGCCAGATCCACGCATGTGCTCTTCCAGAAACTGCTCAGGATGCAGGAAACCCAAACTCAGGACTTTTAAAAGCCTTCAAACTTTTTTTTTTTAATGAACCTTAACTCTCATGTCTTTGGGTCAGAAATTCAGTGACAAAAGTATTTTAAAATGCTCTCTGATTTCAGGCAGACACTGTGCACCCATTTAAATTCCTAATCAAGATGCTCTTACAGTGCTCACTTCATCAGCACATATGCTAAAATTGGAATGACACAGAGATTAACATGGCTCCTGTGCAAGCATGACACGCAAATTTATGAAGCATGCCATATTAAAACAAACAAACAAAAAAGATGCTCTTACAAAAGGCACCACATATGTATGATACATCCTAGCATCCCCTTAAGATGAAATTAGAGCCCTTGCTGGTGGCCCAGTGGAAAGGTGCTGGCCTGCGAACCCAAAGGTCACTGGATCGATTCCCAGCCAGGGCACATAACCAGGTTGCAAGCCAGGTCTCCAGTCAAGTCCATAGCTGGAGGCAGGTGAGAGGCAACCATACATGGATGTGTCTTTCCCTCTCTGACTCCCTTCCTTCCCCTCTCTCTAAAAATAATAAATACAATTTAAAGAAAGGAAAAGAATAAAGAAAATGGAGCACTAGGTATCCAATTACATTGTGTAGATTGGGGCAATTTACAGCAATAATCCTGAAGGTGTCAGCTCCCAATTTCTTGTTCCACTAGCTTACATCCCTTTATTGGACCTCAGCCCACAATGTAGGAAACTGAGTTTCGGAGCTGAATGGGCTCTAAGGACCTCTGCAGCCATAACAATCTGTGATTACAAATCCAGGATGTAATTCTAATTAGCTGTTTGTGGCCGGTGTGGTCACACCCTTCTCTAGCCTCTGCAAAACAAGGGAGCTGCATTAAATACTGTGCAAAGTTCCTTCTGGGCATGCCATTCTGTGGAACTGTGGAAATGGTTCTTTTGTTTCTGGAACGGATCATACCACCTTCAACCACGTATAACCTTCCAACACCTGCATCCTCTTATCAATGCCCTACTGGTTTCAAGTTTGAACTCTGGCTTAGGACTATGCTTTGCAATGTTATTTTGAAGAGAAGAGCAAACGGCTCTTTTTAGTCCAAAGCACGAGTCTTTGACTGTGGCATTACAGTCTTACTAATGTGGACAATGGCAGGAGGTTCCAACAAGATATGCACCTGGGGACACGCCTGAGAAATGGCACGCTTTGCTTTTATGGTCAATTAATTGATGACGGAAGAAATAAAAATACATGCTAGAGTAATGACATGTTCTAAACAACATAGTAAGCCTATAATTATAAACTTGATGATGGGATCACCAGATACATCTAGTAATGATCTGCCAGTGCTATACGTACTTCACCATAACTTATTTATTTTATCATTGGAAGTACCTCTTATACTCCGTCATCCTTTTCACCCCTGCCCCTCCCCTAACAACCGTCAGTTTGCTCTCTGCAGCTCTGAGCCTGTTTCTGTTTGGTTTTGTTGTTTGTTCTCTTAGTATTTTTTAAGAGTCCACATATAAGTGAAATCATATATCATTTATCCTTTAATACCCTCTAGGTCTTAAATGACATGGTTTCTTTTTTTTTTTTTTTTTTGCCTAAATAACATGCCATATTACATCTTCTTTATTGATTCATATATTGATGGATACTTAGGTTGTTTCCATATTTTGGCTATATTGTAAGTAATGTTGCAATGAACATAGGGTGTATATATGTTTGAGTTAGCATTTTCATTTTCATAAATAAATATCTAGAAATGTAATTGCTGGGTCATATGGTAGTTCTTTTTTTTTTTAAGAAACCTCCATACTGTTTTACATAGTAGCTGCACCAATTTACACTCCCACTAAGAATGCGTGGAAGTCCTCATTTCTCCACATCCTTGCCAACTCTTACTATTTTCGACTTATTTTTTCATAGTTTTTAAAAAAAACTTTATTGTTGTTTTATTACATCCATCCCCTTTTGACTTTTTAAGTATAACCATTTTAACAGGTGTGAGGCATTATCTCATTAGGGTTTTAATTTGCCATGTTTATGATGATCAGTAATGTTGCACATATTTGATATTTTTGTTGTGCATCTGCATGACTTCTGTGGGGAAGTGTCTTCTCAGGTCATTTGCCTATTTTTAATTTTATTTTTATTTTAGATACTGTTTCAGATGTCCCCATTCTCCCCTGCTTGTCCACCTCCACTCAGCCCCTCCCCCCTTCCTTCTGGCCTTCACTGCACTGTTGTCTGTGTCTATGTGTCAGGCGTGTATGTTGTTTTATCCCTTTGGTAATGTCATATTTCTTCGATTCCTTGCGTTCCTTGTAGCTTTTGTATTGGTGTCTGACACCATCGTGAATCTCAAAGTCCTAGAAAATGTATTTTAGAGTTTTCATAACTATTGAATATAAGCAACCAAAGAAGAGTCATGCCTTTGGAAATGTAGCTTACCCATGCATACACAATAGATGTTCAAAGAGACTTGTGGTTTGATAATGTGTAACCTCTTAACCTACTTTAAACTGTGATTCAACGATGGCAAATGTGCTTTTTCTTTACCATAAAAGATTTTTGTAATTGTTTTTTTCATGTGTCAATATGAAGTTTACTCCCAGGCCTTATTTCCATTTTGGGTTTGGATGCCACCAAGAATACAATTCCCAAGTAGGAAACAGATGTCCACACTGGGTGGAAATCTGCTCCATTGTTGTTCTTGAGGTCTGGACTACATTAGGATACCATAATTAAAGTATAATATGAAAAGGGCATTCAGAGACTGCAGAAACAGATGTTTTTGGATTAAAAGTAAAGTCACCCATCTTATATTGAAAGATGGGTTACATTCTAGCAAATCACAGGGTAATGGCTGCACATACCATTTAAAAGCATGAAATTATTGCTTGGCCTTGTAGCTTTCAGCTGGTTAGAGCATTGTCTTGATAGACCAAGTTTGCAGGTGTGATCCCCAGTCAGGGTGCATAAAAGAGTCAACCATGAATGTGTAAATAAGTGGAACAACAAACCAATCTCTTCTCTTCTCTCTCTCTCTCTCTCTCTCTCTCTCTCTCTCTCTCTCTCTCTCTCTCCTATTTCTCTCCCTCCTTTACCCTCTCTCTTAAAAATCAACAAATTAAAAAAGTTAAAAGCATGAACTTATTGCCAAGTCAATGGAAATTTATCAGTAGTTAAGAGATGAAGGTAAAAACCTTTACCTTCATCTCAAAACAATTTATATATGTGGTTTCTGGGAGAATCATTTATGTCAGGTTTCTAAATTGTCAAGGTAGAGAGAAGTTCTATGTCATACACTATGTAGATTTGGAGTTGTTGGCCCTCCTCAGAATTTTTTTTAGGTTTCTGTCTTATAAAGTCCTGATGAGTTGCTTATCTCATGGGAATGAATAGGATATATGTTTTTTCTTATGTCCCAGGTGCCTCACCATACCCAGGAGTGCAAATAGATGAAGAATTCTGCCGTCAGCTTAAGGAGGGAACACGAATGAGAGCTCCTGAATATTCCACTCCTGAAATGTAAGTTCTTCTTCAGGCCAAGGTCATCAGGCTAAATTACTTTGGATAAAAGGGTCAAATATATGGTGACAGAAGATTATTTGACTTAGAGTAATGGGCACACAGTGCAATATACAGATGATGTATCATAGGAATATACACTTGAATCTTATCATCTTATTAACCAATGCCACTCCAATAAATGTAATAAAATAACAAATAAATGAATTTACACAATTACTATAGGTGCTAAAAGCAGATTTGAAGACCTGTTTTTTTTCACAGAGATTTATAGATAATTTAATGACCTTTTTTTTAATGAACAGCTATTTCAGCATAACGTTACATTTACTACTTAGTTGATGGCTCATTTGCCAAAGTCATTGGAAAGTGCAGGCTGGGATTCCAGTGTTGCCACTTAAAATCTAAAAATGATAGGGTGCAAGCAGTCTTTTCAGAAACCTCACTCTAAAACCATAGCAGAGAATAAGGCTTAGGGGTAATTGTGAAGATAGGATCTCAGGTGTCATCCACAGGAAAAGTTAGAGAAGCAATGGAAATAAGAAAATGAAAACTTTCTTGGCATTTTTTTTTCAATCTTCAGCTACCAGACTATGCTTGACTGCTGGCACAGTGAGTGCACCCTGAGACCCAACTTCTCTGACCTTGTCGGGCGTCTTGGAGATCTCCTTCAGGCCAATGTTGAACAGGTATTCATTACTTCTGTTATTCTATCATTTCAGTGTCATCTTAGTGTAGTCTACTAAGTCACAGTCCTTGGAGCTGTGAGCACTGCAATGTTGGACTATGTTCATACTCAGTCCTCAGGGAGCTCATCATCTAGTGTATAGGAGTTTAAGATAAATAATTACAATGTTATAGGAAAGGTGAAATAAGAAAACAGGGAAAATAATAAACCCCTGAAGAGAGTACATTCGATTAGAGACAATATCATTTCTTCATTAAAATATTTATTGAGAGATCCAAGATGGTGGAGAAGTGGAAGCTACACCAACCTCCTCCCAGGACCAATGTGGAATTGCAACTAAATTATAGAGAAAGCATCCTGAATAACCAACTGAACACTAGCTGGAGAGAAGCCTTATAGCCAAAGGCAGACAGAAGAGACAACTTCAGCATAACATGACTGGAAGGGAGCACAGAGGAGGCACAAGAGAGCTGGTTGGGCTCCCATAGGCAGCCGCTGAAGATCTGGAGGGATATTTCCATGGCTGGCGGAGTTTCCCAGAGAAGTGAGGGGTCTAAACCCCAAGCTTTTAGAACCAGAGATGGAAAGAAACCCAGATAACATTTAGCTGTGAAAAGCAGCAGGGTTTCTATCTGGAAGAGAGAGATAACTGCAGACACAGAGGACCTCTTAAGGAGCCAATACACAAAATTCTGTGTAGCCACTTACCCTGCACTCTGGCAGAGGGAGTGCAGAATGGACTAAAGATGCTTGAGGAGAGTTTGAGACTGGTGACTCAGGGGAGAGAGCTGAAGGAACAGCTACCAAGATCCCTGTGCTGAGTCACTCCACATACTGCAGAAGCCATCTTTCATAGGCAGAACACTCCTGTCCAAATGGCATCAGCCTTAGGGGAAGCAAGAGCCCTGCCCACAGGAATTAATCTGCCCCACCACACGGAGTTTAAGAGGAGCTGCAGATTATAGCTTAATTAGTTTGATAACCAATCTGTTGAACAACTGATTAGTTTAATAATGAAGGCAGAAAATACAAAGAAGCAGTGGAAATGGGAAGACAAAAAACAGACCCCAAATGAAAGAACAAGAGTTTGAATTCTCCAGAAGAAGAACTAGATGAAATGGAGGCAAGCAATTTGTCAGATAGAGAATTTGGAGGCCTATCTCAAAAAAAAAAAAAAAAAAAAAA